>CATQJL010000001.1:56052373-56111661 GCA_958299035.1 Cylicocyclus nassatus
TAGCAATATATGCGTGAATGTGAAGTGTATATGCGTGAGAGACCTGTAGCGCCGCTCACTAAAATATAAATTTTTTTCATTTCGGGCTTGAAAAACTTCTTAGACAATGGCCTCAAGCTTGAGGAGGATAGAAGGCAGTGCAAACAGACATTTATTGTTTTGTCCAGATTACTTTGTGTCGAGTGTTACTTGGTAACCTCAAATGAAAGAGGTATTGCATATGATTTTATTGCGGTAAAAAGTCTAAATCGAGATAAAGCATTAGACAACTCAATAAACTGGATTTATGTTGAGAGTGAGGAAATCAGTTGAACAAAACAGGAAGAGATGCCCAACTCAGGTGGGATTGGGATGGTATATGCAACCCCAATTGTGAAAAAGTTCGCCATCTCAAATTCAAATCACAGCCGTTCCTGCCCAACCTTGGTGACCGGCTCGTTACCAGCCTAGAAGCTGACCTTCTTAAAAATTGCTTCAATTTCTTGAAAGATGACAAACTTTTGAAGCATTCTCACATCTACTCTATCTTTTTGAGCTCACTTATCTTTAGCAATTGAAAGGATCATCTTACATCTTACTGTTAGAATAGCTAACAGTGCTTATGTTTCCAGTCACGAAAAAATTGCCAATTTCTGCTTATGATGGAGAAAAGACAAACGAAACAAGCGAAGGTGACATTTTTGATGAATGCCCATTCCATCTTCCTGATCCATGGCACAAATCTGTCTTGAAGTACGTTGACGTCAAACATGGATACAAAGCAGTGAGTACGTTGTGATTCAGTGGGCAGATAAGTTTGGTTACTAATTCAGTGACGTCACTCCAATTATGAACTGAAAAACAATGAAGATTTTCCACATGTTTTGACATATTAGGGCAAATTTTTACTACCGTTTCGAGGTAGACACTTTTTTCGCGCCTTCAAAATTTGTAACCACCGTAAGTACTATAGTGCAAAATGGTAGTTTTTTAGTGAAAGTTCAAAAAATGTGCCCAGGAATTTGCGCGTTGGAGTTATCGAAGGCACTTGTTATTGATGTTCATTTCAATTTTTGGCATGATATCATTTTGGTTGAGCTCACGGTAGCGTGTACGCTCTCAACATCATAAATTTTCAAAAAAAATGTAGTGAGGTCACCTCAGTGCTGATCACGAATCTCATTTTTCTTCACGGCTGCAGGGATGGTAGGGGGAGGGAGATGTTACGGTAGCAGCACGGTAAAATTTTCTTAAGACAGGAAATTCCTTAGAAAGAGCAATGTTGGATCCCGAAACCAAACTATTCAGCGTGCTAAACATTCTTACATGAGGTTTTTGCTCAATAGGATCAAACTTCGAGATGGGTTAGCATGGCTCTTTTGCCCGTCCTGTAATTTATGCGCCCTTGGTTTCTAAAGAAATCACACAGTTTCTGAAGAATTTGAAACGGACTTCAGCAGCCTTTCCCTGGTTACACCCACTGTAAATTTGTTGTAAGTATCTCGAGCGCACATCACGCTGGCCTTGGCTTCGCTCAGGTGTTTCCAGTTATGTGCCAAAATTATGTGGGATTCCATTTGAAAGGCAAGGCTAAAACTTCGGAAATTAACAACTCACCAGCTGATCGTAATGTCGTGAATATTTTATGAAGCTGTTCATCATATCAGACCTGTGCGGCACAAAAACTTTCAAAAATTGTTATTGACTGGCAAAACTTACAGGCATGTGCGATAAACGAAACTTCAAAGCCGGTGACCCAACTTGTTAATGGAAGTATAAAGCTGCTTCCAGGGAAGGAAAACTTCACTTGCACGGCAAGGTCGGTGTTCGAAGCACAAATTAGTATGGATCAAGTTACTAAAAACTTGACCTATAATGTTCTATCATCAACTAGCAGTGGAGATCGATATGTTCATTTTCAGATGTCTTACGTATGGCAATGACAAAAGTTACACTGCTGGAAATTGGTCTGACATTGAAGGACAAGTCTTTGATTGCGACTTTGTAGAGACGAAATGCGAGCTCGGAGATTCCCTAAATCGTTTCTTGCATATGCAGATCGCTGAGCAGAAGTGGGTGATTATCTCATATCCAAAATAAGACATCGTACACTGTTTCACTTGCAGTCCACTAATTTAGAATTTTTCCTCTCACAGCAGGAAGTGGTAAAACAATTTTTCGGAGTTTTTACGGACAGGCAAAATTTCGTACCTAGTGTGATAAGGAACATAACTGAAGTCTTGAAGTCGCTTTATGTGCTTTATGTATAATATGTAAGGACGAATTCCAGTGTGCTTTTGGAAGTACGCCATTTCTTAAGCGCAGAAATGCAGCTTTCTTGAGTTCAGTCAAAATATACCTGAAAAATCACATCATTTCTCTTATAATTATTAAGTTGTCAAGAAAATAATGTCGGTTTTTATTTGCTTGCTTTAACAAAGCAACCAGACTCAACCCAATAAAGGGTAACGGGACTGTTCGATAGAGCAAAGCAAGCTCTACAAGACGGCACTCATGTCTTTGCGCCATGCTCGATTCACGGAGAGTTCGAACTCAAAATCTAAAGATTTCCAAATGCCCAAAAAATCGGAAAAAAATCATATCTTCGTCCAAATAATTTCTACGGACCTCCCACTCGCTCACATCAATACTATCAATATCTGATATCCATATGTGCGATTGCCGTATTTTTTCCTTGACTAGAAACTGAGAAAACGAAAATTTCCCTGATTTTCTCAAAGCAATGCTGAGCCGTTTTTGCATATGTAGTTCTATACTACAAGCCCAGGTAAGTATGACTGTAGATTTTCAGCCCATTCCGAGCAGTAGTTTTGGAGAAATATTGGAGAAATATCTAAATCAGCTTTCTTCGTTTCAATTTCAATGCTAAAAGCGACATTTCTCGAAAGCCACCGCTTGGAATGGGCTGGAAATTTTCAGTTATACTTACCTAGGCTTTTAGTATAGAACTACATATGCAAAAACGGCTCAGCATTGCTTTGAGAAAATCAGGGAAATTTTCGTTTTCTCAGTCTCTAGTCAAGGAAAAAATACGGCAATCGCACATATGGATATCAGATATCGAAAGTATTGATGTGAGCGAGTAGGAGGTCCGTAGAAATTATTTGGACGAAGATATGATTTTTTTCCGATTTTTTGGGCATTTGGAAATCTTTAAATTTTGAGTTCGAACTCTCCGTGGATCGAACTTGGCGCAAAGACATGAGTGCCATCTTGTAGAGCTTGCTTTGCTCTATCGAACAGTACCCGTTAACCTTTATTGGGTTGAGTCTGGTTGCTTTGTTAAAGCAAGCAAATAAAAACCGCCATTATTTTCTTGACAACCTAATAGTACTTTACAAGAAGTGCCTCACAAGCTCAGTCTCGACCAAATTTTTCAAATTTTGAAATCTTCTCTTTTTCTGACTTATCCAATAAACGCTCGTTTTCAGCCAACACGCAACAATATGTTGCGGCATTTGTGATGCTTATGTCTATGAAGGACTAAGAAATAAGCATAAAACAATTTATAAGCAAGACTAACAACAGTTGCGTCATTCATCAGTCACATTACACAATTACAGCAATTTTACATCAATTTGGAAAATATCTCGGATGGCAGAAAAAATTCTGCCCCAAACCTAATGCACATATCAATTGAAAAAAAATATGGCGCAGTTACGCTCAAATGCTAGCAATGGCATTATGAAAAACGTTCAAAGATACCTCACCTTCTGCTGAGCCTCGTAATATCTCTCTAAACAAAACACGATGTCGTTGATTCAGGCTTCCTACAAAATCATCCAAGATGGAGCGCTCCATACATCCAGATGTGCACATTATCGTTATAGATTCCGTGGCGTCAACTCAAATAATTAGGTGAGACCTCACAAACTTAGTTCAGTCGTGAAAAGTCAACTATTTTACTGTCTTTGTTACCAGAAAATCTTTTGAAAGATTGTGTGCCGGCTTTGTTTTTACTACATTTTAACTCTACTTACTACTTTTTTTACTATGTGTAATTTTCATTCATCTTGCTAGAAAGACTTTGGGAGCACAAGCTCCATTAGTCGAGCTTCTTCTTATGTTACGTTGAGAAGGACAAACATATTATGTAATTTTCCTTTTAGTTTTTTTCTCATACTTTTTAGTGCAGACTTCACGCTATCTTGTACCAATCTTGTTTTCGCGAACAGGCAGCGTGCTTATCTTTGATTTTCATTGAAATAGTAGGTTTCTTAAGAATAGTGACTGCTAAGATCAGTATGAGAGGAGCACAGAGTTCTCTCTTGAGAATAGTGACTGCTAAGATCAGTATGAGAGGAGCACAGAGTTCTCAGAATCAGCACAGAAAGTACTCAAACATAGTGACATGTGCAGAAGTGTACAACGTACATAGCAAGTGATTCCAATTTCTGTTCCTCACATCCATGGTCGGGCACGGATGGTTCGGGGTCAGATTAAAGTTTTGGGTGAAAAGCAAAGGGGTATTGCAGAATTGCTAAACATATGTAAGTGATCTGGGGCGGTAGGTACCAAGACCTGGGGCGGTATGTATTGATCTCCCTTCGCGTAGGTTTTCCCGTACAAGTCGCAATCGTAATCCAGTCAGGCGGGCGCCCACTGCCCATGATGCGCGAATATGAGGGCCTGACCGTGCAAGAGTCCATTAAGGCAGAATCGTGTAGATCTGCAATGCCTGGACACCTCCCGATCTCGTGTATGAAAGGTATGAAAAGTGCGTCCCTTTGATTACGTAACCGAAAAAGTTAGCAAATCGAGCGATTCAATCACTAGCCAGCGTGTAAGATTTGTAACCGTTATGTTGCAAGAGATTTGTTTGTTTTGACATTTGATCTGATCTTATCTTGAGATTTACAAGTTATTCAGAGCTCAAACTGAAGAGGTCGGGCTCTGAAACTTTTCCGTATTTCATAATCAAATTAAACCAAATGTCAAATCAGACAATTATCCTGCAACGTAACAATTATTGAATCTATCTCGACGACTAGTGGTTGAATCATTCGAGTTGCTAACGTTGTCGGCCACGTCATCAAAGAGACGCTCTTATGGCTCTAATCTGTCCACGAGATCGGATAGGTGTCTAAGCATTGCAGACCTACCAGATTTTGCCTGACCAGGCTCTTGCGCAGTTAGGCACTCACTTTCTTGCATATGGGCCTTGGGCACCCGCGTCTGACTGGATTACGACCTTTACGGGGGCACTTACCCGAACGGGAGATTGATATCGTCATTTCCCCACATTATAGCGGGCGGAGCTTTGCCAACGTTTGCCAACGTATACGCGTGCCAGTTTTTGGCAGCTAGAGAGTACAAAAAGTAATGCTCTAGAGTGGAGGTCTAACAAGTTTTTCAACGTGTTCAAATGTCTGCACGGTTACGCCCGCTATACGCCTGGGAAACGCCTATACTTACCGCCCCTGATATGTCAAGCCCTGCTTCAATCCTTTTATTGGCCACTAGAACTCCACTATTCGTGTAGCAATCTGTTTACGCTCAATTGTTGTCAAAGTAGTCAGCGTCTATTACATCTACTTAGGCTTTGGCTATACTTTACTGTGTTACCCGTGTTACCGTTGTTACCAGTGTTACTAGGTTACTCGTGTTACTCGTGTTACTGGTGTTACTAGTGCTACCACTTTCATTGCTGTTGAATAGTGAAATGATCACAATACGATCTCATTTCAAAACGCAATATCACTAACTGGTGAGTAACACGAGTAGCACTTGCATTACTAGTAACACTAGTAACACCGGTGACACTGGTAACACAGGTAATGTGTGGCCAAAGCCTTAAACTCAGATATACTAGCTCAACAAGGGAACGGTCAGAAGTCGAAGTGGCCAATTCAAGCAAGCTATAAACCATTAGATGCAGCATGAAACGCCGGCTTTGAATTTGTTCCTTATACACAACGCATTTGTGGGCGAACTATAAGCCATTGAAGGCATCATTTTGCTAGGAAATCGTGCGTGCAAAGTGCAAATTTGGCCGTATACAGCATGTTCGGTTCAGTGGTAGAACAGAACGCAGCTAGGTTACTTCTATATTTTATACCTACCTGAGCTAAGGGCAATAATTTGCAAAATTTTGCATTTTTTATCTTCGATTTTTCCGCAATAGACTGCAGCAGACGCGAAGACATATTCGAAGTCAGCGTTGCATATTGCATTGAATGATATGCAGTTGTTTGGATTGACCAATTCAGCTTGACCATTCCCTTGTAGAGTCTGCAAAACATTACTTTGAAAAAAACATAGTTTATTAGTGTTTATGATGTAAGAAGTTTGCTTCCAATGTTTTCTCCCGAAAAAGGAGGACGTTTTCAATCAGCGCTTCAATAAGTGCGAGTGGAAACTGGAAGAGGCAAACAAGCATCGAACAAGCAGGAAATCGTGAGAACGACACCACTACTGCTGTTTTGAGTTTCACGTTTACGCATATAAAAAAAGATAACAAGGATATGGTATGGACGCTCCTTCACTTTAGTAGTGCCCTTAGATAGATGATGTATAAATTGTAAGCTTGAACCTAGTCTACTCCTATAGAAACGAGAGCAACACATATTCATGGGGTCACAGGAGCACTCTATTACTTATCTACATCAGAAGTATCATCATTCGAAATAGAAATTTGGAAAGCCATTTTAAAAGCTCTTATTCTTTGCGCACTTTGCCCAACTTAACCAAGAATGTTTAATCAGAGTTCTAGCCCATAACACTTCCGGAAACGCTTTCCAATAGGAAGTCAATTTTCAGCGCAGAGCGCAGTGTATCCGGTGCAGGGCTGCCTATTTTTGCCGTACACAGGAGAGCTATAGAACTGAGTAGATGTTTACAATTCATTTCTGATGGTCAACATTATCCGGGTAGAGGATTTGTGCCAGCAGTCCACAAGGGGCGGAATACGGCGATATATAGTCCCCTGAAGGCATTACTTCGCTGAGTATCAAAGCCATATTTATACGCCTGAGAAAGCGCATAGTCAGTAGACCGGTGCGACTTGCGGAAGCAGAGGTAATGCACTAACAAAACAGCAAGCATGGCATCTCCTTCGCCGAAAAGTGTATTTTTCGACACACATGATAGACCATGGATCTTATGAGTTTTCACTCACTTTTCTGCAGCATCTCGGACCTATCTTCTTAGCTTTTAAAACGTGAATATTTAGCAGCCTTTGCAAACATCTCAGGCTGTTGCATAACTTCTTGACAAAAGAGTTTCCCATACCAATTACGACACCTAATTTGAATATAACAGAACCCGCAGTTTTTCTTTCAGGGCTTTGCCGAGAACTGTCAACTTCCTCCTGCATGGTATGGACGCCGTAGAATTTCCAAAGTTAAACAAAGTTGGTTCAAATAGCAGACCAAATATGTTTCCTCTTTTGTTGGGTAATCGTCCACACACATATGATCTTGTGCTAACACTAAATGCATCCTTTGCCTATCTTTACTGCAGGAAAAACTACCGAAGCAGTTGAAAGAACGGTTATGAATATAGAAAAAATAGAGGCAGATCTAGATGGAACGACAGTCTGCAGGAAGTACCTGGACAATTTTCCTTACATACCCTTCGAATACTATGAAGCTGGTTACAAGGTGAGCACTGGTTTTACTTTCATTGTAAAGAGCCGGGTTACTACATAAGCTATATTTGGTGGAGGACACATAGCAGACCAAATATATTTCTTCTTTTGTTGTACTTCTTCGTTACACCACAAAGCCCTCGTCGCCAAAGCTTGCCGCCATAGTCGGCACGCCCGCCGAGCTGGCTACGGTATTGCGCACCCACTTCTGCACCGGTGCGCATGAGCCATGCGGCAATCGCGCGAACAAAGAAAGCCTTGTCCAGCCTCGTCGCTCGACGTCGCGCCAAAAGTTGCATGAAAACACTCAAAAAATTGCTCTTTCAAATTCTGACGCGTGGCATCGTCTATGACACCGCGATAAGGCGTAAAATTGAGAAAAAATTGCTCAATTTCTTCTTTTTTATTTGGTTTCATGTCCTTATTATTTGAATAAAAACGGAATATTGTAATGAATAATTAAGCCAAAGTTGAAAGGCCTAGTCGGGTCTTGTAAGTAAACAAAATTTTTGATTTCAAAAGGGATCTCGTTTTACTTAGAAAAAGCAAAAATCGAAAAAATAACAAACAAGATGAAACATTTTTTGAATAAAACTGAATAATTAGCGTAGCGTTATTTTTTTACATGTATGTTACTAAGTAATCAAAACGATCCTTGTTTATATATATTTCGGCATCATGGAGGTCTTGTTACGGCCTTAGGAATTTGTCCTAGTAAGTGAAGGCCGAGGTGAGCGCTGCCGAAGATTACTAATCTCAACTGCAATTTAGGCCACAGGTCACAGCTTGCAATGACAGTTGAATAACGGTATCGTTGCAAAAACAAACAGGAAGTAAAACTCAAAAAAAAAGAAAATTGAAGCAATTGAAAGAGTTTTGGAATTGGAAACTCTGTATTTTTTGAGAACAATTTTTCTGAGTGTTTCAATGCAATTTTCATGAAAGTCGCGACATCGCGCCGCGACGTCGTGAACGATGAAGTTAACGAGACTGCGTCGCGCGATTGTCGCATGGCTCAGCGCACCGAAGCAAAGTGGGTGCGGAAATACCGTAAGCCAACTTGGCTCGCGTGCCGAGCGGCGTGGGCTTTGTAGTATAACGCCACGCCGCCTATTTGGCGGCGTCAATAAACGTTCCAGGATAAATGCAGGGCATTCTGTGCTAGATCTCGTGCTTGAAGCACATGACTGTTTTTCATGTCTCAGTGTAAAAATGTTCACATGTTGAAAATAACTTAGTCTCACCATGGTCGAGCAAATCGACGAAATCCGAGACCCTCTTTCCCCCCCCTCGCTGAAAAAGTTGTGATATTGAAGGCAGCGTCCAGGCAAGTCTGACACATGGGGAACTCACGTGGATAATAATTTTGGGGCCCTAGCTAAGCCACTGCCCAACCGGCAGCTCGGGTAGTGTTTTGACGGCTGAGATATTCCCTGGAAACTGGACCCCGCGATCGTATTTCGCATGGATTCATGGCACAAAGCGTGTGTCCTGGCGCGAAACTGCCATGAATCCATGCGAATACGATTGCGGGGCCCAGTTTCGAGGGGTATATCTCAGCGGTTAGAGCACTACCTGCGCTGCCGCTTGAGCAGTACCTTAGTTAGGGCCCCAAAAGGGCTTTACACGTAAAATCCCCATAGTTCCAGATATGCCTGGACGCTGCTTTTAAGAGAATTATTATCAATGTGGTGGCATTTATTATAATGAAGAGAGACCAATTATTTTCCATATGTAGTTGGTTTCTTGGCTAAGAACTAGACCGGATGTGTGAATTCCTTGGTACCCCCGGGTAATTAACTCTTTCATTAGTAGTTTTTAAGAAAGTGCGACAGAAAGAGTCTAAGATGGATGAGTAATAGGGAGAAAAAAGTAAACCAGCCATGCAACAGGTCCGAGGTAACAATAATCAGTCAAGACAATACCCATTCTATATTTCGAATTCAAAATTTCCCGATCAACAGATCACTTGTCTGTGGAGCGTACTAACTTATCAACACATTAACTTCAAAGGTACCATCCGTAGGGCCCCCTTTTCACTTCAGACCCTCTATCCTCTATATCCGCGCTTTTGCAATAGCCTGCATTAACCAATATTGTCACCTCAAGAATGCCAGTGGACCTTCCTTAAGTGAAGATCATACATTAGAGCAAGAAAAGCACTCACGGATTGGGAGATAACGCAGGTAATGCTTGATTCCTCAAAACTCTCTCAAAATAAATCGGCCTGGATTGGGTAAATAATCTACAAAATTTGACTGTGCCCTATCGTGGTCACAAAAAGATGAATGGTTTTGACGGAAGAGGACATCAGCTTGAGTCTGATATCGACATTTGTAATTTAGCATGTCTAGGCGCTGTACTGTAAACAAGAGTGTATATAATAACAGTTAAGAAGGAATGAATACAGAGCAAAATTATTTTCTATGGAGAGAAACTCCTCTATATTCATGAGTGTTTGGCATAACTCATTCATGCTGTGGATATACTAAAAGACAGTCACTGTGGGCTTTAGACTATAGTGTGGTAGTCTTGGGTTCAATCCCCGTCTTCAACACCATTTCTTGCTGGGTAGAAATTGCTATATCTATAGCGTAAAGAATGAAAGTGATGTGATCGTAAATAAAGTCATTTTATAATAAAGTGCTCAGAGCTGTTGCGGCTATCCAGAAGCAGTAAGCTCGAAAAAAAATTAGTTGCAACTCTAAGAAATGAATCCGATCGTAGGACCAAAGGATGATTTGTTTCTCTGCTTTGTAACTCACTGGAGACGCATGAAAGAGGTCGAAATTTTCGAAGCAGGAGAACGGCGCCGTGACACAGCGAAATTGCTGTGAACAAGCTTTCATAACTCCAAGAAAAATCAGAGACTTAGACACGGCCCCTTTTTTCAATTCTTGTTAAAATACATGCATAAGAAATTCCACAGGCTATACAATAAGCCCGGATTTTGTAAGGATATAGAAGAGCGTTTCCAAATACAATAAAATAGGAATAAATTAAATCAAATTTAAATACAATAAATTGTAGGGCCGTATGTAAAACATTACAGAACAACTTACAAATTTTAATGGTCATGGTTGGAGATATGCGCTTTTATAGATGTGAGGCTTTACTGAAGCTTCCGAAAAAAGACAACTTAAAGGCAATGTCTGGATAAGATAGGGGTTTTGAGATTTCAGTACCATGCGAAAGTGGTCCTCTCAGACACAGCGTCGCGCAAGTACGAGGTTACAGGGTTCGACCTAAAGCAACAAAAACGATTGAGAAGTGGGGAAACTTACGCCTTGGGGCGGGGTCCTCCGAGCTGCCCGAATTCCTGCTATGCGGCAGAGTACCCATGCCGCCAAAGTTAAAATGTAGGGTCCCGCAGCGACTCTGCGTCCCAGCCTTGGCGAATACCGTCGGATTTTAGAAGGTAAAGCTTTGGAAAACGCATGTTCTCGCCGTTTTCGCGCCTTCTAATGTAGATTGCTGGGTTCAGTGTTGCGGATAACGCCCCGTAAGTGTATTTTCTGAAAATCGAGTTTTTGTCCGGACACTGCCTTCAAGTACCGAGCCTAATTACCCGACCCGGGAGTGCAGAATGTAGTCATGCCCGCTATGTCCGATTGCTCAAGACATGACGACAATTCAAGCATCGCCCTCTTAGAGAGCATGTTTTGGAACATGGCTAGTGCTGAAAAGCCCGATGGAACTTCAGTTCACTTGTCTGAAACTGGCTTTTAGCCGAAAACCTTCAAAATGATCCTTCAAAGCTGAAATCAGAGAAGAAGAAAAAAAAGGAAAAAGGAAAAAAACCGTGCCGTTATCAGAGAGTGATCTACTTATCAAACAATACTTTTCTGTTTAAAACTTGTCTAAGTGCTGAAATTCGAACAAAACAGTGGAAAATTGTTCAGAAAACTGTCAAACTTTCCAAAAACAATAGCTTATTTGCTGAAATCCGGGAAAACACTGGAAATCATACAAGAAACGACAGTTCAAAACATTTTGTGAATAGTAATGTATTCGAGTGCTGAGATTTGGGCAAGAGACTAAAAAACTACTCAGTAAGTAATTGTGTCAGTAGTTTGTGCCTTCAGATTCTGTGGTGGAGAGTTTATTGACCTTACGTTTCGACAATGTCGTCGTCATCAGAGGTCTGCAAACGGATTGTAGGCTCTTTGACTTGCTCACCATACCTTCAAACGCCTCCTCCCACTATGTCAGTCTAGACCTAGTCTAAGACTCGCAGCATGAGATCCTCAAGGCCACGAAACGAACGAACCTCGACTCTACCTGCTAGCGACAAGCCCGCGCATTTGGTCGTAACGGATGTCACTGAGTGCCAGTGAGTCAAGAAGTTCTTCTATGTGCGACGCTAAGCCCACATGATAACATGAATGGAGCTAAGTTACTACTGATAGATAAGCACTCATTTTTGACATTCATCTTTGGATGTCTGACAGAAATCCAAAGATGAATGTCAAAAATGAGTGCTTGTCTATCAGTAATAACTTAGCTCCATTCATGTCGTTATGTGGGCTTAGCGTCGCACATGAAAGGACTTGACTCATTGGCACTCAGTGACGTCCGTTACGACCAAACGTGCGGGCTTGTCGCTAGCCGGTAGAGTCGAGGTTCGTTCGTTTCGTGGACTTGAGGATCTCATGCTGCGAGTCTTAGAGACTAGGTCTAGACTGACAGAGTGAGAGGAGGCGCTTGAAGGCATGGTGAGCAGTCAAAGAGCCTACAATCCGTTTTCAGACCTCTCAAGACGACGACATGTCGAAACGTAAGTCAATAAACTCTCCACCACAGAATCTGAAGGCACAAACTACTGACACAATTACTCTACTGACATTTTTTCATGCCCAGATTTAAAGACAAGAGAGCATTTGACTTATTCTGTAAGTGACATTCCATAGTTACAGTTATAAGAGTGGTTTGAAAACAAAAATCAAAGGTTTTTTAGGCTTTGCTTCTCAGAAATAACAGTGATATTGCAAGTGAGAATAAAAGTGACAGTTCAGGTAAACTAAACTGAGGCCCTCATCCGAGATTCGGTAAGGTAGTCTGACTATCACGACCTTCCCATGCTGTAAGAATGCAAAATGAAATTTCAGCTGACCGTCCGTCTACCTGAAGAGGTCGTCTACCTTACTCAAATCAGTTAGCATTCAGTTAGACGACCAGATGACTTGACTAGTGTGACTACTTTGACTTGTATAGTGTGTAAATAATGATATGCAGAGAAACTTTTCGTAAGTTACTCCTGAGTAACTTACGATACGCGTCAGTTCAACATGTCGAACATACCGAGTGAGGAGCCACAGTGAGAGTGACGATCTTTAACAAGATCAGACAAGTGCGGCCCCATCTCTGTCGCTGATACCAATCATTTAGATAGGTAGAAGTGAATGTTCAGCGGACGCGTTTTGACTTGTATACTTGCATGAACGTGGCGTTCTCAATCATATCGTCGTGGATGGTTGATATCATCAATCAATGGCTTGAGGTGAGGGCAAGCTGAGTTGCCGAAACCTCAACTGAAATTTTATTCAGTTGAGATCGAATGAGGCAGCTTTACTACGGCCACTCGCAAAACGTGAAAAGTTGAGATCATCGGTAGTAACAGCAATTCTCATACTTTAGCAAATCTTTGAATGGAAAAAACCGCCTTAACAAGCTTTACTTGCCAGATTTGAAATCATTGCTCAGAGAATTACTCGGTTTGAACCTAACTGCAAATTATCCCCAAATGGAATATTTGCGAATGTTTCCGTTAAGTTTTTGGAGCTGTTCATATTTGTCAAGGCAGTATTCAATGCAGACTGAAGCATCCATGACTTCAACATATTTTTCAACTTACATGAAATTTCTGTATTAGATGATAAAATTTAATGATGTTCAATTTGATTGCGAACTGTAGTTTGCTAGTGTACTTGATTTCTTCCCCAAAATCAAAGCCATGTCTTTTTCTTCTTTTTCTATTTGTACTTATTCGCATATTTCCGATGTCTTCTGGGGTTTGTTCAAATTTCAGCATTCACTTAAAAAAAATCTTTCACTCAAGCCATAATCTCTTTGTCGATAGCAGCAAGGTTTTTCTTTGCTTGAGCTTGAACCTGATTTTAGCTTTGTACTATCATTTTGAATGTTCTTGGCTAAAAGCCAGTTTTAGTCTATGAGGTTTCATTAGAATTACCAGCATTTCTTGGCCATGTTCCAAAATCGACTCTCTGGGGCTCTCTGGGGGGTGGGAGGGGCTCGAATTGTCGTCATCCTAGAGCCATCAGAGACAGCGAGCATGACTCTATCCTACAGGCACTTCCCGGTCGGCTAATTATGCTCGGGTCCCTCAAACAAAAGGTTGAGGCAGAATGCTAGTGTATGATGTTAAATTATATAAACATAATTTCACATATAACCGGTTTCGGGGCTAAGAACTAGACCGAGTAGAATATGACTTCCTCGGTGCCCGTCATCAGTACTTTCCGAGTAAGCGTAAAAGAGCTAATAATACTACATACTTAATTAGTGCTGGAGTATTACATATATGAAATTTACGAATGTAAATGGGCTAATTAGGCTCCGGTTCCTAAGTTCCCGCGCCTGATATAAGGTATATCAATCAAAAATATTTTCGGGTTTCTATGTATATGGAAGACCGTGTACTATTGCCATGGGACTATGTACATCCTTCCACAATCTTGTAAAGAATTCACTACTACCTTCAGTATATCAGACAACTAGCTGGCATACCCGGCTCCGCCGTATGTTCCGAATAGAAAATTCCATTTCTTAACTGATCCGAACCAAACTTGGCACACATACACTTCGGGCCCCGGCTGGTGTTACAGTCCACTTTTCGTTATCGATTGATGTCGATTTTATCGATTTTTTGCAAAATTTGAGCTAGGGGGCTGGGAGTTGGCACAGGGGGGTAAGTGAGCATGCTGATCACCCCCACGGGGGTGATCAGCATGCTGATTACCCCCTGTGCCAAATCCCAGCCCCGTAGCTCAAACTTTGCAAAAAAATCGACAAAATCGATAAAAGTAATGCACGATTTTAAAAACTAATATTGTATTCGGAATCCCCATGCTCACTTACCCCCCTGTGCCAACTCCCAGCCCCGTAGCTCAAATTTTGCAAAAAATCGATAAAATCGATATCGATCGATACGAAAAGTAGCCTATGACACCCGCCGGGGCCCGAAGTGTATGTGTGCCAAGTTTGGTCCCGATCGGTTCAGAAATGGAATTTTCTATTCGGAACATAGTACACACAGACAGACAGACAGACATACATACAAACAGACATTCAGCTTTATATTAGGTGGGTGCAAAAGTTCCTGCGCCGAATTTTCAAAAAACCATAACTTCCTTCCTTCTTGGTGGAATTTTTTACATTTATTTCTGTTTGAAAGAGAAAACCTTTTTCTTTATGGCGGTGCCTTTGCCATGAATTAGCGTTGGTAAGTTCGAGAGTTAAAAGCAATTGAAGGAAATTAGTCAAGATCGACATTTTTTAAGCTGGGATCACGAAAAATTCTGCAAGCTTGAAAACGTCACAGAACAGGCGAAAAAGTCATAAACATGGGTTTTGTGACCTCCCCTTTCTAACTGAGCGAAAATCGTGCCAATCGGGAGCAATTTTCATTTTCGTGAAAAACGCAGACCCGAAAATCCGAATAAATCACGAAAAATAAAAATTGCTCCCGATTGGCACGATTTTCGCTCAGCTAGAAAGAGAAGATCACAAAACCCATGTTTATGACTTTTTCGCCTATTCTGTGACGTTTTCAAGCTTTTTTGATTGTGCTCAAAAATTGCAAAACTAAAGAAATTCTCTTTAATTGCTTCTAACTCTCGATCTACTTCGTTTTAATCAATGAAAAAGGTACCACTGTAATGTGCAAAATTTTCTCTATCAAATAAGAATACTTGCAGAATTTTTCGTGAACCAGCTTGAAAAATGTCGATCTTGACTACTTTCCTTCAATTGCTGCTAGCTTTGGAATTTTCTAACGACGCTTCACAGCAAAGGTACCTTTGTAAAGGGAATGGTTTCCTCCTTCAGATGAAATTAAAATCAAGAAAATCCATGGAGTGGCAAGGAAGTTATGATTTTTTGAAAATTCGGCGCAAGAACTTTTGCACCCACCTAATATATAAGATGGCTCCCTTTCATCATCAAAATGTTTCTCAGTCTTTGTTCACATTTTCAGGTTTTAGACGCTCAAGACTACACAGCTAGCGTTTTGATTTGGCCAAACTGTCGAGGCATGAAGAAGAAAACAGCCCATCATTACTACAGGTATACAATATACTTTATCCTTAGTTGCGTTTCATTAGATTTCTGAGCCAACACTGAAAGTGTTCCAGGATATGATGCTATGCAGTTGGGTTGTTACTTAAGTCCTGCACGAATAATATGAAAAATCGCATTGTGTTTTTGTAAAATGGATAGTTTATGTAATATTCAGGTCGTTCCAAAAATAATGTCGCTTTTTTTAAATGTACGCTACATCTCGTGGAACAAAGGTACGTAAGAGATTTTGGTAGCATCTGGTGCAGCATTTCATTAATGATTGTAAATTCATTGCATAATATTTGATGAGCTCTCGAAAAACTACCAAAATCTGCGACTCGTGCTTTTTGAGAAGGCCAAGTTTCAAAATTCTGAATTTTTATAACAACCCTCGGAGGAGTCCAAATAAAGGATGGATAGAGGAAACCCTACAAAACAGCACAACTTTTCCCACTTTCCAAAGCTCGTCATAATTTCTGTATAGATTTTTTGATGTAACCACCAAATTTTAGCAGGCTCGTCTCAAACACAAATGCATCAAACACCAACAAATCTTCAGATTTTGAAGCTTGCAAAGATGGATTATGTTTTGACACTGATTTTACAAACCAAGTGAGCATTCATCGCTTCAGATTAGCAACTGTCGAAAATTCCGGGTATAACCTGGGGCGCCTTGGAAAAAAACCTGAATCATGATGATTTTATCCCGGAAAACTTGATGAATCGAAAACAAAAAACAACTTGTAGAAAAAGAAGAAAAAGCTGCTTCGAATGACACCCGAGTTGTTTGCCGGTTGTTGTTCTGTGAGGGAGGTTTGAGTTGACCAAATATGGAGTTTGATGGCATTGAAAAATTGATTCCAAAAATTCTAAGTAGCAAGCCAAGGAAAAGAAAAAAACTCTGTGTCCTATAAAGTTTGCTCTATCTACCTGCCACTTGCACTTCTTCAGAGCAAAAGTTTAGAAAAATAGCCGAACTTGACCGTGGCAAAAAGCATGAGTCGCAGATTTTGGTAATTTTTCGAGAGCTCATCAAATATTATGCAATAAGGCTACAACTATTAGAGGGGATGAAATGCTCATCTAATGCTCCTAAGACCTTTTGAAAATCTTGATTCCATTGAATGCGGCACTCATTTGCAAAAAGCGACATTACTTTCGGAACGACCTAATATAATCTTTTTCATTTATGAAATGTATTAGGTTGTCCGGAAATCGATGCAGGCTCTTTACGCGATAGCGGCTGTGCTAATATCAAGAGTGGGAAACATGTTATTTGATAGAGAAAAGCAACCTCACCAAGATAGCCTTAGAATGAGCGCAAAAAGTTTGACCCACGTACGTGGAGTGTGAAAGCAAAATCCAAAAAATCCAAATACCTAAAAATCAAACTTCCGTCAAAAACATCCTGCGGACCACTTCTCAGATAATGGGAGCGGACAAGCCGCGGCTTTTTTAGGATGAAATTCCGCAGCTCCCGTGGGCCAGCCGGAGGGCCAGCCGGAAAGTGGGCCTCGACTCGGACAGCGATAGGCCTCGGCTCAGCCGCACCTGGTTGTCGGGTCGTCGGTAATTCATTCTAGCTCGGCCATAATTGGGCCTTGGCTTACATTTATAGGGTTACCTCTTCACTAAATCATATAAAATTTGATTTCCTAAGCCGGGCACAGATACACCATGGTATTATCTTTTATTCACTGCCACATACGAAATTACATAGCAAAAAAACAAAAATTAAAGCCATCGATATAGCTTCTTCGGAAACGAAGCCCAACTTTGGATGGGTAACGCCAAGATGCTGTCGAAGGTTGTTTATAAGACAACAATTGATCTTGTTCCTGAGAGATCGGAAACAAATTCAAGGCTTTGGACATTGAGGGGAGCCTGATCATGCCTCGTACCTCAAGCAAGTCTCCTTTACGCTCAGATACTGGAAGCGGCCGACCGCGGCCCTTTTGACATGCTGCGGCTCGGTCGAAATTCTTTACACAGTTTTGGTCTGCGGCTCAGCCTCTGCAATGCTCCGCCTCAACGTTAAGGATTGCCGGTAAACCATATTCCTCCCTCGGGCGGCCGCTGCAATGATAATGACATGAAATAAGGGCCGCAAATTGGCCGCACACCGGTCATGCCCCAAATTAAGGCCGCGGACAAGCCTGAAAAGCTTTTCAGATCCACGGCTCGTTTGCTCCCAGTATCTAGGTTGGTGCGCATATGCTCCTACATCAAACATTTATGTGACCTGGCATATTTACATTGGCTCAAGATTGAAAATTTAAAATGGGCCAAAATTGCTGAAGACTTTCTTTCGCGATCTTGGCCCATTTTGAATTTTTAGTTTCAACTCCTTTTCGGATTTTTTATGCTAAATTTGAATCACGTAAACTAGCTTTCGAAGAAAGCTGAAAATCTATGGTTATACTTTTAAAGGCCTGTAGTATAACTACCTATGTCAGAATTGCTCAGCATTGCATTCGCTAGGCTGCCAGCTTTCTCCCAATCTCTAACTGAGGAAGAACTATCGCAATTGTTCACATGAATGTTTGATGTGGACAGTATATGACTGACTAATCTGATTTTTGGGTATTTAAATTTTTTCGTTGCTTTTGAACTTCACATGGATCGAAATTTTTGCGATCGTTATAATGCAGTCTTGTGAAGTTTGCTTTGCTTTATCGAATGAAGTGTTTCCTACATTTTTTTAGGTTGTCTCAAAAGTAAACTCCTTTTTTGAATAATTCAAGCTGTTTTTGCTTTACTGACTTGGGGTACCATTCGATAGAGCAGATCAAGCTCTACAAAAAGACCACCAAGGATCCGCCTAATTCGCATTCCTTACAAAGTTTAAAGCCAAAATCGAAAAAAAATTTTGTCACCTGAAAAGTGGACACTCGCGAGGAAAAGCCCTACGGACCTCCAGCTTGGGCCATACAGTAGGCACATAGCACTAATCAAACATGCTATACCGAATTTTTCCGAGCATAAGAAGCGAGAAAGAAAAATTGTTCAAAAATAGCAAACTCCGCCCCTAGCCCCTCCCACATATGTCATTGTATACTACAAGCCTTACTAAGTGCAATTCCAAAACCTTACCCTCAGTATGTGCTCTTATAATCGAGATATACCTAGTTATACATAAAACACCGAAAAAAGAGGCATTTTGGCATTTTCAAACCATCTTTTATTCTCAATTTTGAGCCCCGAGAATAATGCGCCAAATAGATTTTTGGGTACTACTAGTGTCTACTATATAAAGACAAATTTGGAAGTCTGTAGGAATTTTCTGGAAGGAGAACCAGTTTCTAGGGTAGCTGAGAAATTCTAATTTTTGGCCCCAAATTTTGCCTGCATTATGTTTAGTGGGTCCTTAGTGGTTTTTTGTAAGGCTTGCTCTGCTCTATCAAATGGTATTTTAAGTCTTTCAGGAAAACAAGAGCAGCTCAATTATGAGCTGCTCTTGTTTTCCTTTTGTTTTTGGAGTATGATCGTCTCTGTGCAACTCCTAATTGTGTGATTTGTCCATACGGAAAGGAAGGAGACTGTATGGTATCAGGTGTTGTCTACCTTATCACGTGTACATCATGTGGAGACACGTATATTGGCGAGACGGGTCGCCCCCTATGCACGCGCATCAAAGAACACTTAGATGGTCTCAGCAAGGGCAACGTAGCTACTCCGTTAGGCATGCATCGCAGGCTCAGCCATGACGACGCGGAGGTGGCGGTGCAGGTTCGAATCCTCGCGCGTGAACCCGAAATCCTAGCGCGCAAGACACTCGAAGCGTTTTGGATAGCCGCCCAAAATCCAAAAATCAACCGGAAGGACGAGTGCCTAGCCATTACTAACGAGCTGTCGCCATATCAGAGCCTCTGTGGCTTTTGAATAATGGGGTCAGGTCAGAACCGGGTCACTAGTTAACTATAAAAGTAAAGCAGTACAGCTTTTTGACATAGTGGTCTGCACCCACCAAATTTTCATCTGCTAAGGTGAGCACTAGCTTAATCTTAGTTTTGGTTGAGGCTGTTGTTTTTCTTAAAGGGTTGGGCTCTTTTCTGTAGTCGATGAGGTGTTTGATCGGATAGTTTACTTATGTGTCTTCGACTTTTTCAGACTCTGAAGAAGGCGAGTTCGCCGAAACGTTAGTCTGTTATTCTGTGCGATAAAGTTCTGTACCAATCTTGGAGTACGCTCAAGCAATTAACGAGAAGATTGCAACTATGCCAAGATTCATGGATAGTCGAACATGGATGCTTATGAACGATGTACCAGCAACTTCCTTTCGACTCGTAAAAGAAACTCTCTCTTTGAGACAAAAGATTGTCTCGGAGAGGCAGACCATCCACTTCCTACGCCGCTGCTTAGAAGAACATGTGATGCCGAATTTTATCTCAAGAAAGCGAATCCACGAAGTATGCGGGCTACCCAAAGAAAGTCAGCAAGTTAAGAAAATCGAGCAACAACTTCTTCGTATGGCACTTCGTTCCAAGCAAGATCATATGTATAAGATGTTGTCTAAGTGTTTGTACAAGGAGCATTGTTGTGTACGATATATGCCTGATCGCCTTTGGAAGAGGATCGTGGGTGAGTCGAAACACATCTGTGATCATATCCGATCTAATACTAAGTCTAGATTGCAGAAAAAGTTCAAAACTTTAGTTGAACAAGGGCAAGACCATTCACAAGAGCCGGCTAGTGCAAACAGTTGTGGTTACGAAAGTCAAAACTGTGCTGCTTCTGCTCTCACTAATGCTCCTAGTCGATTCCGGGTATCAGTAATTGGCAATGCACTCATTTCCGATGATGCGCTATCATTACTGGACCTTGGTCCTAGTTTCGCACCTAACCAATCAATAGGATCTCGGGTATCGCGTAGGATTGTCGGCAGCCTGCAATATGTTCACGAAAAGATACGCCAACGAGCCAACGAGAGAAAGAGCGCAAGAGACAGTGAAACAGCTGCGGGAAAAACATGGCCAGTTATTCCTTTTCCGCGCTTGGTTTACAAACCACAGGAGCCTAATCAGCCAGCGGACGCCAAGTTTAGAGTGTTTGCTACTGGGTTGTTCTCAATTCTCAGTCGTTTTCGCCAAAAACACCAAAATAGTAATTTAACACTTTTGCAACGCCGCGGCCTGCGCGAAATTCGCGACCTTTGTGCTGCAGGGGAGATCAAGGTGTCGGTCAGCGACAAAGGAGGGGAGTTTGTGATTCTTTCTCGTGATCTGGATATGGCGATCACCAAACACCATCTGCAGGATATTACCGTATACGAGCCTGTGACAGAAAACGATTTCAGGAAGCAATATCGTCGCTTAAACAGGATATGGTTAGACGTAGCTAAAGCTGAGGGCATTCCTAGGACTATCGCTTCACGTTTAAAGACCGATTTGCCTATGTGTCCGGTGCTTTACACTCTAATCAAGACACATAAAGTGCCTATTGATAGTTTAACGTCCGATAATCCTCAAGACTTTAAGGTGAGGCCTATCATCAGCAGTGTTGGAGGTCCTACGGATAGGATTTCGTGGTTTCTCAGTACTATTCTCTCTCAACTGCTGAGATTTGTCCCCGCACACCTCTCCAACACCAGAATGTTTCTTGATCGTCTCCGCAACACCAATGTAAGGCAAGGGTGCGTCTTGGAGTCTTTCGATGTGGAATCGCTCTATACCAACGTCTCCAACGACGCCGCACTGCAAGCGACCTTCGAACTTCTTGTAGAACATCAGTCGTCACTCAATCTTTATGGTCTTAGCATCGGAGGCATCTTGTCGTTGGTCAAAGAATGTCTCAACTGCTCCATATTTCGTTGGTGTGGAAACTATTACAGGCAGATTAGAGGATTGGCTATGGGACAGAGACTAGCGCCGACCTTGGCTATTGTTTTCATGTCAAAGGTGGAAGCCCCAGTTTTGGCGAGCAAGCCTCTGCTCTACTGTCGGTACGTGGACGACTGCTGTATCGTATGTCCTACCCAGGCCGAGCTTGATGCGTGCTTCAATATCATGAATGCCCAGGACATTAACATCAAGTTGACGAGGGAGAAACCCAAAGATGGATGGCTGCCCTTCCTCAACGTACAGTTATGTTTATCGAACAGGGGTTTCAAGACCAGATGGTACCGAAAGCCTAGCAGCAAAAACATCTTAGTACACCATTCTTCAGCACATCCCGCACGAATAAAGGCCTCCATCGTGGGGAACATGTTTAGAACGGCTGCAGGGGTCTCTTCGGATAAGGACGAGAAGATGCGTTCGCTGGAGCTCGCAGAATCAGTAGCAAGATCTAATGGATACAGCACGGAAACTCGTCACCCTTACAGATACCGAGTCCATCGCACACTGCCTAGATCGGGAGCTGATGATCAGATCCCATTCTGTCTGCCATATATCTCAGAAGAGTTTAGTAGGGCTGTTCGCAGATTACTTAATCAAGCAGGCCTCAACGATATGGTAAGGATCGTCGACATTCCGCCCGCAAACCTTAAACAGCAGTTAGTACGAAACCGGGAGTATGATCGTCTCTGTACAACTCCTAATTGTGTGATTTGTCCATACGGAAAGGAAGGAGACTGTATGGTATCAGGTGTTGTCTACCTTATCACGTGTACATCATGTGGAGACACGTATATTGGCGAGACGGGTCGCCCCCTATGCACGCGCATCAAAGAACACTTAGATGGTCTCAGCAAGGGCAACGTAGCTACTCCGTTAGGCATGCATCGCAGGCTCAGCCATGACGACGCGGAGGTGGCGGTGCAGGTTCGAATCCTCGCGCGTGAACCCGAAATCCTAGCGCGCAAGACACTCGAAGCGTTTTGGATAGCCGCCCAAAATCCAAAAATCAACCGGAAGGACGAGTGCCTAGCCATTACTAACGAGCTGTCGCCATATCAGAGCCTCTGTGGCTTTTGAATAATGGGGTCAGGTCAGAACCGGGTCACTAGTTAACTATAAAAGTAAAGCAGTACAGCTTTTTGACATAGTGGTCTGCACCCACCAAATTTTCATCTGCTAAGGTGAGCACTAGCTTAATCTTAGTTTTGGTTGAGGCTGTTGTTTTTCTTAAAGGGTTGGGCTCTTTTCTGTAGTCGATGAGGTGTTTGATCGGATAGTTTACTTATGTGTCTTCGACTTTTTCAGACTCTGAAGAAGGCGAGTTCGCCGAAACGTTAGTCTGTTATTCTGTGCGATAAAGTTCTGTACCAATCTTGGAGTACGCTCAAGCAATTAACGAGAAGAGCAGCTCAATTGTTGAAAATGGAGTTTACTTTTGGGACAACTTAGTATTAGGTTGTAAAGAAGGTTCTGCCAATTCTTTTCATAATTACCAAGAATGAATGTGAATGCAAGGGGATGGATTGAAATGTGTTCTTAGTGTGCGATGGCTCCAGCTACCTATCACGCTATTCAGCTCGAAAAGATGACGATCAACTAGGAAGAAATGCCCAAAAAAAGGAGGAAAATCCGTTGCGCTCAGGTCTGCGAAAAGGCACATTTTTGGATTATGAACGCGCAGAACTTCCAGAAGCTTGATTTGAAAATCCGTTTTTTACCCTGTGTATTGGCTAGGTGAAGCAATATCCAAATATTACTTGCCCCGGTATTTAGGTCTTTTTGCAAGCAAGAAATAACTCATTGAATTCAAGGTTCAAAAAATCGAACTCTCCATGTATTTTGAAGCGCAACCAGCGCGCTTTTTGAAAAAGAGCATCTATGAGATACCTAATCAGTAGCCTAAGGTTGGTAGTAAAAATGACCAAATATCGCTAATTGACAGTTACCCATGCTATTCAGCTCGAAAAGATGACGATCAATTAGGAAGAAACGCCCAAAAAAGGAGGAAAATCCGTTGCGCTCAGGTCTGCGAAAAGGCGCATGTTTGGATTATGAACGCGCAGAACTTCCAGAAGCTTGATCTGAAAATCCGTTTTATACCCTGTGTATTGGCTAGGTGAAGCGATGTCCGAATATTACTTGCCCCGGTATTTAGGTCTTTTTGCAAGCAAGAAATAACTCATTGAATTCAAGGTTCAAAAAATCGAACTCTCCATGTATTTTGAAGCGCAACCAGCGCGCTTTTTGAAAAAGAGCATCTATGAGGTACCTAATCAGTAGCCTAAGGTTGGTAGTAAAAATGACCAAAATATCGCTAATTGACAGTTACTCATGATAAGATATAAATAAAACAATTCAGCTCAGCGTCTATTGGCAGAACTTTCTTTACAACCTAATATTCACACTACCGCGACCAAGTAATGAACCTGCACCCTATAGTACAATTTATCTAAACATAAAAGTAAAGTTTGTGCAAATCATGACCGTATATATCTCATACACTTCTCTGTGCATGAACCGACTGAGAGATTTTGCAAACAAATGTTCTCATCGCGCAGATGCTTTTGGGCAGGCTACTCGTCTAAGAAATTCATAAATTCTTCTATCGATTTATTGATTTTCGACAAATTGTAGTAAAAATAAGCATTTATCAGCTGCTATCCGCTTGCACATTTTGGCGCAAACAAAGCACTAAAGTTTATTTTCATTCTGAAGTGAGAAAGATGCAATTACTGAATCAACCTTTCTGAGGTACCATGCAAAAGACGGGGGGGGGGGCTTCAGTTTTGAGAGTGCGGAAAACGGGCACATGACACGGCTGAACCGAATTTTAAAAAAATGAAGAAAGCGATAGACGGGAAGAAGGAAAGACAAATTGTGAATTTTGATCTTGAACGATGACCCGGGCTGGACCGGAAAAGCTAGCTAATGTAATATATCTTTTATTAACTATCATGGTATCATTAATTTCTAGTAGGAATCAATTCAACTCATAGTTGAGAAGATTTGCTAAGTCATATTATTTTTGTAGGCATTGAAGTACTACGAATTTTTTGAGAAGGAGTGCCATTTCAGCTGACACGGCCATTCAAGAAGATGTACAGGGCTTATCAGTTGGAATATTGAGTGCATTGGCATCTTTATTCCTGCGTTGGACCGTGCGTCTCTTCCGCAGAATATGCTCTCTGAGCGCTTTTTCAGGGCTAGCGTGAGAAAGGCGGAGCCTCGATCGAATAGAAGTGATTAGAGAGCATGTTTCGCGGAAGACAAGCCGAGTCCAGCGCGGGAGTGGAACTGCTGGTGCACCCCGACATTCATTTGATAAGCCCTGTATGTTGCTCATAAGGAAATGGTCAGAATTCGAAATGGCAAATCCAAGCAAGTTGCCTATGATTCGAAGCAGCATTCAACGCTAATTGGAAATCTGTATTCCTTATCTGCTTAGCCCCTTTTTGTACGAAGTTATGAGCAGTTTTATTGCGAAAAATCGTATATAAAAAAATGCGAAATTGACATTCTTGCACTTTCAGCTCACCTTCAAGATTCAGGAATATAGAGTAACCTAGCTTCATGTTTTGGCCCAGTATTGAGCCGAACGTGGCTCTGTACTGCCATATTTGTGCTTTGCATGGTCCATTTCTTAGCAAAATAGCGACTTTTAACGGCTAATAACTTCGTCCACAACTTCGTCCATCTGCTAAGCAGGTGCGGAATAGAAATTTGAAGTCAGCCCGTTATGTTGCATCCAATGGTATGCAGCTTGTTTGGGTTAGCTACTTCGACTTCTGTCCATTCCCTTGTCAGGTCAGCGGTAAATGATCTCAAAAATGCAATTCTTATTTGCTAACACTTTTTGAAAATATATATCGTTAGAAACAAGCAAAAGCGTTGATCGAGAAAGGATTTGAACCTACGACCCTTTTTTCAATAAACGAGCTCGCGCTGCACATTACCGTGATAGCACCCTACTGCAATGTCTGATACCAAGTAGTGTGCCTAACAAACTTGTGAATTTTTAAGGATCTTCGGCAGATTAGATAGCATCGAGGTCATCGCTCATAATCAGCAGAAAAGTGCAGGTCATGAAATCAGACCAATCAAATCAGGAAAATTCAGCTCTTCAGAATTTTCAACAACCGCTTTTCAGAATTAGATTTGAGTGTTTTGTTTTATCAGCTTGCATTGCCATTAAATTCCAAAAGAGTGATTTTGCTCCAAACACTACTAGAAAGCCTATACTCCCAAGAAATTTACGCAAAACTTGCATATCAAACTATATGGGGCATGTTCAAGCATGACTGTTGTATTGGAAGAGCATTGCAAGATAATGAGTAGAGCTTGCAATTTATTCTATTGTATATCTCACCCTCAAAATGAGTTTTCACGCCACCCAGCTCAGCTTCGTCTTTCCATATGCATTCCGTTCCTAACACAAATAGGAAATTATCAGCCGCTCCCTGCCGCTACGCGGCAGATTCGGCTGGTAATCGGCAGCTTTGCTTCCCTGTATCGTCGAGTCATTTGTAACTTAATATGCATAGTGCACACTATACACGCTAACTGACGAACTGGAAACTAGAACATGCTCATTTCCTGCGATTTATCCTTCTTTCCTTATTTCTTTTGTTTTTGTTGGTTACATGTTAGTCAGTAGAACACCCTTCTACACTTTGTTAGGCTATAAAATGTTTTACTGGAAAGTTACTGGTATTGGTGCCGTCGTTAATAGTGCTTAGTGCGCAGTCTCACACATTAAGTTACAAATGACTCGAGGTTATATATTAGGTTGTCCCAAAAGTTCTTGCGCCGAAATTTCAAAAAATCATAACTTCCTTGCCACTTGATAGATTTTCTTGATTTTGATTTTATTCGAAAGAGGAAACCTTTCCCTTTACAAAGGTACCTTTGTTGTGAAGCGGCGTTCGAAAGTTTTAAAGCCAGAGGCAATTGAACGAAATCAGTTAAGATCGGCATTTTTCAAGCTGGGTCACGAAAAATTGTGTGACTATTTTTATTTAATAGAGAAAATTATGCTCATTACAATGGTGCTTTTCCCATGAGCTAAAACGAAAAAGATCGAGAGTTAGGAGCAAATAAAGAGAATTTCTTCAGTTTTGCAATTTTTGATCATGCTCAAAAAAGCCTGGAGATGCCACACAAAACCCATGTCCATGACATTCCCGTATTTTCTGTGACATTTCCAGGCTTTTTTGAGCATGCTCAAAAATTGCAAAACTGAAGAAATTCTTTTTATTTGCTCCTAACTCTCGATCTTTTTCGTTTTAATTCATGGGAAAGGTACCACTGTAATGTGCAAAATTTTCTCTATCAAATAAGAATACTTCCAGAATTTTTCGTGACTCAGCTTGAAAAATGCCGATCTTGACTGATTTCATTCAATTGCCTCTAGCTTTAGGACTTTCGAACGCCGCTTCACATCAAAAACACTATTGTAAAGAGAAAGGTTTCCTCTTTCAAAAGAAAATGAAAGCAAGAAAATTCGCCGGTTGGCAAGAAAGTTATGGTTTTTTGAAAATCCGGCGCAAGAACTTTTGGGACAACCTAATATATTAGGTTGAACCGAAAGTTCTGTCGCGCCATGTTCAAAAAATCATAACTTCTTTCGCTCACGACGATTTTGCGCAATTCAAATTTTATCAGAAAGGGTAAAGCATGTAGTTTCCAAAAGCTCCCTGGGGAGCTTCCGACGTGCCCAGGCGGCAGAGATAAAAATGAAAGAACGAGATCATCCGAAATTCGGAATTTTTAAGCAAGAATTCTAGAAATTCAGACACAGCGCGATAAAATCCAGAAAAGTCATTATCCTATTTTTCCTTACATTTGATTACTATCTGAGTCAAGTTTGTGCTGATCGAGGTCTTCTTTGAGAAGTTATGAATTTTTGAAAAAAAAATGCCAAAAAATCCATTTCTTAAGGATTCTTAGGAAATTGATTTTTCGGCATTATTTTTCAAAAAATCATAACTTTTGAAAGAAGGGTTCGATCAGCGCAAACTTGACTCAGATAGTAATCAAATGTAAGATAAATTAGGATAATGGCTTTTCTGGATTTTATCGCACACTTTCTGAATTTTTAGAATTCTTGCTTAAAAATTCTGAATTTCGGATGATCTCGTTCTTTCATTTTTATCTCTGCAATCTGAGCATGTTGGAAAGCCTTCAGAAAACTATTGGAAACTACATGCTTTACTCTTTCAAATAAAATTTGAATTGTGCAAAACCGTTTGTGAGGGAAAGAAGTTATGATTTTTTGAAAATGGTGCGACAGAACTTTCGGTTCAACCTAATATATATATATATATATATATATATATATATATATATATATATATATATATATATATATATATATATATATATATATATATATAATATATATATATATATATATATATATATATATATATATATATATATATATATATATATATATATATATATATATATATATATATATATATATATATATATATATATATCTTTCGTTCCACTCTATATTGTGCAAGTGTGAGAATTTACTAGTGAACTTGATAGTTTACACGAAACACTTCGACTTAAAGGCAGTGGGTCGGCGAAACTCAGCAACTCAGGATTTCAACGCGGTGGGTTCCTTATCGACCAAGTTTGAAAACAGTGCAATCCCGGTTACACAGCATTCCTCCCTGCCGAGAAAAATGCTCTCAAACTTACACGCGCAGACTAATCTTACACGCATCCGGACGAGTTAGCAAATTCCTTCTCACCATTGGAGGTTGCCCGCCGCTATGCTATAACCATTGGGTCCTGCAACAACTCAGCGTCATCAGCCTTGCTCCACTCGTCCAATTCCAAAAAGAAGGGCATTGAAAAACGCTCGTTTTCGCCGTTTTCAAGCTCTCAAAAGTGCATTTTCGGGATCAGCGTATTGAAGAAAAGCAGTGGTATCAACGCAGAGTACTGTTGAGACTTGCCGAGCCACTGCCTTTAACCTATGTAGGGGATGATCGAGGACGCACTTTGGCCTCTCAATCAAATTTGTGTTGATATTGCAAGCAACAGACAATGCACAGTCAACAACACAGAAGGGCTGAATGTGTTCCCATGACATGTGTAAGGTCTGTGTCCATGTCACAGACATATTCACTTTTTCATGTTCATTCACCTAACATGTGTCCCAGGTCCCATGTAAGGTGAATGACGGTATCATGTGTTGGAAGTGAAGCATTCAAAAGAAGTACAGTACGTGGGAAAGGCGTCATGATATGAAGAAAAGATGGGGGAGGGGGATATAAGGGTGTTGACTGTCATTAGATTGATATGGTTGGTGGTCATGTTTGATTCTGTAGTTGAGTGAAAATTTCTGTTTTCGATAAACTTAGCTGGTCGATGAATCTCGCTGAGAAAGGGATTGATGCGTAGTCAAATATCAGTCAGTTGTCGAGAATGTTAGATGAAAAAAATAATGAATACATAGAGAAAGTCAATAATTGAAGCAATGAATATTTATTCGTAATAACCATGCCTACCTATCCTTTCCTTGCCGCCAATTTCAAGCCCCAAGAGCGTAAAGTAAGAAAAATTAGTGTATCGATTTAGTCTATATTAGTGGAAATATAGGGTGATCGCTAAAAAATGGGGCAGCTTGAATTTTATTAAATTTTGAGATTTTTAGTTTCGATCAACAACAAGCAGGCTGCAACGTAAATGTCGCTTATATAAGCGACCTTCGCCTATTATTCTGGCAAAGCGTCACAGCTCCTCTCCCACAACCCTACGCGTGGCGTCCTAAAGAACTCGAACAGGGTTTTTTTGAACCTCGCTCATTCTTGCGCTGCCATACCGCAAAGTTATAGGGCAATTGATATACCATTTAATATACTGTTTGAAAGAGCTGTTCTTGCTCTTTCAAACAGTATATTAAATATACAGGATTTCTTTCTATTTCTAGGTAAAAGAAGCGAACTATCTGAAAAATCGCAATTTTTTGGTGCAATAAAAAGAGTAAATCAAGTTTCAATCTGTATCCGAAGATAGACGATGTGAGGTAAGCTGCATATGGATGGATAGAGCGTCTCTTTCAGATGGTACCTATAAAACATGCGTTCACCTGCAAAGCATTGAATAGCACGTATCTTTGTTCTCAAAGCTGCTAATGGCCATATCTCCTGAATTTGAAAGTTTACACCAGCAACCCATCGTGGGTCTGGTGACTGTACCTTCACGCATTGCAGCAGTAGTACCTTGACTGGCTTCGCATGTTTCACTGCGCAGATAAAGCAGTGGTATCAACGCAGAGTACTGTGACGACTAACTTTGCATTTCAGCCACTATAAAAATTATTAGGTATGTAAATGACCTTATATAGGTATTTTCTGAAAGAGAATAATTTATTTTAACATCTATCAAAATTGGGAAGTTTAATCATTTTTCTTTTTTGAGAAATCTACATTTATTCTCTAGGCGCTCCATTTTTTATTCATCACCCTAATAGCTTACCAACAAAAGACCCGTTCAGAAGTTTATGCTTGCGAAGTTTGATTCAAATTCCATAATTTTTTGTAGCATTCTGGGTCACTCATAACAAATGGCTAAGCAAAAAACGCTGGAAGTCAATAAATCAAGAAAGACAGTAGATCATTTTTAATATAAGCTTAGTGACACCCATCCGCCACGAAGTTCTTGTTTGCGAAGTTCGGTTCAGACCTCATAACTTTTTCAAACATTCAGGACCGGTAAAAAATTTTTGCGCAAAAACTGCAAAAAATCAATAAAGCGATAGAAGCAATCGGTAAACACACGCCATTCAAATGCGTATAAAATGTGTTATGTTATACCCGTCTTGTTTATCTATCTGGTGACACTGCATTTAAATTGCAAACAAGTCATTTTTCTCCAAACGAACCTCAATAAAAACGGTATAAACACTCAACAAGTTGCCGCGAAATGTAGTCTATGCTACTCTTCGGTGTTCAGAACACATGCGTCTTTAGACTGAGTTAAGACTTCTTCTATTATTCAGAAAAAATTTGATAGACAAAAATTGAAAAAAAACAATAAATCAATAGGGGCAACCTGTGGACGTATTAACACACGCCCCTGCCCATACATTAGGTCTGCCAAATTTGGTTCAGATTCCTTGGCTCCTTCGATCCTTTTTGGGCGAGCATGCAGAATTTTCTAATTCAGAGTCCATAACTCCTTTTATCCTTTTTGGACAAACATACAGAATTTTCCAGACAAAAACTGCAAATAATCAATAAATCGATAGAGTGGAACGATAGGTCCCGAACAAAATGGCTTATTAACGCACGTCTCACTCTATATATTAGGTTGGAAACTAGGTTTCGCAACTGGTCTCATAACTTCCCTCTCACTCAACATGGTGCATTCAAATTTTGCCACTGCGTTGGTTATTACGTAAGCTACAAGCGCAGCTGCTGTTTTACCAAATTCTGACGTCGCAGTGAGGGCTACGGTAGGTTAGTATGAAGGCGAAAGAATCAAAGTTTGACGGATTTGGCTGAAACTTGGCACAGGGGTGTTATCCGACATGCTGATCACGAAAACGATAGTGAAATTTCGTGATAAGGGCTTTTTTGTAGGATTACTGTAGGTGTACGATATGGGGTCTTACCCTAAACAAGGAAAAAGGCGTTGATTCAGCAAATGAATGTAATATTCGCGTTTGGCAGGTCAAATAACCTTACTATGTAAAGTCTCGGCGGAATTTGAGCTTCAAACTCTTTCGTCATTGACGGTCGTTCCCAGCAGCTCTTGCGTACATCGGTTCGTTCGACTTTATGAAGACGCCATATCTCGACATGTCCCTAAATTTTGTTTCTTTCTTACTGGGCCAAAGGAGTCAACTTCCAGCAATAATTTGTAGACGAATCCGACTTACTGCGCAGGCTGCCAAAGGCTTCATTTTAGCTTAAAAAAAATTCTCAAATTTCACTAGTTTTCGAAAAACGCGTGAAACTTTTCTATTTTGTGTTCAAAATTTGAACAATTTGTGCTCACTTGTAGCTCACATTGCCTCCTATATAATGCCAAAGTTTGAGTGCGCCATATCCAAAGAGAGTGAAATTATGAAACCAGTTGCAAAATTTAGTTTCCAGCCTAATATTATCTCTGCCAAATCTGGTTCAAAGTCCATAACTCCTTTTATCCTTTTTGGGCAAGCATACAGAATTTTCCAAGCAAAAACTGCAAAAAATCAATAAATCGATAGAGCGGAACGATAGGTCCCGAACAAAAGGGCTTATTAACACACGCCTCACTCTATATATTATCTCTGTCAGATCTGGTTCAAAGTCCATAACTCCTTTTATCCTTTTTGGGCAAACATACAGAATTTTCCAAGCAAAAACTGCAAAAAATCAATAAATCGAAAGATTGGAATGATGGGTCCCGAGCAAAATGGCTTATTAACGCACCCCCCACCCCATGCATTATGTCTGCCAAATTTGGTCCAGATCTAACGGCTCCTTCTATCTTTTTTGAGCGAACATACAAAAAGTGGCTAAGCCAAATATATATAGTTGATATTGATTTAGGCCTTTTCATATTCGAACTCGTCAGGACAAGGAGCTTCTTCGAAACCACGGAAGTGGAAGATGTCGGGAATCATACAACAACATGCTAGACTACCACTCTATCTTTCTCCGCTCTTACGATAGTTAGCTCCTATCTTTCGACTTCTTTCAGAATAGTTTTTTTTTTCAGATTTTCCAAAGTTTTCATATGTATCATTAACTGAATTAACTCATGACAATTCGGCACAATTGTACGAGGCTGATTACGACTTGTATGAGTATCTTTTGCGTAATAGAGATGCAGTAAGTATTACATTGAGAATCTTAGAAGCGCTTTGGGCCTGCTCTTCTTTCAGCTCAATAGTTCGTTCTTGTTTTTTCTGTCAGACCACGGGCCAAGATTTGGAGGGGTGAGTCACGCCTCGGTACCAAATTTCTTGCTTCTTCATTGTCTCGGCCCACTTTCTCAAACGAAAGTTCTGCTCCTTCTAACGTACCTAGATGTCAAGAAGAGGCAAGAGCAATGTAACTCCTCTACTAACAAGATGTTTGACAACAGCTTTTTGAGACGTACTTCGCTTATACAAAGGATATTTTGGATTAATGTAAACTTAAAATACAGCTGTTCGAACAGCTACAATTTGGCTTGATTTATCATTTAGGATCTGATTAGAAAGTCCAAACGCATATGTTTGTAGAACCCAAAGGGGAGCAATGCAGCTTTTATTAGCTTTTTCTCCAGTATTCGTACAAGTATATTTTTGTAAACCATTCATTGTGGCAATTAAAAAGTTTTAACAAATTATTGTATGAGACAATCAAACTATTCTAGCATAAGCGGATTGTCTGAGATTCCAACTTACTTACTTAGATCTTAGATGGCCCGTCCTCACGTGACGTGCGGGCCCCAGTACAGAAGTCGCCATTGATCCCTGTCCCTCGCTTCGGACATCCACGATCTTCTGGGTCGTCGTCGGTGGCTGCGTCCACGAGTTCCAGGGGCAAGAATCGTATCCAGCTAATTTCTCAGCTGGTCCATCCGTTCCACGAACACGTCTGCCCCGGTCTTCCTCGAGGACGTTTGGCTTCGCGAGGAATCTACTCAGATGTTCTTAGTGTCCATCTGTCGTCCGTTCTTCTCATTATGTGACCGGCCCATCGGTGTTTCGCTTTCGCAACGTATTCCGCTGGGTCACGAAGACGGGACATTCTTCTCATATCCGTGCTGCGAAGTCCGACTAGATGTTGCTTGTGTCGGGTCATCTTCAGAAGACTGCGCTCGAGCGCTCTGTGGGTGGTCCTTAAAGCTTTCGACGTGGCTACGGTGTCGGCCCAAGTCTCAGCTGCGTAGCAGAGCGCTGGGAGAACGGTTGAGTCGAACAGGTGGGCACGAAGCTCCGGGTTCGTCAGTTGGTCGGTGGCTTCCTTCAGAGGCCCGAAGGCGGCCCAGGCTGCTCTTCTTCTCCTGTTAAGTTCTTCCCTCAAGTCGTTCTCCATGTTCATCGACCGTCCGAGATACACGTAAGAAGACGTCTCCATGATAGGGGTGCCTTCCAATTCCATTTCTGCATCTTCGCAGAGGGTGTTCTTCATGAACTGAGTCATCCGATTTATTCGCAGTCCGATCTTCTTCCCTACTTCGTTTAGTTCCCTCAGCATCGCCTCTGCTTCAGTGATACTGCTCGAGAAAAGGACGATGTCATCCGCAAAACGAAGGTTGGATAGGAATCTCCCATCAACTCGTATGCCTCTCTCTTCCCAGTCAAGTGACTTCATCACCCACTGCAAGGCCGCGGTGAACAGCTTCGGCGAAATAGTGTCGCCTTGTCGAACCCCCTTCCCAATTGGAATGGTTAGGGGGCGATGGAATAGCTGCATCGTTGTTGTACAGTCCTTGTAGCAGTCGGCTAGTGTCCTCACGTAAGCTGGTTCCACTCCTTGATCGACTAGCGCAGACAGGATGGCGTTGGTTTCGACGCTGTCAAAGGCTTTCTCGTAGTCGACGAAGGTTAGGACGAGAGGCAGTCGGTACCCCGGCAGACTTCTATGACCCTCGAAACCGTCTGGATGTCGTCCATGCAGCTGAATCCTTTGTGAAATCCAGCTTGTTCTTGAGGTTGGGCTTCATCCAGTGTCCTAGATATGCGTGCGAGGATAATCTTCGTGAAGAGTTTGTACAGCACACTCAGCAGGCATATTGGACGGTAATTTCGAAGATCTTCCCGTTCACCCTTCTTAAAAAGAAGGACGGTTCTTGACGTTCTCCACTGGTCGGGAATCCTCTCGTTTCGAAGGTAAGATGTCAGGTGCGACGCGAGAATCTCGTGTAGATGTTGTCCTCCGGCTCGCAGAAATTCGACGGAAAGATGGTCTGGTCCTGGAGCCGTGGATGTCTTCATGGTCTGAATCGCCGTGCGCACTTCAGCAGGTAGAATTCGTGGTGGTACTTTTCCAGTGGGAACAACGGGCATCGGCACGGGTGTTGATGAGCGGAAGAGGTTGGTATAGAAGTTCTCGATAGATTCCATCTTGTATCGGGAGAAAGTCGGAGTCCCGTCTTCGTTCAATAGTGCAGTCAGCGGTACGTGATATTCACAGAGGTCCCTTCGGCATTTCTTAAGACTTCGTCTTTCTTCGGCTGCTTCCAGTATCTTGGCTTGCCTGTACTTCCTGAGATCCTCCTGCAAAGCTGTTCTGCAACTGGCGTTGGCTACCAGTCGCTCGAGATGGGTTGCATTCGGATCCTGCCTCAGGAATCTTCTTCTTTCGAGCAGTTCCTTGGTGGTCTTCGAAATACGTTCCAAGTTCTTCTCAGAAGTCACTGAGGCACATTCTCCGCAGGCTCGCAATCCTTTCAGAAGCCGATCGTAGTCGTACGTTGGGTCCTCCTCGATGGGCCAGTCACATCTTGATTCCAAAGGGCTCGAAAACTAGCCGGATTGAATGTAGTTATGGAGAAAATTGGAACAAACGAACATAATTGTGTATTAGTGAGCTGTTAATTCCCATTTGGCAGATAAATAGCAATATTTAGAAGAAACTAATATTTATCTCGTGTATGGTACATTTTCCACAGACGTCATTGGTCGGGTCAAAGCAATGTGCACTATTTTCTGAGATTGAAACACATCAAAATACCTAATATTCTAGGAAACTAAAGCTTCTGTCAATCGTAATGAACAGAAGAATCCCTTCTTGTATATTGTACTACCTGAACGCTTACGTGGCTCGCCGATGCATGAGCAGTTGAAAACAAATAGCAAGGAGCTTCTCACTCATCACGATATTCATTCCACGTTGCAGGATATTCTCTACGTAAGTATTCAGTTTTACGTATTTTGATTACTATACAACCTACTTGTATTACTTCGTGCAGAAGTTCGTGCCATACCTGCAATCCCCTAGAATATGGATAAACAAACGTTGCAATAGTGTTTGATACTAAAATTTCCCTTTTCGGTGGCAAACAGCGTGTTTCAAAAGTTAACCAGTCTGCAGCTGCAATTAATGTATGTACTAGTGACAGACCGAGGAGAGGGGCGGGGAAAGGTTTTGAAAGTTACTTACGTGAGTCATAAAAACGTGCAAATAAATTGCTTATACTTATAATGATAGAAACAATTATTTGAGGTTCGAATCAGTTCTACTGGCTTGCTTATTCTAAAATTCCGGAATTATAGGCCCACAAAAATTTCGGGGATCCCCAAAAAATTTGCGAAGCGGTTAAGGCCGTGCTCTACTCAAAAAAAATTGTCGCATTCTCCCTCCCCTCCTCATCAAATGGAAAACCTACCGTACAACCGTACCTAGACAAACACTGCTGTATTGCAAAGGATGTGCCTTGTCGAGCAGTTGCTTTATCCTGAAATTCAGAACTCGTCCAATCTTATAGGCAGTGTCCCGGCAAATTCGCGCCCTGGGGAATATAGCTGAAGTGGGGTTCTTGGTCATCCTACTGACCTCCAGGCGCAGTCCGGCTGGTTGATGTTCCTCCTGGGCCAAGAAAATAGCCCTTGAACCGGTGCGCGCAACCCCAATCGGCGCGCGCTCGCACGATTTCGCTTAGCGGGACGCTCTCCCGCATTGCGCATGCTATCCAAAGCAAAGATTACAGGCAGCAGGGTCTTCGTGCCACTGCCTCCCAACCTTCCATTGAAATTTTCGTCTGAGTTGCATTTTGGAAATTGGGTAAAAGCCACAAAAAAGGTGTTTTCACCCCGTTTGAAGCTCAAAATCGGGCACTACGTGTCGAAAAGGCCCAGAACATGCAGAAAGGTGAAAATGCAAGATCTGCCGGGACACTGTCTTTCTGGGCGAACTCTGGCTGCAACGGTGGGTTTTCTTTACACAAGTATAAGGTATTCCAGGCGTAGACTGCATAAATGGTACTTGAGGGCCTTTGCGTGAGATTTACAAACATTTATCATTAAAAATCTGCCTACTCTTAAAAAATATCGAATTCTCACTTTCACCGCTATCGCAAAAAGACGCATTTTTGGAATTTCCGAATCTAGACGTCTCTTACTTTTGCTTTGATACTTTTGCTGCGAGAACTGCAGCGCAAAAAGCTCTCTTCCCGTGGTCCTTATACGTTGTCAATATTCACATGTTTGATCGGAGATAGTGGGAACAGGTGTAATAAGTGTGAGTAACGGAAAACTGAATTTTATAGATGTTTTTCCTGGTTTCCATTATAACAATTTCCCACTGCACTGTTTGTCTTTTTATCAAAATAAGGGCATAGTGGAGTCAATTTTGGATTTCATGCTTGCGGTTCTAGCCGTTGCTGCTATTTTCTTTACAAATAACGCGCGCTATTGTAACACTTATAAATTTTCTACAAAATATTTCAGAACACTCGGATAAAAGAAAGCGCTACGATTATACTAAACACGAGCATAATCAATTTCCCCTATGAATACAGAACTCAAAATTCGTGAAAAAAGACTTTGCCTGCAATCACCTTTTTTCCTTCGGTGAGGTCAACCTTCCATGATATTCTCATGTGCTCTAATATAAAGTGTCCTGAATGTCGAACGTTTGACGATCAATAATCCATTGTTTAAGAAACTTGGTCTTAAACACTGCTTATGGAGCCAGCTTCAACTTGTTTTGCCGGGTAGAAATCAGTGATCGCTTATAATCACTGTAGGAGTACACAGGGATCTTCTGGCATACAACGTCATGATTAGCAGTAAACCAGAAAAATCTTCAAAAGATCCCAAAAAGTTGTAGGCCATGATCTCGCGTGTTAACATTGTTGTTCAACTTTTTACAAGCTTATAAGTCTTTTTACATGGTATAATCGTATCTTGTAAGTCCTCTTATTTTGAAACCTGAGCTATCTTGGTTTCTCTGAACAAATCCAATCACTTTGCTATGCCGTATACAGATTCCTAATGATGATACAATTTCATTGCCTGACGTTTCGACAGGAGGTCTTCAGAGGCTGTAAAGGTGTCAGTTATAGTGATGTGCAATCTCAGCCGCCAAATATCTCCTCCTACCTGCCATTCAATTCGTCTGAAATGGAAATAGAGAGTACAGGAGGGTGCACCCACCAAATGTATCACCGTGTTGCACCGCACACCCAGTGATGTGACTAAGCTGTTGTGACTGAATGCGACAAGTGAAACCAAGATGACACAGTGTTGCTTAACTCAGACAATCGCTGGGGACAGGCGGGCACCGGAAAAATAGATTGCTGATTTCTCGCACCCCGCTCGCGGATTTTTTGCAAAGCAATCAGGACTTTTCGGAAGAGCGCTTGCTGAGTCAGCGGATTTTTGAGATACCGCCTGTTGAATTTTTTTTGCTCTTATCTTTTGCAGATATATTGCTGATTCTCTGAGGAATCGAGAACTCAGCAAGCGGTCTTCCGAAAAGTCCAAATGCTTTACAAAAAATCCGCGAGCGGGGTGCGAGAGATCAGCAATCTATTTTTCCGGTGCCCGCCCGCCCCCGGCGATTGTCTGAGTATACGCGCAAACAACCTTATAGTTCACAGAACGACAGATACGGCAATAGATCACTCGTCAAAGATAATTTTTCATTTTTGCTGTTCAGTTTCGAATCTCGGAAAAGAATGTATGATGCTTTTAAGGCTTTTCGAGCAGAAATTTGTTGTTCGTAGCCTAAAATTTTGCACCTAATTTCATAATCGGCACCGCCATGTTCTATCATTCTATGCTTTCCCAGCGGGCTTATCATGCTTTGCCTCTTTTTGCTAGCTAAATGTTCGTTAATCCTTGTACTCAATTGTCGGCCGGTCTCACCGATATAGATGGCATATCGAAAGAGTAACTACTGCGATCAAGCGACGTCTGATACAGGCTCAGCCTGACGATGATGTTGTTTTAGTCAACATACCGCGAAACATCAGAAGGCAATAAGTCAGTAACAGGCTGTATGATACTGACGGTATATCACGTGATTGCGTAGTTTGCCCGTGCGGAAAACGTTGCCATTATGCAAAATCTGGTTTACAAAATTGTGTCATCTTGGTTTGCTCATTTGTCGCATTCAGCCACAACAGCTGACAGATCGAGTGGCTATCCGCTGCAACACGGTGATACAATTGGTGGGTGCACAGCTCCTCTTAAACACTCTAATTCACTTGAGACGAAGTGAATGGCAGATAAGAAGAGATATTTGGCGGCTCAGAACGTATATCACCAATTGACATCTTCTCAGCCTCTGAAGACCTCCTGTCGAAACGTCGGGTTATAAAGTTTTATCACAATTAACAACCTGCACACGGCATAGCAAATAATTGGTGTAATCATATTTCAAAGGGGCTTTGTTGAAAGCTGTCACTCACAGGATGTCCCAAAAGTATGTACCCAAATATTTGACCATTGACACATCTCCTCAAAAGGTGTTGTTTGGGAACTTCCGACATATGGAGTCACTTTGAAAAGGTGCCTGTTCGACTAATTTCAAAGAGGCTAAACTTGTGTAATAGGTTTTCATGGACGCTGAATACATACTCAACTTGTACAGGACCGTGCAGCTTTCTTAGCGGTGCAACCACATTAGGGACATCGGAAAAACGAAACCCGGCATAACATTTTAACGAAGCATTATGATATATATATAGCATTATGATATGTAAACTAGCTAGAATCGGTAACTCTGACTAGCGTAGTGTAAGATTTTCAGGTAATTTTGTTTTCTTTCTGCTGCAAAATATGACCATCCTGACTCAAAATTCTTTTCATTTCCTATAAGCTCCTACCGTAACGTCCAGTAAGAAAAGCGATTGGGTTCTCATTTTACTGTACATCTAAATTGAAGCCCGCACTATGTGTGCATACTTTTGGGACACAACGTATATCGCTATGCTTGGCGTAACTTAGAACGTAGCACAACGGTAAAATGCACAGTTCATAATTTGTGCAGCGTCTCTGACCATAAGGTTGCGCCGCAGCAGCCGCGTCCTAGCGAGCGCCGCTGCAGTCGCAGTGAAAATACGCTCACGGCAGCACAGCCGGATCTTGCGCAAACTCTAACGACGAAAGCTGAAGTGTAGAATCCCATAGGATTCTAAATGCATGTGGAATCTGATGAAGCAATACTGCAAAAAGCGAGTATCTCTTGAGTAGAAATAAACGAAGTAGCGCATTCAAGTCGTTAATGAGAACAAGAGCGAAATAAGTTTGATGGAATCGAGGAAGCACACAGATTCAACTCGAATGAAGACTCATTCAGTCAACCTTCGATTAACGATGGGACAAGATAAAAGCGAGAAAAGATTTTACGCTGTAAAGGAACTCTCGGAGTATACGAACGTGCAGCAAATATAAAAATACATCAATACAGCCAAGCTGGGTTGCCGTGAGCGCATCTTAACTGCAAATGCAGCGGCGCACGCCGCAGGCTGACACGTACTGTTGCGTAGCATGTAGGAATCCATAGTTTAAGATTTTTTAAGTTGTTTGGTTTCTTTCTGACGCGAAATAGGGCTCGCAATGGCTCAAAGTTTTCTTCAGGATTTCTACCGTGATCTTACAGTGATGAAAAGCGATTTGTGGTTCACTAAACACCGTAAATCTAAACCAAACTTAGCTCTGCAACAGTGTTTTTGAAAAAAGAGATCTTGTTTCCTGATTACTCGTTTTCGCAAGAGAGTTCATGAAAGCGACGTCCACGCAAATCTAGGGTCGCACAGGGGCACTTAGCGTCGCAAGCGGAAACTGACTTCGGAAACTTACCTAAGGGCCGCATACCTTGATATCTCCACCGGAGGAGGAAAGAATCGCACTTTGAAGAAAGCTTCACATCCTAAAGCTTCAGATGCCTAGAGTTCACGCTGTCCATCCATTCAGAGTAATGGCGTACCGAGGGGAGGAGCCAAGTGAGTAGCAAAATTTTTCAACCATCACGAGTTACAAAAATGTACAACTAACTTGTTTATACTTGTAAGTGATCAAAATAATTTTTTAAATTTTCTTAAAATTTAATTTATCAAGCGATTTTTTCGGCTGACACCACTCCCTCTTTTTCCAAAATTCCCGAGTTATGAGTTCACGAAAATTTTGAAAAGCATACCAAAAATTTTTACTCTGTGCATGGTTAACGCCACGCACCTTCATCAAAAAAATCTTTTTATCGCTCCCTCTCCCCGAGCGGAAATGGTGGGTACGCCACTTATCCATAGGTATTCTACCACCCTTAACTATGAACATACTGAGGGGCGAAAAGTGTACAAGTCGGTCCAGCTTTTTGTATGACTCTCTGTGATCCGCAGTTGTCAACCGTCTTTTTTTAATTAATTTTTCTTTTCTTGAACTTATACAAAACATCCCAAGTCGTACTATGAATAACCCAGCAACACCAAGCATTTTTTAATATGAACAAACGAGTTTTTGAAAGTTTTAGTATTTTGATAAACCCTAAATTGACTTGTGGTTTACCAAAATTATCATTACTCTGACACTTCAAATGTTTTGGTTAAAAGACGTTTAGCATTGTTAGTTGAGAAGATCTAGACAGCTTTGAAATGTTTTCAGTAAATTCAAAGGAGCAAGGATTACCTTGGAAGACTCGGCCCTTGTGAACCTGCAAGGATCATACAAAAAGCTGGAAAATACGCCTTATACAACATTTCGCTCCTGTTTATTATGTTCAAAAGGTAATATGAATAGTTACGGATGGACAGCCACCATGAAATCTAGATATCTGACATTAGATATCCGGAGCTTCAGGATTTGAAAGCTTTCTTTTGGAGTCAGCGTATAGGCAGATTCTCGACTTGAAGTTTTGGTAAATCGAGGCGCTGATTTCGAAAAACTACATCGAAGAGCTCGAAAATGGCAAAAACCACCATTTTCCAAGGCCTGCCACTTTGAATTTGGACGAGTGGAGTACGTCCCGCCATGGTCAGAGAGGCAGAATCGTTGCGGGACCCTCGCAGTTATAGCATTGCGGCATGCCTTCTCTGACGGGTCAGGGAGAATCGCAAGCTCCTCCGCGCGTATTAAAATGGCTTGCGGGTAACAAATTTAGGGACAGTTTTCTAGACAAGGGCAGCGTGCTGTGCGCTCGGACCTGCTCTGTGCTCATGTTTGGAGTGCAAGCAACCCTACATGTCAAAATTCAGCAACGTTCGTTTTAGCGAGCTGCTGCCTTCGAGCTAAGACTCCTCCCCGGCGATTTTAATGCATGCAGCCCCTAAACAAGCCAGGAGGCAGCGCATCGTGCCTGAGCTTCGTGCCTAAACCAAATCACAGTATCGTACTAGCGAACGACTTGCAACAGTCTTCGTGCTAGCATGTGACTCATTGGCCTCGTCGATCCTCGCGCAGAACTGCAAACCTATGCGAGTAGTCTGCTGATTTCGGTACTGGGGCAGGTGTCTTGCTTTGAAGATCAAAGTTCTATACATTTTTGCGACACTCTGCATAGTATATATACACACTCATACATATTGTACTTGCGACTGTATAAAATTCGCGCTCAAAGGACGGGAAAAGCGAATTGATCGAGAAATCCACTCCATTTCCTACCCCTTGCTCATGTCAATTACAAATTACATACATGCGGACCGCAAAATCCTAAAATATAGTAATTTCGAGTAGGAACTGTGAAACTTATCGTGACTAGTCTTCAAATCTTAGCCTAATTCAATTATGTAAAAGGCTTGCAAGTTTTTGCAACATCACATACTCCCAAGTTTGAAGTATTACTCCAGAACGGACATAAAGATTATTTTTATTTTGATAACGGGATTATTATGCGCGGCACAGCGATCATATGCTTATAGGCACAACAATTCATTATGACCGAGAAAAACTTCCTCTTATGCAGATAAGATCCTTTTTATTGAAAAGAGAATTTCCATAACTTTTGAGAATTTTTGATTCTGCGTGCTAGTAAAAAAGAGAAGAGTAGAGTCAAAAAGATTGGTGATTGATGTCAGAATCTTGTGATTAACATCATGGAGCAACAGATAGTTCCTGAAAAGTGGTGATTGTAAGTCATATCTTCTTAACATTGTGCTGATGGTACGCTGATGGTACGAGGACTACATAACAAAAGATACAATTCTTCTTTGTATTTTTACAAAACAAATCGTGGTTTACAATTTTGTCTTCGTGTTGGTTGATTTTTATACTATTCAGTTTCAACCAGCAACAAACTTCACAGAGATGGACTACAAGGATTTCAATAATAGTAAACGTGGATCGTCTTTACTGCGACGATTTGAGGCAGGAATCAAACGGAATTGCAAAACGCTTCCTATACCATTTCAGTACTGCATCTGTCAATATGCAACATCTGCAGTGACGTAAGCTGCGCTCATTCCTTGCTTTCAATCTTTCTTCTTTTTGCAGTGATGAAAAGTTGAGACAAAAACTAGCTATATTTGCTGTTGAACAACTAGATCTACTTCTACAATCTGAAGGAGTTTCGTCTTCGTGTGAGAATGTGAAACTGAAAAAGGTAAACGATGTGACTTTTTGCATATTGGACTAGAAATCATTCAAAAGTCTAGAGTGAAAAAATATACCTCATCAGCCTGGATGACGTAGTGAACCCACAAATTTGAGATTGGCTTAGTGTAAGGAGAAGAACGAAACGGAAAAAGTACAACACTTTATTTCTTCTAACAAATGTTCTTTTTCATGTGTGATGTTAGACACCACTAGGACAAACTTCACTCATAAAAAAGCTCCACTGAACTTTTTCAAAATTAGGGAGGCATTCGCATATTCTATGGCGCGTGTTAGGTGTTAGGGGATTAGAAAAAAAGTAGCAGTCTCGAGGTCCTATCCAGAGAGATGCCTTCAAGCACCTTGACTTTTTGCGTTCTCTGTCCGAAACAGCCTCTTTCCTCTCTTATCGAATGCTGGCACAGCACGTTTGTATAGTCAGACTCAGCATTCTTCTAGATCTTGATCTGTTAACAGTTAATCTTAGCGAGAGGCTACTGTATCATGCGTAGCGCCCTCTTGCAACAGATTTATCATTTTTAATGTTTGGCATTGAAGAGTTTGCCTCGAATGGATGGATTCTCCTAAATTAGTAAAGTACTTTGACCCAGGGCTCAGCACAGGTGGCTTATAAGCAAGCTGGATATCGTTTTTGGGACAAAAAGCAAAGGGGGTTTTGTTTTTGTGGTCGCAAATACAGAAAATTTGCGAGCCCACCTTTCGTTTTTTGGAGGTTTTTAGGGATTATGGCCTAGGGTCAAAGGGGACTTCGCGAAAATTCGCAAAAGTTATGAGGAACTTCTTTTTTGCATTTTCATTTAGCCACCTCGTGCCGAGCTCTGCTTTGACCTTACTCAAAATCTGTTGTGTTTTTATGCAATTGCTGTCGCCAGCTGATCTCTTGAAATTTTAGAGGTGACGGAACGGATGTTTGCAGCAATTATTGATACTTGCATCAAAATTTCAAATATAAGCAATGAGGAACTTACAACAGCGCTCATAGAATGTGCAAGGTGCATTGAAGGCACGCGATGCGTGAAGCTGGCCGAGGCCCACACTATATCCCGTTTCCAGTTTTCTTAAATTTTTCTGCGGACATCTTTTCGCAAGGAATTTACGCAGCGCACATAACACATAAAAAGACTCCAGTAAAGTTATTCCTTAGTACTGTTCCCGCAGATTATCGGACGCTAGAAAGCAGCCGCAAACACCTTTTTAAAAAAAGAAGAGCTGGTAAATCTGGAAAAATCATGTTGTCCCAAACTCTTCTTATAACTAAGATATGGATCTCTCGCTAAGCAGATGTGATTTCTGTAATCAAGAGGTCAATAACCTTTATGAGCGAGTTTTCAAGAAGTGCGGGTCATATGATTTTTCTCACTTGCTCTCCCGAAGCCGATGGGTTTTGGCTAAAATATTGATGATCTTAGATTGAAAGGAAACTTCGCTTCAAAGGGTTTTAGACATGATGTTTACGAAAACTGTGGTCTTTGAGGAGTAGAGAATCTTTTGGCATAAGTTCGTAAATTCGCCCGCACTTTCCGCGCACTTGTTAGAGGACTTGCCTGTTTGCTTTTACAGGTTAAGATCAGTGGAACGTGCTATTGAACGGTGCATGTCTCAGGCTCCAGTCTGTAACAGACGCCAAGTTACGAGCTTACGAAATCACGTCTTTTGAATGTTGTCCAAAACGCAAAGATCGCAAACTTCGTCGAAATTCCTCGTGAGTGGTCGGACACACTGACTGTAAAATCGTGCTCACTTCACTCAGGAGGACTTCCCGTATTGGATAATGTATTTGTGTGTGCTTCAGCTACCTAGTTAAATAAAAAAAAACTTTGTGGCTAGAGCTCAGATCTATCTAACTAACCTTACCAATACGGTAGGAACCCATGAGCGAAGTGAACATAAATTTGTAGTCGTGTTCTGTAACCAGTCACGATGGATTTTTTGACGAAGTATGCGACCTTTGCGTTTTATGCAATATTCGTGAGGACGTACTTTCGTAAGTTCGTGAATCGGCGGTTGTTATAAAGTGGAGATTGAGACATGCGTCGTTCATTAGCATAGCTTCCTAATAATTTGTAAAGGCAAGCGGGCAAATACTCTAATAGATTCCCAAAAAGTGCAGGCGAATTTACGAACTTCGTTGCTTAGCTACAGCTCCCTCACCATATCTCTGCCAGAAGACCTGTATCCCGCAAACGCCATGATTTTCGCAAACAGCAGGTTCGAAAACCTCCACGAGCAAAGTTTTCTTTCATTTCAAGATCATATTTTGACCAAAACTCGTCGGCAAGCTTCAGAGCATAAGACGAAAAAAACCAAATAAAATGCACTACTTGGAGAACTCGCTCGTAGAGGTTTAACCAAAAGCACGTTAATATCAGGCGCCACCTTTGCTTCGCAAAAGCTCGCACTGGTTCCACTATCTGAATGCCCTATTCCCGCATAATGATAGCATTGAAACTCACCGAGCAATCTCGACTATTACGAATAAAATGTAAACAGCTACTCATTCTGAAAGCTCTTCCATGTGAAATTGGTGATTTTGCGTGGCTGAAACCTTTTGCAGAAGAACAAACGCGAATCTGGATAGGTTCTTGCATTTTCCATTGTTTTGGTAGTCGCCATAAGAGCAATAATTACCGTGAGCTTTATCTTTGTGCAAAAGTCTTGTGAAATGCTCTGGTAAAACCTTGGCAAATTGGCCACTTACGCAACCCATACTTTTTGGCGCCGTTTTTTGTAAGCAGGAGACTTTTGATCACTCTTTTTGGGCCTATGGGCTTGCACATTTACTTACCAAACACGTCCACGACTTTGCAAGGTGGAAATACGGACCCAATTTTACGGGTCAGAAGCCCAGTGTATCCGTTGGACGTGCAGTTCCTGAGGGATCCATTCAACGAATCTGCTCGTGGTTTCGCGTGTTGGACTTTCATGATGGTGGCATGCGCTGTGATAAATTTGAGCCCTAGAGGTTGGCTGGAATACGCTCAACGAATTTGGTAACACACACACAACATACACAACATTACACATACATACATACATACATACATACATACCACACATAACACACAAACACATATACAACACACACACATATAAACACACACACATACAACACACACACATACAACACATACACATACAACACACACACACATACAACACGCACACACATACAACACACAGACATACAACACACACATATAAAAAACAAACACATACAACACAAACACATACAACACACACACATACAACACACACACTTAAAAAACAAACACATACAACACAAACACATACAACACACACACATACAACATACACACACACACACACACAAAGTCGCGTAAATATTCTTAGCCCGTTATTATGAGTAGTGAAAACCATGCAGACAGTCGAAAAGCATTTTGTCAATCTTTGAAAGAAGGTTATCTTATATATAAAGCTCAATGTCTGTTTGTCTGTCTGTCTGTCTGTATGTCTGTATGTACGTATGTTCCGAATAGAAAATTCCATTTCTGAACCGATGCGGGCCAAACTTGGCACATATACACTTCGGGCCCCGGCGGGTATCATAGGCTACTTTTCGTATCGATCGATATCGATTTTATCGATTTTTTGCAAAATTTGAGCATGCTGATCACCCCCGTGGGGGTGATCAGCATGCTCACTTACCCCCCTGTGCCAACTCCCAGCCCCGTAGCTCAAATTTTGCAAAAAATCGATAACATCGACATCGGTTGATAACGAAAAGTGGACTGTGACACCCGCCGGAGCCCGAAGTGTATGTGTGCCAAGTTTGGTCCCGATCGGTTCAGAAATGGAATTTTCTATTCGGAACATACGGCGGAGCCGGGTAAGCCAGCTAGTTGTTTATATAGATCTTGTCTATTAATCAATATACCTCGACATCAATGTTCGAAAACCAAATTTTTGATGTCACCTTCGAAGTTGCACCTCCTGCTCGTGGAAAATTCCAGGTGGGATATTCATTGAAAAAGGCCTTTGGTTCTACCTCCACCTTTCAGATTCCGGTCAGATTGAAGCAGGGCAAACTAGCCTTAGCTGGAGCCACATTTCTGCGACTGGATCGGTATAATGATATGGGCGATTGTATGAGCAAAGGAGTTCTTCGTTCCTACTGCACATGCAAAAATCGGGTGCATTGATTTTAATTTGGAAATGCAGTTAGTTGTTTGAGCAAAGTGACTTGCTCTGTTTTGCTTTGATAATGAAATTTTATGAGTAGTGTAGATGAGAACAAAGCTATTGTGCACTTTGTGATAGCCTTAACCAAGTTCTTATGAAAATGTCTTTCTTGGTAAACGTTTTCGAGACAAAAATGTCAACTCGAGTTTTCCTTGGCAAATGCTTTTGAATTGGAAAATGTCAAATCAAAGCTTTGACGTCTTTTCAGACGAGGGTCTTGTAATCGATTGACAGTGGTGAGAGAACTAGGTGGAACTAAGCGTTATTAGAAATCACAAAATTTTTGAAGGAAGTAAAACTTAAATTTTCTCTTTGAATAAGTCATGCAAAAAGTTGGGTTAGCTCCTGAGCAAATGATATGCAAGATGAAATTTTTGCTAGACTTTTAAGTGTTAAGAAAAGAAGATGTGAGAGCGGAATTTGACACCTTTATATGTTTACATGCGCAATTTTGCGGGTGGGGGGGGGGGGCGTTAGGTACCCAGCCATTAGTGGTATACACTAAGCCACGCCCCTTGGTTCTTCAACAGCGGGTACTAACGACACACTAAAACCCAGCTGCTAGCAGCTCACCTGATTCGCTAAAGCGCTGGCGCTTGCGACCACATAAAAACAGTTCGAGATCAAAAAGAAATTGCGCGAATGAAAGCGCAAGTTTGTACGCAACGTTTTTCAATTGTTTCTTTTTTTATCAATTTTCGAGTCACAGAAATTCGGCGATGAAAGTTAAAAACAAGGTAAAGCTTTTATGAGCACTTCACATACCTTTGCAAGAAAAATATAAACTTTGTAGAATTCCAATAAACCAATTTTATGATTTCAATGAAGCAAAGCACACTTTCGGAGTTGCTCCTGGCACTTAGTTGCACGAAATATTCCCTCATTTCGAAAAACTGCTTCAAATATATTTTTGACAACGGGAAGTGGAACCAATGGAAAAAAAGCTTCGACGAGAACTTGTCATCAGAAATCAGAAATCTATGGAGGTTTATGTGACCCATAATCTATGGGAGGGGCACTAACTCTCTTCCAGTCAATGAAAATTTTGCATTATAGAGCGATTTCAAAGCCAATTTTGATGGAGTTGTGTCAATAGAATAAAACAGGAAAAAGCAACAAACTACACTGAGAGCAATTTTAACAAAATCTTACACTTTTTAGTGAGTTACAAAGAAATTCATAGCTTTATTTGGATAAATTGATCATATTTTGGCTGCTGGAAAAGAGAATGAGTATACAATTGCAATATCAAAGTCATCCAAGAAAAACACTACGGGGAACATAGACATGAAAATACAGTAGCTCAATGAAATATCCATATGGGATGCTAATTCCGAAATAAATAAGTGTTCTTATCAATGTGATGTTCCATAAATCTGGTGACCTCGGCAATGACCAAAGTAATAACCTCAAAAATCCAGACAATGTAGCTCACAGTTCTGTGGCAATATTAATGCACCTATAACTTCACATCTCATAACGAGGCCGAACAATATGCGAAGGGAAGTTCGTGCAACTTATTTGCCAGGAACATCTCTGAAAGTGTGCTTTGCTTCATCAAAATCATAACATTTTGGTTCATTGAAATTCTACAATGTTCACCTTTTTTGAAGTTCTCTCGGACAATTCCTCCTGCGGATTAGATCTATCACAATTTTTTTCGTGTAAAACTATGTGAAGTGCTCATATAAGCTTTACCTCATCACCGAATTTCTGTAATTCTAAAATTGATTTAAAAAAGAGACAATAGAATAACGTTGTTTACAACCTCGTGTTTTCATTCGCGCATTTTTTGGTCTTCTCGAACTTGTTTCCTGTGGGTCGCAAGCGTCAGCGTTTTAGTGAGCTAGGTGAGCTGTTCTAGCAGCTAGGATTTGATGTATCATTAGGTACCCGCTGTTGAAGAGCGAAGGGGTGTGGCTTAGTGTATACTACTAATGGCTGGGTACCTAAGGCCTCGGACAGAGTTGAGCGATTTGGTCGTCGCGATTCAATCGCTGCAAGGCAAGTGTGACGAGTTCATTGCGTGACAATCTTCTTGTAATTCCGTTTTGATAGTTTTCCAACACGACCAATCGTGACTAACTATCACAACCGAAATACAAGGAGATCGGCATGCAATGAACTCGTGACACTTGCCTTGTAGCGATTGAATCGCGGCGATCAAATCGCGTGAACTCTGCCTGAGGCCTAAAGCCACGCACCCAACTTTACGAGATTGTTTATAGGTAAAAATATTTGGTCGTTCCGAAAATTTTTGCGCACTATTTTCGAAAAATCACAACTTCTGATTTTTCCAATCGTTTTGACCGATTCTATTTTTGTACGAAAGAGTAAGTCATGCCCTTTGTAAAGACATCTTAGCTGCTTACTAATGAACATTTCTTGCATAGATAGGAGCGGTAGAAGAAAATCACTCAAAATTTGGATTTTTCGTGTAGGGTCATAAAAACTCGGAGCAGTCAGTATTGTAGGCTCTTTCACGAGCTCTTTCCAACAGTGCAAAGTTTGCGCCGATTGAACGTCTCTATGAAAAGTTATAATTTTCGAGCAAGCAATACAAAAGGGCGAATTTGATTTATTTTGGCATTTTTCAGGGAAATCATAACTTTTCATAGAGACGCTCAGTCAGCGCAAACTTTGCACTGTTAGAAAGAGCTTGTGAAAGAACCTACAATACCGACTGCTCCAATTTTTGTGGCAAGTTTCCGATTTTTTATGACCCTACACAGAAAATTCGAATTTTGACTAATTTTCTTCTATCGCTCCTATCTATGCAACAGATGATCACTAGCAAGCAACTAAGATGTATTTATAAAGAGCATGACTTACTCTTTTATATAAATATAAAAGCAACCAAATTGGTTGGAAAAGTCAGAAGTTATGAATTTTTGAAAATCGTGCGCAAGAACTTTCGGAACGACCTAATATTTTTTTTGCAATTTCAAATGGGCGGTTCTTGAAACATTTCATGCTTCCAAGACTATTCGACAAGTGCTGTAAAAAAACCGTATGCGCTGCTTGCTGTCAGAGCATATGATACTGAAAGAGTACTGTTTGACTGGCTACGCCTGCTTGCAACATGCCTATTATTGGCGATTGTCTGAGCATTTGGAGCAGCCACATTGCTGGCTGCTCCAAATGCTCAGACAATGCTCAGACAAGTCGCTTGAGGTATGTACGTCCAATTTTTGCGAAGCTCCTCTCTCTTTATCGCTGGGCGTCGCTGATATATCTCGCTTTGTTGTGAAGATACGTAATGTAGACAGTGATATAAGTAGAATATAATAGCCGCGCTTGCTTTGCCAATACGTGGCAGTCCTTTTTTTTCTTCGGTACAACCCTTATTTCAAAAATCATAGCATATCCATCTTTATATTTTAGTTCCAAGCATCCTTTACGACTTCACATTGTATTATAGTAGCTGTCCCATTTTGCGGAGTGCCAACATAGTATCCATGGACTAGAAATCAATTGCTTCTTCCCTTCTTCTTGCTTCTCCCTTTTTTTCAGAATCATCTAATCATAGGCAGGGTCAAAGTGGGGTGTGGCATGCCAAACATGGGGGGGAGGGGGGGGGGAATGCAGAAGGGTGAAAGAGGGGGGAGGTGTGGAAGGGTTGAGGAAGCGGGAGGGGAGAGTGATTGTTATTGAGGTGATATGATGTTAGAGTTAACACGATATCCGTCAACAATGTCAGAAGGCTTCTTGTGCAAAATACTAATTGATGTTTTGTCTTACCATCGTATACATACAGTAAATAAAAAGGCCTAAAAGCATAAGAGCTTCATTTTCGTAATTAGCATGTCAAATAACCTATGTGTGCCAAGTTTCACAATTTTTGAGGTTTCCAAGTATTGGGCCACCGAGATGGTCATTTTCGCACATGTCAACTTTTTTGAAAGGGTAAAATGATTAACTACTTTATGCGCTTGATACAAGTACTACTACGTTTTCGCTCACATTAGGAATTTCACTTCAAATAACCCCCAAAATATGGAATTAGGAGCAAGCCAAATCTCGTTAGTTCCTTTTCGCTTTCAATATCTCAGACTAAAGCAGACCAAAGAGGCTCAAATCATTTTCGTAAAATTACGAGGTTTAGGTAAACAGATATATATTCTTCCCGACAAAAAACATATATATTCTTCCCGCCGTGATTCCCTCGTGATTCACATAGTAGCGCAGGCTTGGCATCCTACCGTAACGATGGGAAAAATGAGATTTTCAAATCCTAATTCCATAGTTTAACGGATGTTTGAAGCAGGATTCATTGTATGGGCAACTACAAAAGAATGTAGTGCTTTCTACTGAATACAAAAGGTCAATTAACTAATAAGTCACTTTTGAAATATAGATGACCATGTTCAAAAAGATTACCCTAATTTCACGCGTATAAGGCGCGGGGGATTTTTTTCCAAAATCGACCAACCCAGACACGCCAAAGGACTTTACAACTAAAGGACCCTATAACGTGCTATATATTGCTTTAGAAAATCGTGCGATGTAAGCATTCCTTTCCGGAATACAGTGAAGCGGCTGAGCGGATCGCTTGAAAATTCGAAAAAGTGCGCCTTATACGCGTGAAATTAGAGTACTTCATCTGAGTCGTCCAATACTGGGAACTTCTGCCCACAAGGGTTTTCTGACATGATAATTACGAATCTACTAATTATGTTTGGTAGAACCTTTATGTCATACTAGCTGGCTTACCCGGCTCCGCCGTATGTTCCGAATAGAAAATTCCATTTCTGAACCGATCGGGACCAAACTTGGCACACATACACTTCGGGCTCCGGCGGGTGTCACAGTCCACTTTTCGTTATCGACCGATGTCGATGTTATCGATTTTTTGCAAAATTTGAGCTACGGGGCTGGGAGTTGGCACAGGGGGGGGGGGTAAGTGAGCATGGGGATTCCGACGTAATCAGCATGCTCGATCACCCCCCTGTGCCAACTCCCAGCCCCGTAGCTCAAATTTTGCAAAAAATCGATAAAATCGATATTGATCGATGACGAAAAGTAGCCTATGACACCCGCCGGGGCCCGAAGTGTATGTGTGCCAAGTTTGGTCCCAATCGGTTCAGAAATGGAATTTTCTATTCGGAACATATGTACACACAGACAGACAGACAGACATACATACATACAGATAAACAGACATTCAGCTTTATATATAAGATTTACAGTATGCAAACAATGCGGGAGGGGTGGGGGGGGGCATTGAAACAGAATCTAGGTGGGTGAGGGGGGGGTTATACGGCCGTTGTGTGCCACACCTCTTGCTCTACCTTAATCATATTTTGAAGCACACATGAACATTTTTATGCTGCTGCATGTGGACGCCTGAGCCCAAAAAATCTCATGTTAAGGGAGCTGATAAGCGTAGGCAATGCCTATGTGAAAAGTCGGACCCAGTGACGAAAGTGTGTAATTCTCATCCTCGCCCCCGCCCCTCCCACCCGAGAATGGGTCGCGAAAATTTAAAATTTACTTTCGTGGGCTACGAAGATGTGCAAGTGACTTGTTCATTCTTGTACAAAATGATTTTTTAAATTTTTCAAAATTCAAATTAGTCTTGCAAAAAAATTTGTGCCTGTCGCCACGCCCCCTTTCTCTACATTTTGGGCGTTATGGACTCGCAGAGATTTTGAGAAGTACCCCAAAAATTTTTCCGTGACCAATACGTTTATGAAAAAAAAAATTTTGCCGCCCCCCCCCCCCGGACGGAAATCCTGCGGGCGCCATATGTATCCATCTTGAACGCATGCTTAACTTCTTTTTGAAATTTCCGTGCATACACAAGCTAGCTCACATTCTTTTTGAGACTGTACTGATATCTATGAACAACTTATATGCGTAGGATTAGTAGTGGAGTGCCGCGACAAACCCAGTTTCCTGTATATCAAAAAACTACCCGTGCAAAACATCCTCGGCGGCGAAACAGGGGGAGGGGATGATACATACTCGAAACCATTAAAAATGGTGCATAGTTGTGAGTTCGAGGTTTACGTTGCTTGCGTTTTGCACGTTTTTCGCCTAACGCTTGTCCTTCTACGCCTCCAAAATGCGAATCCCCATATTTCAAAACCTTGAATTTTGCTCAAATTTGTCTCTTCTCTTACATGCTATTCACGAACATCACACTTTTTCTGCAGGAAGACGCCACTCTGTGTGGTTAAACTCGGTATTATAACGTAGGCCAAAACACGATTTGAAGAAGACTCGACAAGCTGATTGCTGATTTCACACTCTTCCCTCATGAGAACATAGGTACACTGTAGGGGATCCACTTGGCTAAGTTTAATCTAGCAAGGATACCCAGTTTGCTGATTATTTATATGGCATTCAACCCGTACGACATGGTCATTTCGTTTCGATGGTTATACGATACGAGAGCAAAGTCAGAACAAATGTGCAGAAGGTAATCTGATGCTTATCAGAAATATTGCATTCTTTCGCATGACAGTGCATCTTCTATTAGGTTGGAGGATAATTTCTGTTACACTTTTTTTTCGTAAAATTCGCAAAAGTTCCAGAAGTTCTTTAGAATCTTCAAAGTGGCTCCATATATAGGCCACGGCAGGGCGTACACAACAGTATGACTGATGCCGCAAATGCACAATTAGCCAGCGACTTTACAACAAGTTTATTAGCACACTCAAAATTGTCATTTTTTCCTTGATTTTTTCTTTGCGTCTAAATTTTCTTTCCCATAACTTTTTAAGACCATATTTCCGCATCGTCTCTTTTATGGTAGCATTTTGGTACCGCTAGCACGCCAGAGTGAAAAATAACTCAAAAAAATCAAAAATTCGTCGGAAATTTTCCTTTTTGTGTGCATCGTGTAGGATTCGATACGGAAAGGTTGGAAATAATTTTTGTAAAATTTTAAAGATTGTTCTTCATGTCAAAATAACAATGTGCGCTGACATGGCGCAACATGTAGTTGTGATCGCGTGCGGACGTGATTGTGCCATCCCCCTTCGCTAAAAACTATGGACCATACCCTGCCCGAATACCATATCGCCCGATCTCTTTCCAATCACCTGGAGCAATGCCAGCCCGCTGACAAAAATGTCCATAAAATGTACTCCCACCGATAAAGTGGGTGTTTTGCGCACGGACCGCGGATCTGACAGTACCGGCGGGTAGACCTTTGTACTCCGCCAACACTCCTTAAACATGAGAATTTTCGAAGGTTTCTTACAAGGGAAGTCACTTAACTTAGGTCGGCCTTTTGAAATGAGACACATATATTTAGAATCAGCTCGGAACGCTGATTCCAAATAGGCTGTCCTTAGCTGCGAAACATTCCTCTGGAGCGAGTTATTAGCTTTTTCCTAAGCAAAGTTTGCGTGCTGACCGATTTAGGCATGCTACGGTATCGTCATCCAGGTAGTAGTTCAAATGCATACAACACCCTATCAAAGCCAAATGTCTCAGTTTGATGTTATTTCGATTTCCCACCACTTTTTTAGGCACATTCTCATTTAAAGACCTTCTTTCCATATTCAGTTATATGTCAAATACACATACTAAAAAGCTCATAACTCGCTTCAGAGGAACGCTTCGCAGCTAACGGGCTTAGGTTGGCCTTTTAAAATAAGACACATACATTTAGAATCAGCGTTCCGAGCTGATTCTAAATGTATGTGTCTTATTTTAAAAGGCCAACCTAAGCTAAGTGACTTTCCTTGTCAGATTTTAAAAATTAAAAATATAAGTGTAACAGAAATTTTCCGCCAACCTAATACTTTTTTCCGTGCCTAGATCAATTCGAAGCCCAAAAATGACAATGCAGATCTAACAAATTTCATTGGTAAAGAGAGGAGCGCCTTCGAATCTTACTCAGCACGAAAAAAAAAGACACGAGACTATGAACAAACAGAACAATGGGACCTTTGAGCCTGAAATCTTGACCTTGTACATTAGACATACCATATGTGGTTAATATCTTGGCCGACGCTCAACAAGCTAAAAAGTTTATCAACTATCGATGCCAAGATTAATAAGCAACCGAAGTTGGACAATATTAAAAGACATACCATAGCTTTGCGATAAAACTGCATGATAATGGTGGTCAGCCGCATTGAACTGTTGACAGGGCAATGACCCGATCTTGTCATTTGTACTCTTTTGATTCGCTAACAGGATGGACAATTTGCTTATCGTGACAAAGTTGCTGGCTGGACAGTCTACATGGTCACAACTTTTCCAACCCCGAAGAAGGCGATATAGCCGAAACGCAAATAATGAGATATACCAATTTTGTGCAAGCTAAACAAATCACTGAAAAACTGCGATAGTTAGTGCGCACGATGACTGAATCAGCATGTCGAATAACCCATTTGTACGCTTGCAACAAAATCTATGGTTATGACTTCTCACCGTGCAGTCTTCGTAACTCTGGAAGTCACTAACCATGCAAAAATTGCGATATGTGACCAGTATGTCAAATCCTATAGACTAAGTTCGTGCCAAGTTTATAAATTCAAAGTCTTGATCCCTGGACACGCCTACTATTCACTAATCTTACGTTCTTGCTTAGTACAGCTCGTGTTCAGCGCATACGAACACGAGCTGTACTAAGCTTTCGTGTGGAGCTGTGATCTCTACAAGGAAGTTGATCTGGAGCAAATGCAGTTAAAGGCAATGTCTGGGCAAAAAGTCGGTTTTGCGATTTTGTGCTTACCCGAGCCTATTCGCTATGCTGAATCCGAAAACCCACACTGGAGGGCGCAAAAACAAAAAAGAGCTGCAATGCAGAAGAGAAATTAGCAGGAGGCGAACTCTTCCCCACCGTGCACGCTTCCAGCTTTCGGAACGATCTTCTCGATTCCGCTAGCTGCCCCGATATCGCCACCGGCCGAGTACGAACGCGTGACGTAAAATCGGAACCAGTAAAATCACTCTGGAAGCTGTGAGCATAGATATACAGCGGGAAGACCTCGCCCACTTGGTTTTCAATCCTGCGTTAGAGCATTTTGCCGTTTTCGCTCTCCAGTGTGGGTTTGCCAGATTTTTGGATTTAGCATAGCGATAAGGCCCGGGTAAAAAATCTCAAAATTGACATTTTGCCCGGACACGCCTTTGAACAGCACTTGCTTTAGACCCATGTTGGATCCGTGTGGTCAAATTAGGTGTAGGTTGGTACGCTACGGACAGCACCAACCCGACCTGGGGGGGGGGGGGAGGTCGTCTTGGGGGTAAGAGCAAGGAGGAGGGGTCGTAATCAAGAAGCTCGTTCAAAAAAAAGTGAGGAAATAGGGTCGAATAACGTGAAGAAAAAAAGCGCTCAATCGTGAGCTTCACAACTCCACCAAAGAAAACGACTTTTGTGAAAAGCATGCTGATTAAATCGACTAACGAATTCCCAGCCAAATTTCAGTTCTTCACCTTATAGGCCGTCCGCGCAGGGCGCGGAGAGTGCGCGTGTACTGCGCGTCACTCCTCTTTCCTCGTACACTCTCGCCGCCTGTTTTCTCTGCGCTTCCTCCAGTTCGTGAACTGCCTTCGATGTACGCAAAGCGTTGTTCTCCGCGCGCAACGCGGGCGGCCTATACCTTACATATATCTAAAGGTCACCCGAAGAAGCATGTGTAAATTGGGGTAATTTCCGTAATCAGCATGCCAAATTACCTCAACGAGCTCTACAAAGCATTAACTATTACATTTTCTAGTGTTTTCTAATGCATAAAAAGCGTGGTTTTCAAATATGATTAATAACTTGGTCACAACAGTGAAAGAAGTCAGCTTCTTTTGTATTCATAACGAAGTATTGCTCTTTATCAGTCTATGTTAATTGGAAAATTGGACTTCATATCGCTTTCAAAAAATGGATTAAGAAGTGCTGCCAAGATGTTAGTCACCGAGTTTTTACCGCGTTTGCTTCAACACTCCTGATCACCGCAAAGCCAAAAGTTGAGGTCTCAGATACCTATTGTAGTCTTCGAGGTTTATGCTAGCGAATCATATAAAATTAAGGTGGAAAAGATTCTTCGCTGAAAAAGCCAATCGGGTCAGGCGCAACCCCTTAAAAGGTCAGGCTGCTTTTGCTTTTGAAGGTTGCGCGATCCTCTTAACTTGCCTTCAATATCCAGAAATCGCTCCATTTTTGGTCATAATATTGAGCTTATAGCGTCTTCTTGCTACAGTAGAAATTTGGAGCCGAACCCTCACCCCTAGAGAAACTATGGCCCTTTCAGTAGATCCATCCAGATCAAAATCAACCGCCAGTTACGACTGTAAAGTTCAGTCACAGAAAATCGGGCGACTTCTCGTAAAACTTGAGACCTCTCTAGAAAAGGATGATGTCCTTCAGAATGTCACACCCTGATGTTCCGGAAGTAGATGAGGATGAAGGGGTCGTTTAAGGGCTATCATGGGGGGGGGGATCGTTTTCAAAAGATTTGTGCCTGACCTCTTGCTCAACTCTGACGATGACCCTGTCCCCACGAACATGAAGGCACTCTCACTCTGACATTCGTTTCGGACCAACGGCGCGCAAAAAAAGCGGATTCCTACGACCCGAGCCTGTCGAGCGTATGAGCGGAGCGACACAGTCGGATTTGAGTACGAGCGGCGCCCAAATGACAAGCAGGAGTGGCCGCGTGCCCTCAAGCGCTGCTTTTCAGGCATGTCCACGTGTTCACCGTGGCTAGATAGATACCATAGCCAAAGAAAGACGTTTAATTTTGTGCGCGATCATTATTTATGCATTCGGTTATAATCTTCACAATTTTAAATCCACAAAAACTATAGCGTAATTTTCACACGTTATAAGCATAAAGGATACTTGCGTAAGGTACGGTGGTTAGGCTGCACTCCATGCTAATTGCTTTGGATGTGTTTATGTACATCCTTCCACAAGAACATAATCGAAAGTTGATAAGACCTTTGTGTTGCTCAATCTTTTAGCCGGGCGTGATTTCCGGAACTGCTATATCGGTGGCGCTAGATAGCACAGAATTGTCATCAGCGATACAAGCACGAAATTACCATTCCAGCGGCGCCGAAGTGACAATGTATCAGCGGCGCGAAATTCGCGTATCACTCGAGCGCATTTAGCGGACGAGCGGTTACGGGTTCCGCTTGTACGCAATTTCGCGCGGCTCGGAACGAATGTCAGACGTGCGATACCTCGTGACATGTTCAGTTGCACATACACAAAGAATGTTCCGCCTGTAGGCGTAAACTTTTACGAACTTCAATTATAAGCAGTGCTTGTCGACTTTTGCATTCTTCAGCGTTCTCGGGAGCTTTATGTACATCTCAGAGCTACTGAAGCTTCATAGGGATGGGAAAAAAACAGAAAAAAACATAGATACACACAGTGTGCAAGTTTTTGAGGGGATTTCGAAATTGCGAACTTTTGCATACTCTGCACACTTGTCCTCTTTTTATTTTCTTGCACCGTCGTTGTTTCGTGTTTACTGGCTTATTTCGAACGCATGATACTAATGTCTTTTTATGACTTGTAAAGAATTTATTTTTCCGGTGTGGGTACACTATTCTACAAGCTTCGGATATAATCGAAGCTGTAGTTATGATTGCTTATTATTCGACACAAACATCATAAAACATGGCGCTATAGGAATATTTCAATCCGCTCAACGTAAGTTCATGAAAGCTCGTTTTGGTCTTCGTTTTGGTCTTCCTGGAGTTTTTTGTCTTCTTTGTTCTCCACTTCCATATACTCCGTCTTTTTGGTGTTGAGCTTCAGCCCATACAGCTCTAACTTGTTTTTCCATTCCTGTACACGTCTTGCAACTCCTTTCTGGTGCTTGCTAGCAGGACCACATCGTCCGCGTAGAGTGTCCGTTTTCAACATTTTTCGAAGGCAGAAAATGTTTTTTTCACAAAAACGGAATTT
>CATQJL010000001.1:56712161-56999674 GCA_958299035.1 Cylicocyclus nassatus
AGCTCGACCACTTGTGAGTCTGCAAAATATTATCTGAAAAAAAAACATGTTTATTAGTGTTTATGATGTAAGAAGTTCGATTCCGGTGTTTTCTTCCGAAAAAGGAGACGTTTCTAACCAGCGCTTCAATAAGGAGTGGAAACTGGAAGAGGCAAATAAGCATTGAACAAGCAGGAAATCATGAGAACGACACCACTACTGCTGTTTTGGGTTTCACGTTTACGCATATGAAAATAGATAGCAAGGATATGGTATGTACGCTCCCTCACTTTAGTAGTGCCCTTAAATAGATGATGTGTAAAGTATAAGCTTGAACCTAATCTACCCCCATAGGAACCGAGAGCAACACATATTCATTGGGTCATAGGAGCACTCTATTAGTTATCTACATCAGAAGTATCATCATTCGAAAGAAAATGGAAAGCCATTTTGAAAGCACTTATTCTTTGCGCACTTTGCCCAACTTAACCAAGAATGTTTGCTCAAAGTTCTAGCCCATAACACTTCTGGAAACGCTTTCCAATAGGAGATCAATTTTCAGCGCAGAGCGCAGGGTATTCGGTGCAGGGCTGCCTATTTTTGCCGTACAAGGAGAACTATAGAACAGAGTAGTTGTTTACAATTCATTTCTGATGGCCAGCATTATCGGGTAGAGGATTTGTGCCAGCAGTCCACAAGGGACGGAATTCGGCGATATATAGTCCCCTGAATGTATTACTTCGCAGTATCAAAGTCATATTTATACGCCTGAAAAAGCGCATAGTCAGTAGATCGGTGCGACTTCTGCGAAACAGAAGTAATGCACTATTAAAAAAGCATGGCAGCTCCTTCGCCGAAAAGTGTATTTTTCGACACACATGATGGATCTTATGAGTTTTACTCGCTTTTCTGCAGCATCTTGGACCTACCCTCCTAGCAATTTTCAAAACGTGAATACTTAGCAGACTTTGCAAACTCCTCAGGCTGTTGCATAAATTCTTGACATAAGAGTTTCTCATTTCAAATTACGACACCTAACTTGGATATAACATAACCCGCAGTTTTTCTTTCAGGGCTTTGCCGAAAACCGTCAACTTCCTCCTGCATGGTATGGACGCCGTAGAATTTCCAAAGTTGAACAAAGTTGGTTCAAATAGCAGGCCAAATATGTTTCCTCTTTTGTTGGGTAATCTCCACACACATATGATCTTGTGCTAACACTAAGTGCATCCTTTACCTATCTTTCCTGCAGGAAAAACTACCGAAGCAGTTGAAAGAACGGTTATGAATATAGAAAAAATAGAGGCAGATCTAGACGGAACGACATTCTGCAAGAAGTACCTGGACAATTTTCCTTACATACCCTTCGAATACTATGAAGCTGGTTACAAGGTGAGCACTGGTTTTACTTTCATTGTAAAGAACCGGGTTACTACATAAGCTATATTTGGTGGAGGACGTGCGTTATAGTACAAAGTCCTCATCGCCAAAGCTTGCCGCCATAGTCGGCACGCGCGCCGAGCTGGCTACGGTATTACGCACCCACTTTGCACCGGTTCGCGTGAGCATGCGGCAATCGCGCGAACGAAGGAAGCCTTGTCCAGCCTCGTCGCTCGACTCGCGCCAAAAGTTGCATGAAACCCTCAAAAAATTGCTCTTTCAAATTCTGACGCGTGGCATCGTCCATGACACCGCCATAAGGCGTAAAATTGAGAAAAAATTCATTTTCTTCTTTTTTATTTGGTTTCATGTCTTATTATTTCTGAATAAAAACGGAATATTGTAATGAATTATTAAACCAAAGTTGAAAGGCCTAGACGCGTCTTGTAAGTAAACAAAATTTCTGATTTCAAAATTGATCGCGTTTTACCTAGAAAAAGCAAAAATCGAAAAAATAACGAACAAGATGAAGCATTTTTTGAATAAAACTGAATAATTAGCGTTGCGTTATTTGAAAACATGTATGTTACTGAGTAATCAAAACGCTTGTTTATACAGGGTGTCCCAAAAAAATGTTTCGAACGTTTGATCGTTAATATCTCTCTTCCCAAGAAGTCTTTCGCCTTGCTTCAGGTACCTTTTTGTGAGCTGGTTTCAACTTACATTTGCACTACAGAACAAATCATCCATCTCTCTTCATCACTGTAGGATTACAGTAGAAACTTGGAACATGTGGTGTCAATGTAGAAAAAAGCTGCCGTTTCAAAATTTTTCAGATAATTGTGAAAACTTGTGTAATAGGGTTTTTATGGACGCTGAGTTCAATACTCAACTGTTCAAAAGGTTGCGAAGTTTTCTAAACGGTGTAATCGCACTTTTTAGGAACATTGAAAAAATGGCCGCTACCTCTTACCTGGCATAACTCTTCAATGAAGCATCTAATAAGTTGGGAACTTCACAATTAAAATCAGCAACTCTAATTAGCCTAGTGTAATAGTTTTCAGGCTGTTTTGTTTCCTTTCTGAGGCAAAATATGGCCTTTCGTGGCTCAAATCCCTCTTTGAAGTTCCTACCGTAATCCTACAGTAATGAAGAGAGATGGGTGATTCGTTCTATAATGCAAATCTAAGTTGAAGCCAGCTCTACAAAACGGTCCCTGAAGCAAGGCAAAAGACTTCTTGGGAAGAGAGATATCAACGATCAAACGTTCAAAACATTTTTGGGACACCCTGTATTTATGCAGGTAATGCTTGATTCCTCAAAACTTTTTCAAAGTAAATCTGCCTAGATTGGGTAAGTAATCTATAAAATTTGATTGTACTCTATCGTGGTCACAAAAAGAATGGCTTTTACGGAAGAGGACATCAGCTTGGGTCTGATACCGACATTTGAAGTTTAGCATGTCTAGGCCCTGTACTGTAAACAAGAGTGAATATAATAACAGTTGAGAAGGAATGAATACAGAGCAAAATTATTTTCTATGAAGAGAAATTCCTCCATATTCATGAATGTTTGGCATAACTCATTCATGATGTGGATATACTAAAAGACAGTCATTGTGGTTTGACAATAAGAACGCTTTAGACTATAGTGTGGTAGTCTTTGGTTCAATCCCCGTCTTCAACACCATTTTTGGGTAAAAAATGCTATGTCTATAAAAGAATGATTGCGACAGAACTCGTACGAAAACCATTCTTGCCCTTTGCGCAATTCAAAAATATGTTCACAGTGATGTGATCGTAAATAAAGTCATTTTATAGTAAAGTGCTTAGAGTTGTTGCGGCTATCCAGAAGCAGTAAGCTCGAGAAAAAATTACTTGCAATTCTAAGAAATGAATCCGATCGTAGGACCAAAGGATGATTTCTTTCCTTGTTTTGTGACTCACTGGAGACGCATGAAAGAGGTCGAAATTTTCAAAGCAGGAGAACGGCGTCGTGACACAGCGAATTTGCTGTGAGCAAGCTTTCATAACTCTAAGAAAAATCAGAGACTTAGACACGGCTCCTTTTTTTTAAATCTTGTTACAATACATGCATGAGAAATTCCACAGGCTATACAATGAAACCGGATTTTGTACGGATATAGTAGAGCGTTTCCAAACACAATAAAATACGAATAAATTAAATTAAATATAAATATTAGGTCGTTCCGAAAGTTCTTTCCGTTTTTTCAACATATCATAAAAACACGTGGAACCAAGAAAGGGAAACGCTTCAGGCACTGTCCGACGCAGCTTTTCTTCCTCTTTTCAACTGTCATATCACTGTGCCGCTCGCTCTTGTGGTCAGTGAGATAATGGCCGAATTTTCGGACCTATGGTTTTTACCATGTCCAACTTTGGCGATTTTTCATTATCTTCTTCTTTGACTTTTGGAAAAGCTTTAATGGCAGTCGGATAGAGTAAACAAAGTGCAATGCAATGCAATTTTTTGGCAATTTCAGCTGGCTTCTCATTATTTTCTAGATAACTTTTTCAGAAGTCTTCACTTTTCCGAAGTCACAAAACACACAAACGCTCTGAACATCAACAAATCTTCGGTCTTCGAAACTTTCAAAAGTCGCCTATGATTGTACACTATTTTAAAAAGTAAGTGAGTGTTTACCGCTTCGAAATATAAGATTTAGCATTTCACGGGTACATCAAGAGGCGGGTTCAAAATCAAGATTTATGGAAATTTTATCTCCAAAGACCCCACAAACTATGAAGAAAAAGCACTCATCAGAAAGAGGAGAAAAAGCTGCATTGAATGACACCTTAGTTGTGCGCCGTTTTATGTTCTATGGCTTTTGGCACTTCCAAAAGTGGAATTTGATAGCATCAGAAAAATTATTCTAAAAATGTTTTGAGGCTAGCTATAGATGCCGAAAAATTGCATTGCATTGCACTTTGTTTACTCTATCCGACTGCTATTAAAGCTTTTCCAAAAGTCAAAGAAGAAGATAATGAAAAATCGCCAAAGTTGGACATGGTAAAAACCATGGGTTCGAAATTTCGGCCATTATCTCACTGAACACAAGAGCGAGCGGCACAGAGATATGACAGTTGAAAAGAGGAAGAAAAGCTGCGTCGGACAGTGTCTGAAGCGTTTCCCTTTCTTGGTTCCACGTGTTTTTATGACATGTTAAAAACGGAAAGAACTTTCGGAACGACCTATTATAATAAATTGTAGGGCCGTATGTAAAACATTACAGAGCAACTTACAAATTTTGATGGTCATGGTTGGAGATATGCGCTTTTATAGATGTGATGCTTCAGTGAAGCCTCCGAAAAAAGACAACTTGAAGGCAATGTCTGGACAAAATAGGGGTTTTGAGATTTCAGTGCCATGCGAAAGTGGTCCCCTCAGACACAGCATCGCGCAAGTACGAGGTTACAGGGTTCGACCTAAAGCAAGAAAAACCGAGAAGTGGGGAAACTTACGCCTTGGGGCGGGGTCCTCCGAGCTGTCCGAATTCCCGCTATGCGGCAGAGTACGCCGCCACAGTTAAAATGTAGGGTCCCGCAGCGACTCTGCATCAGCCTTGGCGAATACCGTCGGATTTCAAAATGTAAAGCTTTGGAAAACACATGTTCTCGCCGTTTTCGCGCCTTCTAATGTAGATTTTTGGGTTCAGTGTTGTGAATAACGCCCCGTAAGGGTATTTTCTAAAAATCGAGTTTTTGTCCGGACACTGCCTTCAAGTACCGAGCCTAATTACCCGACTCGGGGAGTGCAGAATGCAGTCATGCCCGCTATGTCCGATTGCTCAAGACATGACGACAATTCAAGCATCGCCCTCTTAGAGAGCATGTTTTGGAACATGACTAGTGCTGAAAAGCCCGATGGAACTTCAGGTCACGTGTCTGAAACTGGCTTTTAGCCGAAAACCTTCAAAATGATCCTCCAAAGCCAGAATCAAAGAAGGAAAAAAGGAAAAAAAAGAAAACCGTGCCGTTATCAGAGAGTGAACTACATATTAAACAATACTTTTCTGTTTAAAACTTGTCTAAGTGCTGAAATTCGAACAAAACAGTGGAAAATTGTTCAGAAAACTGTCAAACTTTGCAAAAACAATAGCTTATTTGCTGAAGTCCGAGAACAACACTGGAAATCATTCAAGAAACGACAGTTCAAAGCATTTTGTGAATATTAATGTATTCGAGTGCTGAGATTTGGGCAAAAGACTAAAAAACTATTCAGTAAGTAAGTGTGTCAGTAGTTTGTGCCTTCAGATTCTGTGATGGAGAGTTTATTGACCTTACGTTTCGACAATGTTATGGTCATCAGAGGTCTGAAAACGGATTGTGGGCTCTTTGACTTGCTCACCATACCTTCAAGCGCCTCTTCCCACTCTGTCAGTCTAGACCTTGTCTAAGGCTCGCAGCATGAGATCCTCAAGGCCACGAAACGAACGAACCTCGACTCTACCGGCTAGCGACAAGTCCGCACATTTGGTCGTAATGGACGTCACTGAGTGCCAATGAGTCAAGTCCTTTTATGTGCAACGTTAAGCCCACATAATGATATGAATGGAGCTAAGTCTAAGTTACCACTGATAGACAAGCACTCATTTTTGACATTCATCTTTGGGTTTCTGACAGAAATCCACGCGGCTTCAAATAGTTTCCTTGCGCAAATTTCAGTCTCGCATGTCAATATCGTGCATTTGACTTCGTAATCATTTCCGCAGTGCGCCTCTATCTTGTGCCCTCCCAACGGTGCTGTTGAAGTCCCTCGTCTTTCATTCGCTAAATGCTCTTTCAACCGTACACCTAAACTTCTATCCGTTTCTCCGATATAGAAGTCTTTGCAGCTGAGACATTCCAGTTCGTAGACCACACCTGTCTTTGCACAATCTCCTATTCTGCCGTACGGACAAAATATGCATTGCTCCATAGTGCATTCATTTTCATAGAGTCTGTTTCGCACCAGCTGCTTCTTCAAACTGTTATTCGGAATGTTAACAAGCATTACATCTTCCTGCAGTTGGGCTCTAGAAATGCATTGCTCAATTTGCCTACTAATCTCGCCTGAAATAAAGGGAATGCAAAAAGGGATCTTGTCGCATTGCATTCGGATATGCTGTGTGGAACGTACGTAGATTACGCGTACGTAATCTACGTTGATGTTCTTGTAACGCACATAGGTGCGATAGTGTGAGAATTTTCTCATACCTTCTTCACCCCTGAGCTGGGACCAAGGTGACCCCCTTCACCAAAAGCCGAGAAGAAATCGACAGTGAAGCAAGGTTAAGCAAAGGAGATATTTGTACGTGAATTGTTTACGTACAGGAATGGAGGAGTCCGTTGAAAAAAGTGCTTGGTGACGGGTGTGAGTAGTGATTTCTGGACATTTTGGAATTTTCAACATAAAAAAATTCATAACTTTTGTAGATGAATATATTTTATGGCGAGATGGTCACCGTTGGAACCGATCGTCCTCCGGTTTCAGAAAATATATACTTTGCCTGGAGTCCTTCAAAAAATGCCTGGGTGAAGGGACAAAATATGCATTGCTCCATAGTGCATTCATTTTCATAGAGTCTGTTTCGCACCAGCTGCTTCTTCAAACTGTTATTCGAGATGTTAACAAGCATTACATCTTCCTGCAGTTGGGCTCTAGAAATGCATTGCTCAATTTGCCTACTAATCTCGCCTGAAATAAAGGGAAAAGAGGGATCTTGTCGCATTGCATTCGGATATGCTGTGTGGAACGCGTACGTAATCTACGTTGATGTTCTTGTAACGCATATCCATTGTTGCGCGCGATTTGTGATGCAAGCTCTCGTGATTCAAGCCCCTCTTCGTAACCCGTGCACACTTTGAAGCAGTTTTCATCATATTATGAATCACTGCTCTTTTCATTTCTGCGGGGTGAGCTGATCTTGCATGGACCAAGATATTCTTGCAGCTTCCTTTACGATACATTTGACGTGGAAAACACGATCGAATTGATCTGGGTGTTAAGGTAAGGCAGCCATCCGTTTCCAAGGCTTTCTCGAGTGAGCTTGATGTATTGGGACTGCTGGTTTAATAAGTTATATAACTCTCCATTTCGGATTGAGCTGATGTTATCACACAGCAGTCATCGATGTAGCGGCAATACCTCAGCATTCTCGCAAACACTGGCTCCTCAACCTACTCATGAAGCGTACCGCGAGGACTGGCGCTAAGCGTTGGCCCATTCCTCGTAACTGAGAAAAGTATCTCCCAAACCATTTAAAGATGTTACAATGTAAACATGCCTGAATGAGGGTCAGTACTTGCCTTTTTCTCAGTCCAAAGGTACGGATCGTCGTCATGCGCATATCGAACATCTCCGAAAGAGCTTGTAATGCATCATCGTTGTGAACATTGGTGTACAGGGAAGTCACGTCAAAGGACTCCATATGTTCAAACTTCGTCTTGTGCAGTTGTGCAACCTGCTCACAAATCGTTCATCAAGGCCAGCACATATTCCCATGCTAGTCCAAATGTGGTTCAGTTTTCTATATTGGCTCTGATAATCTTTTTAGAGGCAGGACACGCAGGGTACTAACCCTCATTCAGGCATGTTTACATTGTAACATCTTTGAATGGTCTGAGAGATACTTCTCTTAGACACGAGGACTTGCAATGGGCCAACGCCTAGCGCCAGTCCTCGCGGTATGCTTCATGAGTAGGTTGAGGAGCCAGTGCTTGCGCGAATGCCTTTGATGTATTATCGCTACATCCATGACTGCTGTGTGATGACATCAACTCAATCCGAAATGGATGAGTTATTCAACTTATTAAACCAAAGTCCCAATACATCAAGCTCACTCGAGAAACCCCTAGAAACGGATGGCTGCCTTACCTTAACACCCAGATTAGCTTATTCGATGGTGTTTTCCATGTTAAATGGTATCGTAAAGGAAGCTGCAAAAATACCTTGGTCCATGCAAGATCAGCTCACCCCGCAGAAATGAAAAGAACAGTGATTCATAATATGATGAAAACTGCTTCGACGTGTACGGATTACGAAGAGCGGTTTGAATCACGAGAGCTTGCATCACAAATCGCGCGCAACAATAGATATGCGTTACCACAGGTGCGATAAGGTGAGAATGACTCTTCCAGGGTGAAGGGGTCACAGTGGTCGCAACCCCTCCAGGGTGAAGGGTGTTTCACTTGGTAAAGAGATTATAAAATGTCGACGAGGAGGGAGCCATGGTGTTTTTCCTCATTTTTCCTAGTAAAAGTTCATAATTTATTCTTTACCATCACTGGTTATCTTTTTTCTAAAATGTGGACCGATGTGCTGCTGGATTAGCACACAATTATTTCTGACCAGCACCTTGTATTTTTTCAACATTTCCTTTTCCTTTTTTACATCACCCTGCCTGTTTTTGGAATTACCATTTCGGAAAGAATTTTTGAACATTTACGAATTTTTTTGTAAGAAGAAATTCGTAATTTCTGTAGATGAACAGCAACGTCAGCAAGGAAAATGTTTTTGAAACCACCTTGTCTTCCGCTTTTAGAGAATATATAGTTTGTTTGGAGTCTGTTGAAAAAGTACCTGGTGAAGGGTGTCCGATTTCTGGGCCTGTAGTAAACCCCCCGTACGTGCTGACGTATAGCTCGGAGTCTGCCGTGACATGTGCTGACTACCATGGAGCGAGGCAGGCAAGGCGGCTATCCTTTATCATTGCCGGCGGATGCAATCGATGCGTAGCGCCAGGGTAGTCGCACTTTGTCGCGATATATCGCGACATATCGCGATATATAGCGACATATTGCGACATGTCGTGACGGACGAGACGGCGAAATACTTTGTCCATCATGGAGACGCAGAGACATAGCGCAAGACTAGAGCTCGACTACGCCAACCTCGCAATAGGTCGCACATGCACACAGTTCTCTATAACGCACGTCAACCGCAATCAATATCAACAGCTGATAAGCGCCTAACTGTTCGAGCAATGCGCCTCTCCCTATTCCCCAAGTACTTCTGCTGCTGCCGCTTTGGTATTTGAAAAAAAGGTGAGTTTACTTTAACTAAAAAGTATGTTAGACTCATACTTAGCCATATTTTTCGTACTTATGCAGCTTTTCTTCTTTATTTTTGCTATGCACCTTGTTTGAGCAAAAAGTCCCTTCTTTGTGCCAAACTTTCGCAAATTCTTGATCTTTTCATCATTCTTGGCAGTTTCGACCACATATCTTTGCTGGTTGCTGTTCGTTAGCCATGCACCTCTCGTTTCCTTTCGTGTTTATGAGAAAGGACCGTCTGGCGTTATGGCTAATGGAATAGCCCATTTTTGAACGGACTGAATGCTGGTGATAATATTTTGATTTTTCTTGTACACTTTCAATATGTATTCTACTTTAAATTCCATTTTCTTTCAAAAAGAAAATTTTAATTCACGTTCCTTTGCAAAATTCAGTTTGCCAGCAAAAAAGATAGTGTCGCCTGGAACTTGTACCCCCAACGTCTAGCACACCGGCCTCTCACACTGGCACTGCGCTAACTACAAGCTATGTTGAGTTGTTGAGCTTTTCACAATAATTGCAAAAGTATTAGCTAACCCTTCAACAATACTTACGGATAAGGCACGCATTCCGTTTTCCCATACTGATTTGCTGCAACTGCTCTATTTGCTACATGTATCCTCTCCCTAGCAAAGCACGACGTAGTAGCTTACAGCACAGCGAATGTGCGCGCTGCTAGACCATCTGTGTCTTGGCACGGAGCTGGCACGAATCTGGCACGGGCTGACACGCTCAATTTTTATTGAGGGCAACAGTCAAATATGGTCCTGCCATAGCGGATAATGGCGCTTCTTACAGCATGGTGTACAAAGATAAGCATAATTCTGCAACAGACATAGATCAACTGCGTTTTCCTAATATTGATGAACATGAGATAATGAGTCAAAATATGGAGAAAGAGGCGCGCACACGCGAGGATAGTTAGTTATTGGATCTCCTTTGATTGATTTACCTGCTCTGGCAAGCATAGTATACTACATTCTTGCCTTGCTAAGCAAATATCCCACGGCATATCTGTACTCATAGCGCAGCGCGTGTGACCGCTGTTATCGCGTCATCAGCGGTTCAATGACGCGCGGAGGCGCTCGTTTTGCGGCGCCCTGCGGATAGCTCGCTATAGTCTTGCGAGATACTCCGAGCTATCACGACATAGTCCCTCTATGTTGTGACAACCACGAGGGGTTTACTACGGGCCCTGGAGATTTTCGAGTTTTCAACATAAAAAAATTCATAACTTTTGTAGATGAATATTTTGTACGCCGAGATAGTGACCATTGACACCGTCTCGTCCTCCTCTTTCAGAAAATATATACTTTGTTTGAGGTCCGTTAGAAAAAGTGCCGGGTGAAGGGTGGGTGAGACTTTTATAATGGGAGTGCTCAAGTACAGGCTTTTTTACCATTGCAAAAAGACGTCTACTTGAGCTCCCCCATTATAAAACTCACCCACCCTTCACCCGGCACTTTTGTAATGGACCTCGGGCTATATATTTTCTGGAAGCGGAGGAAGAGACGGTTCCAATGGTGACCATCTCGCCGTGAAAATCATTCATCTACAAAAGTTATGAATTTTTTTTATGTTAAAAACGTGAAAGCTTCCGGAAATCACTAGGACACCCTTCACCCAGGCATTTTTTGAAGGACTCCAGGCAAAGTATATATTTTCTGAAACCGGAGGACGATCGGTTCCAACGGTGACCATCTCGCCATAAAATATATTCATCTACAAAAGTTATGAACTTTTTTATGTTGAAAATTCCAAAATGTCCAGAAATCACTACTCACACCCGTCACCAAGCACTTTTTTCAACGGACTCCTCCATTCCTGTACGTAAACAATTCACGTACAAATATCTCCTTTGCTTAACCTTGCTTCACTGTCGATTTCTTCTCGGCTTTTGGTGAAGGGGGTCACCTTGGTCCCAGCTCAGGGGTGAAGAAGGTATGAGAAAATTCTCACACTATCGCACCTATGTGCGTTACAAGAACATCAACGTAGATTACGTACGCGTAATCTACGTACGTTCCACACAGCATATCCGAATGCAATGCGACAAGATCCCTTTTTGCATTCCCTTTATTTCAGGCGAGATTAGTAGGCAAATTGAGCAATGCATTTCTAGAGCCCAACTGCAGGAAGATGTAATGCTTGTTAACATTCCGAATAACAGTTTGAAGAAGCAGCTGGTGCGAAACAGACTCTATGAAAATGAATGCACTATGGAGCAATGCATATTTTGTCCGTACGGCAGAATAGGAGATTGTGCAAAGACAGGTGTGGTCTACGAACTGGAATGTCTCAGCTGCAAAGACTTCTATATCGGAGAAACGGATAGAAGTTTAGGTGTACGGTTGAAAGAGCATTTAGCGAATGAAAGACGAGGGACTTCAACAGCACCGTTGGGAGGGCACAAGATAGAGGCGCACTGCGGAAATGATTACGAAGTCAAATGCACGATATTGACATGCGAGACTGAAATTTGCGCAAGGAAACTATTTGAAGCCGCGTGGATTTCTGTCAGAAATCCAAAGATGAATGTCTGAAAAATGAGTGCTTGTCTATCAGTAGTAACTTAGCTCCATTCATATCATTATGGGGCTTAACGTCGCACATAAAAGGACTTGACTCATTGGCACTCATTGACGTCCATTACGACCAAATGTGCGGGCTTGTCGCTAGCCGGTAGAGTCGAGGTTCGTTCGTTTCGTGGCCTTGAGGATCTCATGCTGCGAGCCTTAGACAAGGTCTAGACTGACAGAGTGAGAAGAGGCGCTTGAAGGTATGGTGAGCAAGTCAAAGAGCCTACAATCCGTTTTCAGACCTCTGATGACGACGACATTGTTGAATTTCATTGACGACATTGTCAATAAACTCTTTACCACAGAATCTGAAGGCACAAACTACTGACAGAATTACTCTACTGACATTTTATCATGCCCAGATTTAAAGATAAAAGAGCATCTAACTTATTCTGTAAGTGACATTCCATAGAGTTATAAGAGTGATTTAAAAACAAAAGTCAAAGGTTTTTAAGCTATGCTTCTCAGAAATAACAGTGATATTGCAAGTGAGAATAAAAGTGACAGTTCAAGTAAACTAAACTGAGGCCCTCATCCGAGATTCGGTAAGGTAGTCTGACTATCACGACCTTCCCATGCTGTAAGAATGCAAAATGAAATTTCAGCTGACCGTCCGTCTACCTGAAGAGGTCGTCTACCTTACTCAAATCAGTTAGCATTCAGTTAGACGATCAACTGACTTGTATAGTGTGTAAATAATGGTACGCAGAGAAACTTTTCGTAAGTTACTCCTGAATAACTTACGATACGCGTCAGTTCAACATGTCGAACATACTGAGTGAGGAGCCACAGTGAGAGTGACGATCTTTAACAAGATCAGACAAGTGCGGCCCCATCTCTGTCGCTGATACCAATCATTTAGAAAGGTAGAAGTGAATGTTCAGCGGACGCGTTTTGACTTGTATACTTGCATGGAACTTGCCGAAGCCTCAATTGAAATATTATTCAGTTGAGATCGAAGGCAGCTTTACTACGGCCATTCGCAAGACGTGAAAAGTTGAGGATATCGGTAGTAACGAGCGATTCTCATACTTTAGCAATTCTTTGAATGGAAAAAAATCGCCTTAACCGTTTTTCCAAGCTTTACTTGCCAGATTTGAAATCGTTGCTTTACTCGGTTTGAACCTAACTGCAAATTATCCCCAAATGGATTATTTGCGAATGTTTCCGTTGAGTTCTTGGAGCTGTTTATATTTGTCAATGCAGTATTCAATGCAGACTAAATTGCAGTCTGAAGCATCCATGACTTCAACATATTTTTCAACTTATTTGAAATTTCTGTATTAGATAGTAAAATTTAATGATGTTCAATTTGATTACGAACTGTAGTTTGTTAGTGTACTTGATTTCTTCCCCAAAATCGAAGCCGTGTCTTTTCTTCTTTTTCTATTTGTACTTATTTGCATATTTCCGATGTCTTCTGGGGTTTTGTTCAAATTTCAGCATTCATTGAACTTCAAATTAAAGAAAATCTTTTACTGCCATAAACTCTTTGTCGATAGCGGCGCGGTTTTTCTTTGCTTGAGCTTGAACCTGATTTCAGCTTCGTACTATCATTTTGAAGATTCTTGGCTAAAAGCCAGTTTTGTCTATGAGGTTTCATTAGAATTACCAGCATTTCTTAGCCATGTTCCAAAATTGACTCTCTGTGGCTCTCTGGGGGTAAGAGGGGCTTGAATTGTCGTCATCCTAGGGCCTCAGAGACAGCGAGCATGACTCTATCCTACAAACACTCCCCGATCGGCTAATTAGGCTCGGGTCCTTCAAACAAAAGGTTGAAGCAGAATGCTAGTGTATGATGTTAAATTATATAAACATAATTTTACACATAACCGGTTTCGGGGCTAAGAACTAGACCGAGTAGTATGTGACTTCCTCGGTGCTTATCATCAGTACTTTCCGAGTAAGCGTAAAAGAGCTAATAATACTACATGCTTAGTTAGTGCTGGACTATTACATATAAATGAAATTTATGAATGTAACGGGCTAATTAGGCTCGGGTTCCTAAGTTCCCGCACCTGATATAAGGTATATCAATCAAAAATATTTTCGGGTTTCTATTACACTAAGAAAGACTATGTACTATTGCCGGTGGGACTATGTACATCCTTCCACAATTGTAAAGAATTTACTACTACCTTCAGTATATTAGACAATGGCTCCCTTCCATCATCAAAATGTTTCTCAGTCTTTATTCACTTTTTCAGGTTTTGGACGCTCAAGACTACTACGCTAGCATTTTGATTTGGCCAAACTGTCGAGGCATGAAGAAGAAAACAGCCCATCATTACTACAGGTATCCAATATATTTTATCCTTTTGCGTTTCATTAGATTTTTTGAGCCAACTGGTATTCCAGGATATCATGCTATGCAGTTGGGTTTTTACTCAAGTCCTGCACGGATAATATGAAAAATCGCATTGTGTTTGTGTGAAATGGATAGTTTATGTAATATTAGGTCGTTCCAAAAGTAATGTCGCTTTTTTCAAATGTACGCCACATCTCGTGGAACAAAGGTGCGTAAGAGATTTTGGTAGCATCTGATGCAGCATTTCATTAATGATTGTAAATTCACTGCATAATATTTGATGAGCCTCGAACTACTAAAATCTGCGAATCGTGCTTTTTGAGAAGGCCAAGTTTCAAAATTTTTCTGAATTTTTATAACAACCCTCGGAAGGAGTCCCAATAAAGGATGGGTAGAGCAAACCCTACAAAACAGCACAACTTTTTTCCACTTTCCAGAGCTCGTCATAATTTCTGTATAGATTTTTTGATGGAACCACCGAATTTTAGCAGGCTCGTCTCAGACACAAATGCCTCAAACACTAATAAATCTTCGGATTTTGAAGCTTGCAAAGATGGATTATGTTTTGACACTAATTTTACAAACCAAGTGAGCATTCACCGCTTCAGATTAGCAACTTTTGAAAATTCCGGATATAACCTGGGGCGCCTTGGAAAACCTGAATTATGATGATTTTATCCCGAAAAACTTATTGAATTGAAAACAAAAAACAACTTATAGAAAAACGAGAAAAAGCTGCTTCGAATGACACCCGAGTTGTTTGCCGGTTGTTGTTCTGTGAGGTTTGAGTCGACCAAATATGGAGTTTGATGGCATTGAAAAATTGATTCCAAAGATTCTAAGTAGCAAGCTAAGGGAAAGAAAAAATTACTCTGTGTCCTATAAAGTTTGCTCTATCTACCTGCCACTTGCACTTCTTCAGAGCAAAAGTTTAGAAAAATAGCCGAACTTGACCGTGGCAAAAAGCATGAGTCGCAGATTTTGGTAATTTTTCGAGAGCTCATCAAATATTATGCAATAAGGCTACAACTATTAGAAATGCTGCATCTAATGCTCCTAAGACCTCTTGAAAATCTTGATACCATAAAATGCGGTGTTCATTTGCAGAAAGCGGCATTGCTTTCGGAACGACCTAATATAATCTTTTTCATTTATGATAAATGTATTAGGTTGTCCGGAAATCGATGCAGGCTCTTTACGCGATAGCGACTGTGTTAATATCAAAAGTGGGAAACATGTTATTTGATAGAGAAAAGCAACCTCACCAAGACAGCATTAGAATGGGCGCAAAAAGTTTGACCCACGTGGAGTTTGGAAGCAAAATCCAAAAAATCCAAATACCTAAAAATCAAACTTTCGTCAAAAACACCCTGCGGACCACTTCTCAGTTATTGGGAGCAAACGAGCCGGGGCTTTTTTGGGCTGGAATTCCGCAGCTCCCGTGGGCCAGCCGGAAAGTGGGCCTCGGCTCGCCCGCTGATGAGATTCGGCTCAGCCGCACCTGGGTCGGGTCGTCCGTAATTCATTCCAGCTCGGCCATAATTGGGCCTTGGCTTACATTTATAGGGTTACCTCTTCACCTAATCATATAAAATTTGATTCCCTAAGCCGGGCACAGATACACCATAGTGCTATCTTTTATTCACTGCCACATACGAAATTACACAGAAAAAAACAAAAATTAAAGCTATCGATACAACAGCTTCGGAAATGAAGTCCAACTTTGGAAATAGGTAACGCCAAGATGCTATCGAAGGTTGTTTATAAGACAACAATTGATCCTGTTCCTGGGAGATTGGGAACATGTTCAAGGCTTTGGACATTGAGGGGAGCCTGACCATGCCTCGTACCTCAAGCAAGTATCCTTTACGCTCAGATACTGGGAGCGGCCGACCACGGCCCTCATTTGACATGCTGCGGCTCGGCCAAAATTCTTTACACAGTTTTGGTCTGCGGCTCAGCCGCTGCAATGCTCCGCCTCATCGTTAAGGCTGCGTTCATACTGATTCCCATGTTCTGGAACTGTTCCCGCACAGTTCTCGCACTGTGCTGAAACTGTGCGGGAACTGTGCGGGAACAGTTCCAGAACTGTGCTGCATGCGCTGCAGCCGCCCCGCACCGTTTTGAACGGCGGGAGTTGGAGAATTTTGACCGTTCTCAACGGTTTTTCTTCCAGATTTCGCTCATTTCATTTTGGCCTTAATCCTCCACACCGCTTCCCTTTTTGATCAGCAGCACTGCGAACTCGAAGCGGGGTTGAAGAATGAGCGCTTTTCTGTTTCGTGTATTCGGAAAGATGGGCTATCGTGCGATTGTTCATTCTGTCTTCGTGTTTTTTGCTCAAAACTACTTCATTTGTTCCAGGAAGCGGCTGCCCAGTTTCCATAGCCATCTGCCACGAATTAGGGAGTAGGAGAAATCCTGAAATTGCATGAGTTGGGACTTGTCTCTTGTTTTTCATGATTTTGGGCGTTCTTAGCCTTGTTCGTTTTTCCATGTCGTTGCTTCTCCGTTCTTTCTTCTACCCCGCTTCTCCTAGTGATGAGAAAAGCTGTGAATTTGAAGCGGGGTTGAGGATTGAACGCTATTCTGCTCGATGTATCCGGGAATATGGGCCTTCGTGCGCTCGTCCATTCTCTCATCGCTATTTTTGTTCAGACCTATTCATTTGTACTAACAAGTCGCTGCGGGGTGGAGGACATTAGGTCGCCGAAAAAGGGCGATCCCCGCGGTCATTTGCGACAAATATGCACCCTTGTACATGCGCGGACATGCGTTCCTGCAGGGAATCCGCGCGGGACTCCTCCAAATTCGGCGACCTAATGTCCTCCACCCGTCGCTGCGTAGTCTCGCATCGTCTTAAAATTGAAATAGACAAGTCTCTAGAACACATGAAGTAGGTCTGAACAAAAATAGCGATGAGAGAATGGACGAGCGCACGAAGGCCCATATTCCCGGATACATGGAGCAGAACAGCGTTCAATCCTCAACCCCGCTTCAAATTCACAGCTTTTCTCATCACTAGGAGAAGCGGGGTAGAAGAAAGAACGGAGAAGCAACGACATGGAAAAACGAACAAGGCTAAGAACGCCCAAAATCATGAAAAACAAGAGACAAGTCCCAACTCATGCAATTTCAGGATTTCTCCTACTCCCTAATTCGTGGCAGATGGCTATGGAAACTGGGCAGCCGCTTCCTGGAACAAATGAAGTAGTTTTGAGCAAAAAACAAGAAGACAGAATGAACAATCGCACGATAGCCCCTCTTTCCGAATACACGGCGCAGAAAAGCGCTCATTCTTCAACCCCGCTTCGAGTTCGCAGTGCTGCTGATCAAAAAGGGAAGCGGTGTGGAGGATTAAGGCCAAAATGAAATGAGCGAAATCTGGAAGAAAAACCGTTGAGAACGGTCAAAATTCTCCAACTCCCGCCGTTCAAAACGGTGCGGGGCGGCTGCAGCGCATGCAGCACAGTTCTGGAACTGTTCCCGCACAGTTCCCGCACAGTTTCAGCACAGTGCGAGAACTGTGCGGGAACAGTTCCAGAACATGGGAATCAGTATGAACGCAGCCTAAGGATTGCGGTGAACCATATTCCTCCTTCGGGCGGCCGCTCAATGATCATGACGTGAAATAAGGGCCGCGGTTGGCCGCACACCGGTCATGCCCCAAATTAAAGCCGCGGACAAGCCTGAAAAGCTTTTCAGATCCACGGCTTGTTTGCTCCCAGTGTCTAGGTTGGTCGCGCATATGCTCCTACATCAAACATTTATATGACACTGGCCGCATATTTACATTGGCTCAAAATTGAAAATTTGAAATGGGGCAAGATTGCTGAAGACTTCCTTTCGCGATCTTGGCCCATTTTGAATTTTTAGTTTCAACTCCTTTTCGGACTTTTTATGCTAAATTTGAAATTTCACGGGAACTTGCCTTCGAAGAAAGCTGAAAATCTATGGTTATACTTCTGAAGGCCTGTAGTATAGAACTACCTATGTCAGAATTGCTCAGCATTGCATTCGCTAGGCTGCCAGCTTCTCCCAATCTCTAACTGAGGAGGAAGAGGAGTAACTATCGCAATTGTTCATATGAATGTTTGATGTGGACATTATATGACTGACTAAATTGGAAGCCCGCATGACGTCTTCGGACGGGAATCTGCTTTTTGGGTATTCAAATTTTTCAATGTTGCTTTTGAACTTCACATGGATCGAAATTTTTGCGATCGTTATAATGCAGCAGGGCACGGCACAGGTGGCTTACCAAGCAAGCTGGATATCGTTTTTGGGGGAAAAAGCAAAGGGGATATCGTTTTTGCGGAAGAGCATAACGCTGTCTTTCGATCTGCCGCCGGCACGCTGCCGGCATGCCGCCGGCACGCTGCCGGCATGCCGCCAGCAAATAAACAAAGTGTTTGTTTACAGCGAAGTGAAGATGAAATGGCACCAAAACAGGTGTGTAGATGGGCAATGGGGAGTTGGGACTAAGTATGAAAAATTATGAAAAGTTATGTAAAATGAAGGCGTGCTCAACTTTTTTCGGAGTTAGGTGGCTTTCAAGCCACCTGGGTAGCCACCTGAGGTGACTTGGGAAAAATAGTCAATTTTTCCTCTCTCACATAATTTTTTTACTTTCTTCACCTAAATCTCATCTACATCCCAAACCCTACAAGTTGGTTCCTAAATCGGCTCAAACCCCCTCCTCCCCGCTTAGTTACAGCCCGTTGAAAATTTTGAATGGCGACGGCAAAGCTGCTCCAGGTGCGTAGTGCTGCTCGCTGGACACGTCATGCCGCCAATCCGAAGAATACGAAGGTCATAGTGTTTGTTTGATGCCCTTTTGAACTTTTTTCTGTTTTGCTTTGTTCCGTTCCTTTTCATGTATTTTCTCTTCCAATATCTCGTGGCGGATGTCGTAATTTCATTCTGAAGTCAAAGGGGACTTCGTAAAAGTTTGCAAAATTCAACGGGGACGTCGTTGCCCTGTAATGCAGTCCTGTAAAGTTTGCTTTGCTTTATCGAATGAAGTGTTTCCTACATTTTTATTGGGTTGTCCCAAAGGTAAACTCCTTTTTTGAATAATTCAAGCTGTTTTTGATTTACTGGTAGACTTGGGGTACCATTCGATAGAGCAGATCAAGCTCTACAAAAAGACCACCAAGGATCCGCCTAAGTCGCATTCCGTATAAAGTTTGAAGCCAAATTGAAAAAAAATTTTGTCACCTGAAAAGTAGACTCTCGCGAGGAAAAGCCCTACGGACCTCCAACTTAGTCATTATACAGTAGGCACATAGCAGTACTCAAATATGCTTTTGCCGAATTTTTCCGAGCATAAGCGAGAGACAAAAATTGTCCAAAATGGCAAACTCCGCCCCTAGCACCTCCCACATATGTCATTCTTACTACAAGCCTTACTAAGGGCATTCCAAAACTGTACCCTTAGTATGTGCTCTTATAATTGAGAAATACCAAGTTATACATAAAACACCGAAAAAAGAGACATTTTGGCATTTTCAAACCATCTTTTTTTCTCAATTTTGAGCCCCGAGAAAAATCCGTCAAATACATTTTTGGATACTACCAGTGTTTACTATATAAAGACCAAGTTGGAAGTCTGTAGGAATTTTCTGGAAGGAGAACCAGTTTTTAGGGTAGCTGAAAAATTTGGTTTTTGGCCCCAAATTTTGCCTGGATTATGTTTTAGTGGGTCCTTGGTCCTTTTCTAGAGCTTGTTCTGCTCTATCGAGTGATACTTTAAGTCTTTCAGGAAAATAAGAACAGCTCATTGTTGAAAATGGAGTTTACTTTTGGGACAACCTAGTATTAGGTTGTAAAGAAAGTTCTGCCAATTCTTTTCATAATTACCAAGAATGAATGTGAATGCAAAAGGATGGATTGAAATGTGTTCTTAGTGTGCGATGGCTCCGGCTACCTATCACGCTATTCAGCTCGAAAAGATGATGATCAACTAGGAAGAAATGCCCAAAAAAGGAGGAAAATTCGTTGCGCTCAGGTCTGCGAAAAGGCACATGTTTGGATTATGAACGCGCAGAACTTCCAGAAGCTTGATCTGAAAATCCGTTTTATACCCTGTGTAATGGCTAGGTGAAGCAATGTCCGAATATTACTTGCCCCGGTATTTAGGTCTTTTTGCAAGCAAGAAATAACTCATTGAATTCAGGGTTCAAAAAATCGAACTCTCCATATTTTGAAGCGCAACCAGCGCGCTTTTGAAAAAGAGCATCTATGAGATACCTAATCAGTAGCCTAAGGTTGGTAGTATAAATGACCAAAATACGCTAATTGACAGTTACCCATGCTATTCAGCTCGAAAAGATGACGATCAACTAGGAAGAAATGCCCAAAAAAGGAGGAAAATCTGTTGCGCTCAGGTCTGCGAAAAGGCGCATGTTTGGATTATGAACGCGCAGAACTTCCAGAAGCTTGATCTGAAAATCCGTTTTATACCCTGTGTATTGGCTAGGTGAAGCAATGTCCGAATATTACTTGCCCCGGTATTTAGGTCTTTTTGCAAGCAAGAAATAACTTATTGAATTCAGGGCTCAGAAATCGAACTCTCCATATTTTGAAGCGCAACCAGCGCGCTTTTGAAAAAGAGCATCTATGAGATACCTAATCAGTAGCCTAAGGTTGGTAGTAAAAATGAGCAAAATATCGCTAATTGACATTTATTCATGATAAGATATAAATAAAACAATTTAGCTCAGCGTCTATTGGCAGAACTTTCTTTACAACCTAATATATTCACACTACCGCGACCAAGTAAGGAACCTGCACCCTATAGTACAATTTATCAGTGGCGTACCGAGTGGGGAGGGCGGGGGGGGGGGACGCCCCCGTCGCGAAATTTTTGTAAGTTACTTACATGAGTTATAAAAATGTGAAAATAACTTGTTTTTTCGTAAACAATTTAAATAATTTTTTAAATTTTTTAAAAATTCAAATTAGCCTTATAAAAAAATTTTTCGGGAACGTGGCTGACGCCACGCCCCCTTTCTCCAGAATTTAAGGGTTGGGGACCCGCAAAAAATTTGAGAAGCCTTCCTAAAAAATTTTCGGAGTGCGTGGCTGACGCCACGCACCTTCATTTGAAAAAATTTTTGCCGCCCCCCCCCCGAGCCGAAATCCTGGGTACGCACCTGCAATTTATCTAAACATGAAAGTCAAAGTTTGTGCAAATCATAACCGTATATATCTCATACACTTCGTTGTGCATGAACCGACTGAGCTGAGATTTTGCAAACAAATGTTCTCATCGCGCAGATGCTTTTGGGCAGGCTACTCGTCAAAGAAATTCGTCAAATTCTTCTATCGATTTATTGATTTTCAACAAATTGTAGTGGAAATAAGCACTTATCAGCTGCTATCCGCTTGCACATTTTGGCGCAAACAAAGCACTAAAGTTGTGCAATTACTGAATCAACCTTTTTGAAGTACCATGCAAAAGACGGGAGGGGGGGGGGCTTCCAGCGCAGTTTTGAGAGTGCAGAAAACGGGCAGATGACACGGCTGAACCGAATTGAAAAAAAAAAACGAAGAAAACGAAAAAGACGGAAAGAAGAAAAGACAGATTGTGAATTTTGATCTTGAACGATGACCAGGGCTGGACCGGAAAAGCTAGCTAGTGTAATATATCTTTTATTAACTATCATGTTATCATTAATTTTTAGTAGGAATCAATTTAACTCATAGTTGAGAAGATTTGCTAAGTCATATTATTTTTGTGGGCATTAAAGTACTACGAATTTTTTGAGGAGGAGTGCCATTTCAGCTGACACGGCCATCCAAGAAGATGTACAGGGCTTATCAGTTGGAATGTCAAATGCATCAGCATCTTTATTACTGCGCTAGACTGTGCGTCTCTTCCGCAGAATATGCTCTCTGACCACTTTTTCAGGGCTAGCGTGAGAAAGGCGGAGCCTCGATCGAATAGAAGTGATTAGAGAGCATGTTTCGCAGAAGACAAGCAGAGTCCAGCGCGGGAGTGGAGATGTTGGTGCACCCCGACTTTCATTTGATAAGCCCTGTATGTTGCTCATAAGGAAATGGTCAGAAGTCGAAATGGCGAATCCAAGCAAGTTGCCTACGATTCGAGGCAGCATTCAACGCTAATTGGGAATCTGTATTCCTTATCTGCTTAGCGCCCTTTTGGACGAAGTTATGAGCAGTTTTATTGCGAAAAATCGTATATAAAATTTGCGAAATTGACATTCTTGCACTTTCAGCTCACCTTCAAGACTTAAGAATATAGAGTAACCTAGCTTCATGTTTTGGCCCAGCATTGAGCCGAACGTGGCTTGTACTGCCAAATTTGTGCTTTGCATGGTCCACTTCTTAGCAAAATAGCGGCTTTTAACGGCGCTAATAACTTCGTCCACAAAGGTGCTAAGCAGATGCGGAAATAGAAATTTGAAGTCAGCCTGTTATGCTGCATCTAATGGTAAGCAGCTTGTTTGGGTTAGCTACTTCGATTTCTGTCCATTCCCTTGTCAGGTCAGTGGTAAGTGATCTCAAAAATGCAATTCTTATTTGCTAACACTTTTTGAAAGAAATATATCGTTAGAAACAAGCAAAAGCGTTGATCGAGAAAGGATTTGAACCTACGACCCTCTCTTCAATAAACGAGCTCGCGCTGCACATTACCGTGATAGCACCCCACTGCGAATCCTGATACCAAGTGGTGTGCCTAACACGGCGAAACTTGTGAATTTTTAAGGCTCGGCAGATTAGATGGCATTGAGGTCAGCGCTCATAATCAGCAGGAAAGTGCAGGTCATGAAATCAGACCAATGAAATCAGGAAGATTTAGCTTTTCAGAATTTTCAACAACCGCTTTTTAAAATTAGATTTGAGTGTTTTGTTTTATCAGCTTGCATTGCCATTAAATTCCAAAAGTGATTCTGCTCCAAACACTACTAGAAATCTTATACTCTTCTTAAAAACATATTGAATAAGAGATTTTGCCAAAAATGGAATTTATTGCGGTTTGCAAGAAACTTGCGCAGAACTTGTATAGCAAACTATTTGGGCATGTTCAAGCATGACTGAAGGTGTGAATGACGGTATCATGTGTTGAAAGCGGAAGCATTCAAAAGAAGTACAGTACGTAGGAAAGGCGTCATGATATGAAGAAAAGATGGGGAAGGGGGATATAAGGGTGTTGACTGTCACTGGATTGATATGGTTGGTGGTCATGCTTGATCCTGTGGGTGAATGAATTTTCTATTTTCCATGAACTTAGCTGGTCGATGAATCTTGCTGAGAAAGGGATTGATGCGTAGTCAAATATCAGTCAGTTGTCGAGAATGTTAGATGAAAAAAATAATGAATAGATAGAGAAAGTCAATAATTGAAGCAATAAATATTTATTCGTAATAACCATGCCTACCTATCCTTTCCTTGCCGCCAATTTCAAGCCCCAAGAAAAGTAAGAAAAATTAGTATATCGATTTAGCCTATATTAGTGGAAATAGCTTACTAACAAAAAACCCGTTCAGAAGTTTATGCATGCGAAGTTTGATTCAAATTTCATAATTCTTTCTAGCATTCTGGGTCACTTATAACAAATGGCTAAGCAAAAATCGCTGGAAGTCAATGAATCAAGAAAGACAATAGATCATTTTTAATATAAGCTTAGTGACACCCGTCCGCCACGAAGTTCATGTTTGCGAAGTTCGGTTCAAACCTCATTACTTTTTCAAACATTCAAGACCGGCAAAAATTTTTTGAGCAAAAACTGCAAAAAATCAATAAATCGATAGAAGCAATCGGTATGTTTTGAGCAAAATAACTTATAAACACACGCCATTCAAATGCTTATGAAATGTGTTATACCCGTCTTGTTTATCTATCTGGTGATACTGCATTAAAATTGCGAACAAGACATTTTTCTCTGAAACCGAACCTCAATAAAAACGATAGAAACAGTCAACAAGTTGCCGCGAAATGTAGTCCATGCTACTCTCCGGTGTTCAGAACACATGCGTCTCTAGACTGAGTTAAGACTTCTTCTATTATTCAGAAAAAAATTTGATGGACAAAAATTGAAAAAATCAATAAATCAATAGGGGCAACCTGTTTGTCGCGAACAAAAGATGTATTAACACACGCCCCTCCCCATACATTAGGTCTGCCAAATTTAATCCAGATTCCTTGGCTCCTTCGATCCTTTTTGGGCGAGCATGCAATTCTAACGCATTCCATAACTCCTTTTATCCTTTTTGGGCAAACATACAGAATTTTCCAGACAAAAACTACAAAAAATCAATAAATCGATAGAGTGGAATGGTGGGTACGAGCAAAATGGCTTGTTAACACACGCCTCACTCTATTATCTGTGCCAGATCTGGTTTAAAGTCCATAACTCCTTTTATCCTTTTTGGGCAAGCATACAGAATTTTCCAAGAAAAAAATGCAAAAAATCAACAAATCGATGGAGTGGAACGATAGGTCCCGAACAAAATGGCTTATTAACACCCCCCCCCCTCCCCCCACTCCATGCATTATGTCTGCCAAGTTTGTCTTTTTTGAGCGAACATACAAAAAGTGGGTAAGCCAAATATATAAAGTATTGATTTAGGCCTTTTCATATTCGAACTCGTCAGGACAAGGAGCTTCTTCGAAACCACGGAAGTGGAAGATGTCGGGAATCATACAACAACATGCTAGACTACCACTCTATCTTTCTCCGTTCTTACGATAGTTAGCTCCTATCTTTCGACTTCTTTCAGAATAGTTTTTTTTTTCAGATTTGCCAAAGTTTTCATATGTATCATTGGTCGAATTAACTCATGGCAACTCGGCAAAATTGTACGAGACTGATTACGACTTGTATGAGTATTTTCTGCGTAATAGAGATGCAGTAAGTATTACATTGAGAATCTTATTAGAAGCGCTTTGGGCCTACTCTTCTTTCAGCTCAAAAGTTCGTTCTTGTTTTTTCTGTCAGACCACGGGCCAAGATTTGGAGGGGTGAGTCACGCCTCGGTACCAAATATTTGCTTCTTCATTGTCTCGGCCCACTTTTGCAAACGAAAGTTCTGCTCTTTCTAACGTAACTAGATGTCAAGAAGAGGCAAGAGCAATGTAACTCCTCTACTAACGTCTGACAACAGCTTTTTGAGACGTACTTCGCTTATACAAAGGATATTTCAGATTAATGTTCACTCAAGATACAGCTGATTGAACAGTTACAATTTGGCCTGATTTATCATTTAGGATCTGATTAGAAAATCCAAACGCATATGTTTGTAGAACCCAAAGGGGAGCAAATGCAGCTTTTATCAGCTTTTTTCCCAGGATTCGTGCAAGTATATTTTGTAAACCATTTATTGTAGCAATTAAAAAGTTCTAACAAATTATTGTATGAGACAATCAAACCATTCTAGCATAAGCGGATTGTTTGAAATTCCAAAGGGCTCGAAAACTAGCCGGATTGAATGTAGTTATGGAAATTGGAACAAACGGACATAATTGCGTACTAGTGAGAAGTTAATTCCCATTTAGCAGATAAATTGCAATACTTAGAAGAAATTAATATTTATCCCTTATATAGTACATTTTCCACAGACATCATTGGCCGGATCGAGAAAAGTAAAAGCAATGTGCACTATTTTCTGAGATTGAAACACATCAAAATACCTAATATTCTAGGAAACTAAAGCTTCTGTCAATCGTAATGAACAGAAGAATCCTTTCTTGTATATTGTACTACCTGAACGTTTACGTGGCTCGCCGATGCATGAGCAGTTGAAAACAAATAGCAAGGAGCTTCTCACTCATCACGATATTCATTCCACGTTGCAGGATATTCTCTACGTAAGTATTCAGTTTTACGTATTTTGATTACTATACAACTTACTTCTATTAATTCGTGTAAAAGTTCGTGCCATTCTGGAACCTACCTGCCCCTATAATATGGATAAACAAACGTTGCAATAGTGTTTGATACTAAAATTCCCCTTTTCGGTGGCAAACAGCGTGTTTCAAAGGTTAACCAGTCTGCAGCTGCAATTAATGTTTGTACTAATGACAGACCGAGAAGAGGGGCGGGGAAAGGTTTTGAAAGTTACTTACGTGAGTCATAAAAAAGTGCAAATAAATTGCTTATACTTATAATGGTAGAAGCAATCATTTGAGGTTCGAATCAGTTCTACTGGCTTGCTTTTTCTAAAATTCCGGAATTATAGGCCCACAATAATTTCCGGGAAATACCCCAAAAAATTTGCGAAGCAGTTAAGGCCGTGCTCTACTCAAAAAAAATTGTCGCATTTTCCCTGCCCCTCCTCAGCAAATGGAAAATCTACCGTACAACCGTACCTAACCAGCATTGCTGTATTGCAAAGGATGTGCCTTGTCGAGCAGTTGCTTTACCCTGAAATTCAACTCGTCTAATCTTTTAGGCAGTGTCCCGGCAAATTCGCGCCCTGGGGGATATAGCTGAAGTGGGGTTCTTGGTCATCCTATTGACCTCCAGGCGCAGTCCGGCTGGTTGATGTTCCCCCTGGGCCGAGAAAATAATCCTTGAACCGGCGCCCGCTTAACGTTCGGCGCGGGACCCCACACCGCTCTCCCGCATTGTGCATGCTATCCAAAGCAAAAATTACAAGCAGCAGAGTCTTCCTGTTAATGCCTCCCAACTTTCCAAGAAAATTCTCGTCCCAGTGCATTTTGGAAATTGGGTAAAAGCCACAAAAAAAGATATTTTCACGCCGTTTGAAGCTCAAATTCGGGCACTGCTGTCGAAAAGGCCTAGAACATGCAGAAAGGTGGAAGTGCAAGAACTGCCGGGACGGTGGTTTTCTTTACACAAGTATAAGGTATTGAACTTATCCAGGCCTAGGCTGCAGAAATGGTACTTGAGGGACTTTGCGTGAGATTTACAAACATTTATCATTGAAAATCTGCCTACTCTCAAAAGATATCGAATTCTCACTTTCACCGCTATCGCAAAAAGACGCATTTTTGACATCTACTTCTCTTACTTTTGCTTCGTTAGTTTTGCTGCGAGAACTGCAGCTCAAAAAGTTCTCCCCCGTGATCCTTATACGTTGTCAATATTCACCTCTTTGATCGGAGATAGTGGGAACAGGTGTAATAAGTGTGAGTAACGGAAAACTGAATATAGATTGAATTTAAAAGCTCCACATAATCGTGTTTTTCCTGGTTTCCATTATAACAATGTCCCACTACACTGTTTGTCTTTTTATCAAAACGAGGGCATAGTGGAGTCAATTTTGAATTTACGCCTGCGGTTCTAGCTGCTGCTGCTATTTTCCTTACAATTAACGCGCGCTATTGTAACACACTATTGTAACACTCTCGCGTGTTAACATCGCTGCTCAACTTTTTTCAAGCTTATAAATTTTTTACATGGTACAATCATATCTTGTAAGTCCTCTTATTTTAAAACCTGAGCTATCTTGATTTCTCTGAACAAATCCAATTACTTTGCTATGCCGTATACAGGTTCTTAATGGTGATATATCACCATGTGTCAGTTATAGTGATGTACATTCTCAGCCGTCAAATATCTCCTCCTACTTGCCATTCAATTCGTCTCAAAGAAATAGAGAGTTCAGGAGGGTGCACCCATCAAATGTATCACCGTGTTGCAGCGGACAGCCAGTCGATGTGACTGAAGCTGTTGTAACTGAATGCGACAAATGAGCAAACCAAGATAACACAATGTTGCTTATATACGCGCAAACAACCTTATAGTTCACAGAACGACAGATACGGCAATAGATCACTCGTCAAAGAAAATTTTTCATCTTTGCTGTTCAGTTTCGAATCTCGGAAAAGAATGTATGATGGTTTTAAAGCTTTTCGAGCAGAAATTTGTTGTTCGTAGCCTAGAATTTTGCACCTAATTTCGTAATCGGCACCGCCATGTTCTATCATTCAATGCTTTCCCAGCGGGCCTATCATGCTTTGCCTCTTTTTGCTAGTTAAATGTTCGTTAATCCCTATACTCAATTGTCGGCCGGTCTCACCGACATAGATGGCATATCGAGTAACTACTGCGATAAAGCGACGTCTGATACAGGCTCAACTTGACGATGATGTTGTTTTAGTCAACATACCGCGAAACATCAGAAGGCAACTAGTCTGTAACAGGCTGTTTTATACTGACGGTATATCACGTGACTGCGCAGTTTGCCCGTGCGGAAAATGCCATTGTGCAAAATCTGGTGTCGTTTACGAAATTGTGTCATCTTGGTTTGCTCATTTGTCGCATTCAGTCACAGCAGCTGACACATCGAGTGGCTATCCGCTGCAACAGAGTGATACAATTGGTGGGTGCACAGCTCCTCTTAAACACTCTATTTCACTTGAGACGAAGTGAATGGCAGATAGGAAGAGATATTTGGCGGCTCAGAACGTATATTAACAATTGACATTTTTTCAGCCTTTGAAGACGGCGTCCTGCCGAAACGCGGGGCTATAAAGTTTTATCACAATTAACAACCTGTATACGGCATAGCAAAGTTATTGGTGTAATCATATTTCAAAGGAGCTTTGTTGAAAGCTGTCACTCACAGGGTGTCCCAAAAGTGTGTATCCAAATATTTGACCATTGACACATCTCCTCAAAAGGTGTCGTTTGCCTACTAACATCTGCCATCATGTGGAACTGGCTTCAACTTAGGCTTACAATAGGAAGCGAGTCACCGTTCGCTCTTCTTATTGTGGGGCTCTGTGGGAACTTCCGGCATATGGAGTCACTTTGAAAAGGTGCCGGTTCGACTAGTTTTAAAAAGGCTAAACTCGTTTAATAGGTTTTCATGGACGCTGAATACATACTCAACTTGTACAGGACCGTGCAGCTTTCTTAGCGGTGCAACCACATTTTTAGAGACATCGGAAAAACGAAACCCGGCATAACATTTTAACAAAGCATTGTGATATATATATAGCATTATGATATGTAAACTAGCTAGAATCAGTAACTCTGACTAGCGTAGTGTAAGATTTTCAGATAATTTTGTTTTCTTTCTGCTGCAGAATATGACCATCCTGACTCAAAATTCTTTTCATTTCCTATAAGCTCCTATCGTAACATCCAGTAAGAAGAGCGATGGGATTCTCATTTTACTGTACATCTAAGTTGAAGCCCGCATTATATGTGCATACTTTTAAGACACAACGCATATCGCTATACTTGGCGTAACTTAGAATGTAGCACAATGGTAAAATGCACAGTTCATAATCTGTGCCAGCGTCTCTGACCATAAGGTCGCCGCAGCACGCCGCGTCCTGTGGCGAGCGCCGCTGCAGTCGCAGTAAAAATACGCTCACGGCAGCACAGCCGAATCTTGCGCGAACTCTAACGACGAAAGCTGAAGTGTAGAATCCCATAGGATTCTACATGCATGTGGAATCTGATGAAGCAATACTGCAAAAAGCGAGTATCTCATGAGTAGAAATAAAGGAAGTAGCGCATTCAAGTCGTTGATGAAAACAAGAGCGAAATAAGTTTGATGGAATCAAGGAAGCACACAAATTCAACTCGAATGAAGACTCATTCAGTCAACCTTCGATTAACGATGGGACAAGATAAAAGCGAGAAAAGATTTTACGCTGTAAAGGAACACTCTCGGAGTATACGAACGTGCAGCAAATATAAAAATACATCGATACAGCCAAGCTGGGTTGCCGTGAGCGTATCTTAACTGCAAATGCAGCGGCGCACGCCGCAGGCTGCCGCGTACTGTTGTATAGCATGTAGGGATCCATAGTCTAAGATTCTTTGAGTTGTTTGGTTTGCTTTCTGACGCGAAATAAGGCTCGCAATGCCTCAAAGTTTTGTTCAGGAATCCTACAGTGATCTTACAGTGATGAATAGCGATTGATGGTTCACTAAACACCGTAAATCTAAGCCAAACTTGCTCTGCAACAGTGTTTTTGAAAAAAGAGGGCGTGTTTCCTGATTACTCGTTTTCGCAAGAGAGTTCTTGAAAGCGACGTCCACGCAAATCTAGGGTCGCACAGGGGCACTTAGCGTCGCAAGCGGAAACTGACTTCGGGAACTTACCTTAGGGCCGCATACCTTGATATCTCCACCGGAGGAGGAAAGAATCGCACTTTGCAGAAAGCTTCACATCCTAAAGTCAGATGCCTAGAGTTCACGCTGTCCATCCATTTAGAGTAATGCGTACCGAGGGGAGGAGCCAAGTGGGTAGCAAAATTTTTCAACCATCCGAGTTACAAAAATGTACAACAAACTTGTTTATATTAGGTTGTCCGGAAATTAACGCAGGTTTTGAATTTCAATCGCGATAACCTCAAACTCCTTATTTTTGGATAGGTTGCAAGGTACCATTCGATAGAGCAAAGCAAGCTGTACAAGAAGGCAATTTTGCTTTAGCCACAGCTCTGATCCACCACGAGTTTTGAGACAAAAACTAAAAAGATTCAACTGCCCGAAAAATTGAGAAAAATCGTAACTCAGCTCATAAAAATCCTACAAAAATTCTAACTTGCTCACGTAAACACTATTCACATAAGAGATCTATATAAGCCGTCGCTGCCTTTTTTCACCCCTCAAAATTCAAGAAAACGGAAATTTCCGAGCATTTGTCAAAGTGGTGCTGTGCCGTTTCCACTTGTGTAGTTGTATACTACAAAGCTGTAGAAGCACAAACGTAAATTTTCAGCCCTCTACAAGATTTAGTTCTCGAGAAATATTGAATAAAGTTTTCCCTAGTCATGTGGTCCAAGCTAAAATTCAAATTTGTCGAGGACCAAAGCTTATAGAGAGCTGGAAATTTACGTTTGTACTTCTACAGGGTACTGTACAATTACCTATGTGGGGACGGCACAGCATCACTTTGGCAAATGCACGAAAACTTCCGTTTTCTTGATTTCTAACAGAGGGAAAAATACGGCAAAGGCGTATATAGATGTTTTATGTGTATAGAGTTTACGTGAGCAAGTAAGAATTTTTGTAGGATTTTTATAAGCTGAGTTACGATTTTTCTCAATTTTTCGGGCAGTTGAGTCTTTTTAGTTTTTGTCTTGAAACACGTGGTGGATCAGAGCTATGGCTAAAGCAAGATAGCCATCTTGTAGAGCTTGCTTTGCTCTACCGAATGGTACTTTGCAACCTATCCAGAAATAAGAAGTTTGTTAGTTATTGCGATTGAAATTCAAAACCTGCATTAATTTCCGGATAACCTAATACTTGTAAGTAATCAAAATAATTTTTAAAACTTTCTGAAAATTCAATCTATCAAACGATTTTTTTGGCTGACACCACTCCCCCTTTTTTTCCAATCTGGAGTTATGGCTCACAAAAATTTTGAGAAGCATACCAAAAATTTTTACTGGGTGCATGGTTAACGCCACGCACCTTCATCAAAAAAATCTTTTTATCGCCCCCTCTCCCCGAACGGAAATATTGGGTACGTTACTTATCCGTAGGTATCCTACACCCTTAGCTATGAACATACTGAGGGGCGAAAAGTGTACAAGTCGGTCCAGCTTTTTGTATGACTCTCTGTGATCCGCAGTTGGTCAACCGTTTTTTTTTGAAAGTAATTTTTTCTTAAACTTATCCAAAACATCCCAAGTCTATGAATAACCCAACAGTACCAAGCATTTTCTAATATAAACAAACGAGTTTCTGAAAGTTTTAGTATTTTGATAAACCCTAAATTGACTTGTGGTTTACCGAAATTATCATTACTCTGATACTCTGATACTTCAAATGTTTTGGTTAAAAGACGTTTAGCATTGTTCATTTAGAAGATCTAGACAGCTTTGAAATGTTTTCAGTAAATTCAAAGGAGCAAGGATTACTTTGGAATAAACTCGGCCCTTGTGAATCTCCAGGGATCATAGAAAAAGCTGGAAAATAGCCTCATACAACATTTCGCTCCTGTTTATTATGTTCTAGGGATAATATGAATAGTTACGGATGGACAGCCACCATGAATTCTAGATATCTGACATCAGATATCCGGAGCTTCAGGATTTGAAAGCTTTCTTTTGAAGCCAGCGGCTAGGCAGATTCTCGACTTAAAGGTTTTTTCTGCTTACCTGGGGTAAATCGAGGCGCCGATTTCACAAAACCTCAGACATTCGCGGTTGTCACCCGCAGGTTAAAATGGTGTGATCTCATTGACCAACGGCGCGTCACACGAAATCGGTGTCGGGGCAGAATCAGGTCACCTGTGTTTGCAGCGGGGTGACCTGCGGGAGACACCATAATGCCCCGACAGGGCATTCTCCGGTCATTATCAGAGTGACCTGCGGGAGACACTATAATGCCCCGATCCTTAAAGCAGCGGTTCACCCTGATGATACATATATAGTGGTATATATATATTAATATTAAGTATATAGTGGAACACACAAGTATAGAGTACATACTCTATACTGGTGTGTTTCACGTCTACCGCGCTGTCATTTTTCACTGTTCCTAACAAATCAAGCCATAGTATTTATTAAAAACTTCATGGTACAGAAAAATCTACATCAGCGCAAAATCAAATAAACTACATCGAGAGAACACTTGACAAAAAACAACTGGAACTGGACTAATGTGTGTCGTTCGCATCGGTTACTGCAATGTCGGCGTCCGTTTTTTCGATGATGTTCAAGTCAGTGCTCATGTTAGATGTCCTGGGCCGGTTCTTCTAAAAAACATCAGTATCAGATGCGTAAACTTTTTGAGACGAAAGTTTTACCTTTGACGCCTTTGTCGCATTCTTGTGCAAATTGTAGAAGTTCTTTGTCCGGTAGGCCAGAGCGTCCAATACAAACCCTGAATAAACTATTCGAATTGATGTACAAAATGACGGAACAACCTACTTATTAGGAAATCCACAGTGCTTTCCGGGAGATCCTTGAATGGTCATTTTTTTCCTTTTTTTGCCAGTTTGCCTACATGATACTTTTGAGTTCCTCTGCCGGTTCACAAGTCCAAAAAATTATGTGTAAGGCAAGAATTCGTTCAGCAGTGATCCCTTGCATTGACGAAATAGTGCCTAAGAAAATCAAAAACATGATGAAAATGCAGAAAATGATCATGTTTATGTGCGCAAGCCGATCTCTTCCGTTTTAAGATTTCAGTCAAATTCAGCTCCTAAAAATACGATGCCTTTCGTTAATTCATTTCATATTCAAAAACCTCAATCGGGCTGGGTTTTAAAAAGCAGACTTTCTTTTTTCGGTTATACAGACAAGAGCAATTGTGGGACTATGATTGAGCGAGTTAGAAAGCTGAATATCATTTTTCCGTGTTGGAAAGATGGGTTTTGACAACTGCGATTTCTTCTTTTCGGTGTGGATTGTTGCCTCATCATGCCAAAATTCAAACAGCTTCTGATACTCGTTAATTTCGAATTGAGATTTTCGCGTTACAGCGGCTGGTTAATTAAAATTTGAGCTAGATCACTTTTGAGTAAAACGAAGTCAGAAAGGACCGCAATGGAACAAAAGGATGTGGAGAAGACGACTACCATCGAAACATGTATAAAATAGAGCAAAGAATGGATTTTTGGCAGCCCATCAAACTTCATGTGAGCCATATTTGAACAAGCAGGATTTTGCCTTCTAACTCGCCCATTCTTGACCCCACGAAATTTTCTCGTAAAATGACGTTTTCGCAAATTTTTGTTCTGCACTTGTCAGCTTGAAGCTACCCACAATAAGTAATGGATAGTATAAGTTACATGTTTTGACAAATTTTAGCTAGCTAGCGAAGCCGTAACGGTTTGTTGAACCCGACACAAGATTACGATATTTCAAGTTTGTTTAAGCTTGTAGTTGGCTTGTAACTTAGTCAAATCAGACTTGTGGTTAACAATTTGAGTCTAAGCTCACAAAATTGCACTCCGCAAATTTGCTGAGTTGGAAGGAGTCCTGAAGTAACCTACTGAATTGCGAAGAAAATGCTTACCTTCGATCTACAACGCCAGCGCAGAGATTGCAAGTGAAGTTGCCATTTTGGACGCGCGATCTCAACTGAACTGACAAACCGTCAAATCGATGTCCTACGGAAACGGTGACCTCACTTTTATTGATGTGCTGGTAAAATTAAGGAAAAATAATAAGCGAAATTGAATCAAAAGGCACCATTAAGTGTGATTAAGATAGAGTAGCTCTGGTATAATGACAAGTTTATCTTATGAAAGAACACAAATGATCCCAAGGAGCGATTATAAGCGAGTATAAGAAAGAATGAAAGCAAAAACATTGAAGGAAAAGGCATCAATCAACAAAAAGCAATCACCAAGAGAAGACGACTATTTCGCAACATCACTATCAAACACGCATGCGGTGTGCATTGGGGCAGAATCGCAGTAAAATCCGGTCAAAACTAAATTCATGTCTCCCGACGGTGCACCGGGTTTTGGTGCGATCAGCCATTTTGTGGGCGGTCCACCTGCGGGTGACAACGGCGAATGTCTGAGTACATCGAAGAGCTCGAAAATGGCAAAAACCACCATTTTCCAAGGCCTGCCATTTTGAATTTGGACGAGTGGAGTACGTCCCGCCATGGTCAGAGAGGCAGAATCGTTGCGGGACCCTCGCAGTTATAGAATTGCGACATGCCTTCTCTGACGGGTCAGGGAGAATCGCAAGCTCCTCCGCGCGTATTAGAATGGCTTGCGGGTAACGGATTTAGGGACAGTTTTCTAGACAAGGGCAGAGTGCTGTGCGCTCGGACCTGCTCTGTTCTCATGTTTGGGGTGGAAAACTTACATGTCAGAATTTCGGAACGTTCGTTTTAGCGAGCTGCTGCCTTCAAGCTAAGACTCCTTCCCGGCGATTTTAATGCATGCGGCCCCTAAACAAGCCAGGCGGTAGCGCATCGTGCCTGAGCTTTGTGCCTAAACCAAATCACAGTATCGTATCAGCGAACGATTGCAACAGTTTCCGTGCTAGCATGTGACTCATTGGCCTCGTCGATCCTCGCGCAGAACTGCAAACCTATGCAAGTCGTCTGCTGATTTCGGTACTGGGGCAGGTGTCTTGCCTTTGAAGATCAAAGTTCTATACATCATTTGCGACACTCTGCATAGCATATATACACACTCATACATATTGTAATTGCGACTGTATGAAATTCGCGCTCAAAGGACGGGAAAAGCGAGTTGATCGAGAAATCCACCCCATCTCCTACCCCTTGCTCGTGTCAGTTACAAATTACATACATGCAGACTGCAAAATCCTAAAATATAGTAATTTCGAGTCGGAACTGTAAAACTTATCGTGACTAGTCTTCAAATCTTAGCCTAATTCAATTATGTAAAAGGCTTGCAAGTTTTTGCAACATCACTGTGGAGAAATTGGGTTTTGTGGTTTCTTCAGTAAGCCTTGTTAAACTTGAAGTGCCACGCGGGACTATAATGTAGGAGTTGAAGTCGAAGCTCCAAATACGTTTCTTCCCAATCTCCAAATATGTACAGGTATATACAGATTCACTCACACGCCGTATGGTCGGGAGTGCAAAACTTGAGAATATGCTCAACTGGATGATCTCCTAGCGAACTTGAGAATAAGTAGGACTTGAGGGACGTCCAGCGAACTTGCACTCGAACTTGAAGGGATGGAAAACTTGCGTAGAACCAAGCATGCTCATGCGGCGATATGGGCTCTTTTTATACATCCACAGATCTGATAAAACTAAGATCTCAAAATATCCTTCAAGGGAAAGTAAATATAAGTGAGCTGATAAGCGTTACGAAACAAAACTTGAAATGAGAGAAATGCAAAACAAAACTTGAAGCGAGAAAACTGTACAACTCGAGATGATTCATCAAACAAATATGACATGGTCAAAAGGATATTGCATATACTATTTACAATAATTATCACTTGGTAGTCGATGTTGTCGACACTCCCCACGCCGTCACTGTAGCCTGCGATAATTGTTCAGTGCTTGCTTGGCATCGAGGATTCTTTGCTTGGCCAGTGGTCTCAGGTCCGGAACATTGCACAGCGCTCGATGATGTCCAACATCTCTTGGAAGGAAATCCTCGAAAATGGTTCCTTTCAGTCTCTTGCAGTACCAACACTCCCTCGCGGCGTAAGCGCATTCCTTGTCGGGAGGACAGTCTTCAAGACAGAATCGACAAAGTCCTTTCTGACGGATTAGGTCCAGTCTCCTGTCTCCATTGACTTAATGTGGGCAAGAGTCTGAGAAGTGTTCGCTGACTTTATAGCAGAAAGCACATTGAACTCCTTTCACCCCACGGTTCATTCCTCTTATTTTCCGACAAGGATATTCTTGAAAAGTTCTTTCCATCTCGATTATTTCGTGTTCGAGCCTTGTCTCCCAACTTTCTGGTCTGTGAACTTTCCCGGTTTCGGCCGAGGGTCCTTGATACTGCTCAGGGGGAGGCGACGTGCGATACCGATCGGGGAGAGGAGACGTGCGTCCCTTCTCAATCCTCCTTTCCTCGTGCAAGCGTTTTTCTTCATCATGCGAGCGTTTCTCTCTTGGTCTGCTTGTTTGTTGCAGATCCCTTTTGAACCGTTCATTTTCCTCGCGCAGCCTTTCTTTGTCTTGCCTCTGTCTCTCGATCTCGCGCTCCAATTGATCGATTTCGTGTTGATGTTGGCGCTGCTTCAGCGTCAACTCCTCCGTGCGCGATTTTTCGGACTTTAATTCTTGCCTCAATTCCGACAGTTTCTTCTTTTTCCTTTCATTCTTGTCGATGAGGTCGCTGGCATTGTTTAGAAGAGGCGCCGTAGCTGCTTGCTTGACTTGGAGCTGGTCCTGTAGGTTGGAAATTTGCTCTTTCAACTTTTCGATGTCAGAGAGTGCTAATTTCAATTCACTGCTTTCCGATTTTTCCTCACTTCTCTGGTCAACACTTTCTGCTTGATTGCTGGCTTCCTCATCATCATTTGTTACAATTTGTAGTTCACTGCTTTCCGATTTTTCCTCACTTCTTTGATCCATACTTTCTGCTTGGTTGCTAGCGTTCTCATCATCATTTGTTGCAGAAATTCGTAGTTCACTGCTCTCCAATTTCTCCTCACTTCTTTGGTTCACACTTTCTGCCTGGTTGCTAGCGTTCTCATCATCATTTGTTGTTTCCATTACTTGATTGGAGTTATCTTTTCGGGTCTCCTCTTGCTCTTGAATATTTTCTTTCAAAAGCCGGATCTGTTCTTGACTTGCTTCATTTTCTTGTTGAAGGCGTTAGACTTGCTCCGCCCAGTTTAAATTGAGTTCTTGGAGTTGTTCCTTCAGCTGTACGCACTGGGCGGCAAGATCCTTCTCCTTGCTTGCGTTGATTTGATTTTCCACCTTATTTAAATGATCCTCCATGCCGTTTATAGTCGTTTTGGTGAAGCTCATGAGACTTTCCACCAATTTGAGTACTGATTCGGCTTGGACATCATGTTCTTGTTTGCGTCCTTTTTCAAGCCATTGGAATCTTCTTCCCCGCGGTATTAGCCCAGCTTGCACTTGACGATCGTAGATTCTGTCCGTAAGAATGTACCATGTCCCAAGGCGTAATACCTTTTCTTTGGTCATCATTGCGCTTCGTAAGCATCTGTTGGTTAGCATGATCTGTTCCTTGATGGTTGCTTGTACGAAGTTTCCTTCGGCCATTAGAGACGTCCACTGTGTTCGTTGGGTTGTTGCTACCTTGACTTGATTGTGCAGCGAATTTAGGATTGCTTCGAGAGCAGGTTCGAGGAATTCTGCTTGTGGGCTTGCCACTCTCAGGATTGCCTTCAGGAATATTGTTTCTCCCTCCAGTTCAGCAGCGCTGAGTCTGTAACAGGATAATGAGTATATTCAAGAATAAAAGGCCAGTTGACTACTAAAACTCCTTCTTTTTTTTCTTTTTCTTTTTTTTTCCTTTCCTTTTTTTTCGTTTCCAGTTCTCAGAGTTTTAGTTTTGTCGCATTTTTGTTTCTGGACTTTGTCATAAGACTGCGCATGATAGCAAAGCATAACCTCCACGCTAGTTTGTAGAATGTTCGTATCGGTTTGGTCATCAGCTTTGCTAGAATGACGACGCATCTGAGTCCGCAAGTCGAAATTAGCGCATAGGTAATTCCTAACATAGCGATGAGTGTGATTCCTGCTATGAGTACCGTTTTATACCATTGGCTGGATACGTCAAATAGATGATAGAAGTCGGGCCACTGGATTTCCGCTGGAGCGCTTTTGCTGTTGCTCGTAAGCCACTTGTACAGCATTGTTTCGAAAGTTGCTGTATATTTGAGGATTCCTCCGACTTCAAACGTGGTAACCACCTCTCCGCATGAGACCGAACACTTCATGCAGACCATCGCTTGAGTAGGACTAATTCTCATGACTGACTCAATTCCCTGTTTGCCGCACGGAGCCGTAAAACTTGTTCCTTCACATATGATCTCTGCTTTGCTTGACCTAGAGGCGAAACACTTGATTTTTGCGTAGGCTCCCTTTTCGCAATTATAGCATCCTATCAATTGTGTGTTCTCCACCGTACAGATGTCGTTGTCTACGACGAGGTTAGTGCGTAGATCTTCTTGTAGGGTTACGATTATTTCTGTCGAAAGCATGTTCTGAACGGTTGCCTTGACGCCATGGATTAATTCCTCAAATGTTATTGATGGTAAAATTACGGGCATTCGTCGTTGCAAGTCCTCGAACTGCTTCAGTATCGGCACATTCAGGCAATTGCAATTGGCCTTCGTTTCGGCGGGATTACACGTACACTGCTCAAATATTTCATACCGTAGTGTTCTTGCCGCTTTACGTGTGGGACAGCGTAGAGCGGGCTTTAATTGATTATCCCAGAGAGCTGTGTTATTGCCATTCGATATGAATGAAGACTGGAGCAGAGGTATTGGAGCCATACTCACAGAGCTGAGTGTGAGAGAAAAGCTTTTCCATTGATCTGGTACGTTAGGGGGCATTAGAGCTGTGAACTCGTTTGTTTTCCCACTTTTGGCGTCGAAATGGGTGAAATCAATGGCCACTGTCTGTGCCCATCAATTACAGTGAAAGACCTCGAACACTGTCGAAGAGACAGGTTTCAAGTAAATCCGATAGAAGAGGCATCCGGAGCTCCAGTAAAAACAGTCACACCCCGGGCCGCCACAGGATTCAACGCAGTACGTGTTTGCTGGATACCCGTTCCCCACAGCGAGTTCGGGTATGAGACTGGTACTGTTTATTTGGGCGCATTTGCTTCCGACACACGACCCTACATGCGGACAACGCTTACTGTCTATGATCTCATAACTTGTGTCGCGAGTGAAATAGTCCGTGACCTTTTCGCAAGTGAGAAATAAGTTCTTCCAGGAGGCCCGTATCTGGTGGATTGTTGTTTCATTGTGCATTAACTTGAAACAGGCTTCCCTTTTGAACGGGTTCAACTTGAGCACTTCAGAATCTTGCACTTTACAGATTTGGCCTTTGTCATCATTTGTGCACAAGGTGGATGTGTGGCTGAATATGTTCACCATCTGGCATCCGTGCACAACCCCTACGTGCATACTCATCATCGTAAAAATGGCCAACAAACTGGTCAGTTCAATCGATTTTCTTCTTCTTCTTCTATCCTGCCTTGGTTGGTCTTGTGTCTCTGCAGCACTTGATGAGATGACGCAATAGTAGGTAGATGCTATATATCAGCAGTCGTATCGGTTTGCCTACTACTAGAGGAACGTACAGTAGAGCGTAGCAACCTGTTGCTATCAAGTATAGAAGCACCGTAAGCGCTATTATCGCTCCAACCGGCCAGCATTCTGGATTGAAGATGAGTGAGGCACAGAAGAGACAATCCACCGATTCGCAAAATGGTGCTGATGGGCACATTGCTTCCATTATGTCTATAGCGTTATTGATGCTGAGTTTCCATTGCACCTTGTGCTCATGCAGCACTATACTAGGTGGGAACCTTACTGTTTCGTTGTAGTGTGGCGAGTCAAATGTCTTACAAAAGTCCTCAGCGCATACTTGATAAGGCACTTGTACTTCGGAAATGAGTTGTACTCCACCCGAAATGCATTTTATGAATCTGGTGATCTTTGTTGCTTGGTCTGGTACTTTTTGTCCCCTCACTCCGTCATTTGTGATTAGCAGTCCCAACATTGTGACAAGTAATACTGCTGTGTTCAAGATGTTCTCGGCATAGTTTTTCTTACGATTTGGACGAAGGTTGTACGGATGCGTAGTTGTTTCCTTCGTAGTAGGTGTGATTTCACTACCACCCGCATCTGCTTCCTTTGTGTTTTCAGACTGGTACTCTTCTGGTTCCAGTGGTACGAGAAGGTTGACTGGCCTGCGAATTTTATGGCGTGAGGGTAGCATGACACCTGCCTCCCTTATGACCCCACACTGGTTTTTGACCAGTTCAATGATTCGTCCAAGTTTCCAGGCTTGACGTGGTTGCACTGGGTCTGCGATCAGTACTAAATCCCCATTCCGTGGTTCGTATGAGGATCCACGTTTTTGTCCTACGTCTCTCCGATGCTTTTCTCGTAATGATGTTAGGTAATGGGTCTGCCATACTTGCCAAAATTTTTCTACAGCTTTGCAGGAAGATTGTAGAGCTTCTATTGTTTGCCTCTTTGTTCGTAGCAACACTAGCTCTTCACTTGATACATAACTTGGATCTTCTTCTTCCTCTCTAGAAAGATCCACAGGGTATTTCATCTGTATTTCGTTCTGTAAAAAGTCTATCGGTCGTAGGGCGACTTCATTCAGATTGTCCGCTTCCATGTACAAGAGTGGTCTTGTGTTGAGCAAGGCTTCTATCTCCACAACCACCGTTATCAGTTCGTCGATTGTCAGTGTCTGATTTCCGAGCGTTTTGTGCAAAGAGAGCTTTACTGACTTGATCAAGCGTTCGTAAAAGCCTCCTTGCCATGGAGCATACGGTGTGATATGTTTCCAAACCATCTCTCTGTCGCTCAGTTCTCTCAGTACACTTGGATCATTTTTGGCCGCTTCATAACTTTCCCTCAGTATAGTTTCTCCGAGAAGGAAAGTCGGGGCATTGTCCGATGTTATTGTCCGAGGAACTCCTCGGCGTCCGAAGAATCGGCGGAGCAGTAACAAAAATGCTTTGGTTGACAGATCCTGGGCTATATCCAAATGAAGAAGCCTAGTCACCATGCATGTGATTATGCATCCGTAGCATTTTCCCTTGCTTCCGTCTGAAAGAGCAACATTTATTGGCCCGAAGTAGTCCAGTCCGACATGTTCGAAAGGCCTTGCTCGTTGTACTCGCTCTTTCGGAAGGTCACTTTGCTCTGGATAATTGAATGGTAAGTTGTAGAATTTTTGACAAGGAACACATCGACGGATAATTCTAGTTACTTGAGCTCGGAGTTTTGGTATCCATGGCTGATACTTGGATGGCCTTTGTTATGGCTTTCCCTTATTATGGTTTCGGCTAGCCACGTGTTTTGCAGGATAATCAGTGGCTGTTTTGCACTTTGATTCATCTTGCTTCTACCCAGTCTTCCATAACAGCGAAGGAGGCCTTCTTCGTCTTTCTTGATATTCAGGTGACGCATTGATCGCCTCATTTCTTGAGTGATCAGTATCTGGTGCTGTCTGATTACCGCTTTGGCGGCTACAGCAATTTCCGCGCCATTCAATTCTATCCCATCGTACACCATGTCCGGTTTCAGCCAACTTGATAAGACTATTGGAAGGGTTCTTTTCTTGTTTACCCTTGTTACCAAAATTCTGACGTATCTTAGCACATATGCTTCAATGCGCTTTATTGTTCCTAGCGGATGCTTCTTCAACCGGCCAAGAGGAATTGGAGTGGTTGAGTGTTGGACCTGTACATTTGCTGCTACCGTTACTTCGTTCTCATCTTCACCCGATGTTTTCTGTTGGAATAAAGTAGTGCCTTTCCATTCCTTTGGATGTTCGCGCAGAAATTTAGGCCCGGTCCACCAAAAGTGACTATGCAGCTCTGCTTTGCATAGACCTCGAGTGGCACAGTCTGCCGGGTTTTCAGATGAGGATACATGAGCAAACCATACTTGACACCCCACTTCCTTTATGTTCTTCACGATCTTCTCAATTTCATTGAGTCTGCTGGTTATCATCTTTCCTACTTCTTTCTGCGGTTTCGATTTGATCCACTGGAGAGCGATTTTGGAGTCTGACAGCACTACTGTTTGCTCTACTTTGACGACGGATTGTAGTTGCGTGATCGCTGCATTTCCAATTCGCATGGCCAGAGTAACTGCATTGAGTTCCATCTTCGGCATCGTAACCGTGGACTTGAGAGACGGTAACTTGCCTTTTGCAAAAAGCAAATTTGCTTGATCTTTAGAGCGCAAGTAGACACATGCAGCCATTGCTTCTGAGCTTGCGTCAGCGAAAGCGATTATGTCATGCTCTGTCTCTTTTGAGCATAAACATCGAGGAATTGATTTTTCAAATCCGTCGGCTTCTCTGATGATTTGTTCCCAGTCTTGCGCAAGTTTTTCGGGCAAAACAACATCCCAGTCAAAATTTTGCTGCCATAAGAAGCGTAGAAAGACCTTGGCTCTGTGGAGCAAGGGTGTCATATAACCCATTGGGTCATAGACGGAGGCTATGGTACTTGCAACACTACGTTTTGTGGTGTTAGTGCTGTTTTTCATCCGACATCTGATCTCTAGTGCGTCTTCAATTGAATTCCATTTTATCCCTAGCACTTTTGGTGATAGTTCCAAGGACTTGTCTTCGAGGGCTATCACTTGCATTGTTTCCTTATTGTTAGAAACGAACTCCCGGAGGTTCATGTTAAGATCTTGGAAAATCCTTTTAGTGGTGCGATACAACTCGACCGCCTCTTCCTTTTGATCTGTGGATAAAATGAGATTGTCCACGTACAAGTTTTCTTTCATTTCCTTCACTAACTTGCTGTTTTTGTATTGATCGAGATGGTAATGTGTCGTTGCTGCCAAGAGGAAAGGAGATGGCATAAGTCCAAAAGTAACTCGAGTGAATCGCAGAATTCGGATATTACTTGGGCTAGGTGCTTGTTTGTGGTTCCTCAACTAAAGGCACCTAGTGGCATCGCGATCTTCTTCGTGAAGTCGCACTTGAAGAAATGCCTTTTCCACATCCGATATCAATGCGATGTGTCCTACTCGGAATCTCAGGAGAATTCCGTATAGGAGCGGTAAAATTACCGGCCCTCGATGTAAGACATCATTCAGTGAAGGAGATCCCCTGTAATGGGCTGATGCATCGTAAACGATGCGTAGCTTCGTCGTTGACTTGTATGGTGTTATCACCGCCTGGTGCGGAATATAATGAATTCGTGTACCAGGTAGTGATTTTTCATTTACCTCCTCCAATATATTCAGACGAAGCTGCTCTTGGAAAACTTCATTATATTGGTCCAGTAGTTTTTCGTCTTTCTGCAGCGAATTCCATAAACTTGTCAGTCTTCTATGTGCGATGGCCTTGTTATCTGGTAACTCTACCTGAAGGTCTTTCCATGGCAATCGCACATAGTAACCGTCTTGCCGCTTTTCCACTGTCCTTTTGAAGTTCTCCCACACTTGCTGGTCAACGATCGCCTGTTGTTCTTTTTCAGCCCTTCCAAATTCTTCTGTTCCGGCAGCATCCATTTTCCAGAAACTTTCCCAAAGTTCTTGTTCATTTTCTTTCTCCTCTACCACCGCTTCTACTGTGTTGACCTGAGCTTGTAGGCTCCAGTAGCCATTCCACCTGTCCTTTTCATCTTCTGATCTTTTATCTGGGTCGGTAGTAATCTGGTCGAAACTCCGAGTTTAAAGCTCAGCGTTAACTCAGAGATAACTCTGAGTTACGTTTTTGAAACTCTGAGTTACGCTTATTGAAACTCTGAGTTCCGCTTTCGTAATTCCGAATTCCAACTCTCAAACTCGAAGTTTGCTTGAGAAGCTGTTACGTACCTTGCTGCAAAAGCGATGTTGAAGTTGGGTCTCAAACCTGTATGGTCTAGCGCAAAGATCCCATCGCTAAGCCACTAGACCATGACACACCCATGAACCCTAAAATTGCTTTGCCATAATGTACTCACTCATTCCATTAACACTTAGCAGGTCAAAACAAGTTATACCAAAGCCTCACTCATTCCCATTTCTATCGGGCAGTGATGGTTCATCACGAGATTGGTCTTTTGCGCAGCTGAAAGCTTCAAGCAAGAGAGAAAGCGGATGGCATACGCATTGATAAGAAATGACTATTAGGATTCGCGCACAGAATAAATCCTCCGGGCAAAGTTTGCCCTTCCATGATTTCGTCTTATTTAACGTATACCTACCGTAACCGTTCCATATGTCACCAGTGTATGTAGCAGATAGATTGTCCGTAATCTGCACCCCGAATAACTCCAGTGTACCAAATTTCGGCTAATTCCGCCGCTTCAATTCATCTACCGTAAACCTACCGTAACCTCGTCAGATGACACCACAGTATAATCTACATGTCATATTCGTTATCGGCGCCCCGAATAACCCCATTGTACCAAGTTTCGATCAGTTTCGTGATTTTCTCTTATCTACCGTAAACCTACCGTAACACCTCTACATGACCTCATAGTGAAAAATGGGTACCATAAGCGTGACCAGCGCACCGAATAACCCCCTGGACCAAGTTTTTAGAAAATTCCAAAATTTTGTAAATCACTGCGCACCACGATACCCCCATCATGCCTGCTTAAACTACGAGCAAAATGTACCCCGGAGGACTTTTTAGCTGCCCCTCTTCTTTTGCGCACTATTTCTCTTTCTCTGACCAAACTCAGAGTTATCTCTGAGTTCCACGATAAACTGGAACTCGCACCAAACTCAGAGTTATCGCAGACACTAGTTGCGCGTTTGGTGGCGCTGTTTCTTGTGCAGGACGATTTGGACAATGTTGCGCTACTAGCAATAAACTACGTGTTAAGGAGAATCCTGCCATATCATCACTTTTTGGATTTGATCTGTTCAAACACCTGTTAAGGGGGTCAAAAAGTTGCGCGTTAGCTCAGAGATAACTCAGAGTTAACTCTGAGTTATAACTCTGAGTTTCGATAGGTTTACTACCGATCCTGATGTTTTTTTCAGCCTGCCCCGTGAGAAGGATCCCATTCTGGTGGATAGAAGGTAGAGTCCCGAAGGAAGGCGAATGTGGCTTATATCAGTTCGTACGAATGTCCAAAGCTGGTCAGCACCAAGGAGAATCTGTGGCTTTACGGATCGTTTAGACTGATTGATCTGTAAGCCTTGTTGTTTAATAAATTGGATGTCTATATCTTGGAGTTCCGGAGACGTGAACGCTTTCGTGAGGATGTCATGGGTAAGCAGGTTCAATGAACACTGCTGCCCCTCTGCATCCCAAACGTTTAGCACCACTTTCCGGCAATCTTTCACAGACACCTCATTCGAACCAAAGGTGTGTAGATGAAGCTTTGTCCTTCCTACCGCTGGAAGTTGCAAATCCTAAGCCAGTGCTCCATCTATGAATGAGATTTCTGCTCCTGTATCCAGTAGCACCGCAATTTTTCGCAAGGAGTTGCTTTTAGGATCGAGGACTGTCAACTCCCCTGTAGGAAGAAAAGTTTCTTCCGAAATTCGGGGTACTGAGTTAACTTGAAGTATAGCGATCTCTTTTGTTTCCGCATCTTCACAACCCACATGGTTCACCCGTTGAGGTTTAGCTCTTTTCGGATCTTCTTTCAACCGCTTCTTATTCAGTTCCTTGCCTTGTTGACTTGTTGTGCTGTTTCAGCTTGAAACAGCACGATGTATGATGTGCGCCCTGACACTTGAAGCAATAGCGCTTTTTGCATTGTGAAGTTTGGTGTTGTGCCGACGCACAGATGAAACAAAGCCCGTGCTCTCTCAGGTATTTCGATCTTTCTTGTGGGTTTTTATACCTGTTGCAATCCATAGCTTTATGGTCTTCCCCACAATACATGCACCTGTTTGGCAGCATTGGGAGATCCTTTTTGACGAAGGGTGGTTTGATGCTCTGTTCTTTCCCGGTTCTTTCCATATAGAGCATCACCATTTCTTCGTTTGAAATTGTTTCCTCCAAGAACTCCAACAGTTTGTTCATAGAAAATGAGTCTTCCGCCAGGGAAGTGCTTCTTTTCAGTAGCACTTTTCTCTGAACAGACGCTGGAAACTTGGAGAGAATTTTTCTGATGCACCACTGGCTATCCACTTGTTCTCCTTTGTGAGCTAGCTGGGCAATTACCACTTGCAGTTCTTCAAAGAGAGAACGTTGGTCCTTTATTGAAGGTGTTTTCAGCGATGCTTTTTCAAGCTTATGAAGCAACCGGGCAATCAACTCCTGCGTGTTTCCATACTTGTGCTGGGGGAACTTGACTGCTTTCGAGTAGTTTTCTGGAGTCACTTGAAACTTTTCGATTGCTTGGTAAGCTTCGCCGCGAAGTGCATTCTTCAGGTAATTGAATTTGTAGGGGTCGGGGATCTGCTGCGAGTGGACATTGGTGTTGAAGAGTTCCCAAAAATTGTCCCATTCCCATATATTTCCTCGAAATATTGGTATTGGCAAAGGTGGAAGCTCTTTCCCTTGCCTGTAACCTTGTGCTTGAGCCGTCGTTTCTTCTGCAGGAGGATACGCCACGCTGCTTGCTGGATGTGTTGCGCAGGAGCTGTATGCTTGCCTTCGAGATTGCAGCAGCACCCCATAGTCGAATGCTGTTGCAAGGACCTCCTCCGCTTTTGCGGAGTATTCCTCGAAGCTACTTTTTTCTTCTGGGCTCACGTCTTCCAGGCTTGAAATATCCGTGGCGTATTCTCGCAGAAGCTGCTCTATCTTGGCCGTTGATGCGTTTATTGCTCCTATCCCTTCGTTGAGTTGGCGCAAGTTATTCCTGAGTACTTCGCCTTCTTGTGGAGTAGCAGTAAGCGTTTCCAACTCCTCGTCTTTGAGATGCTTGATAATGGCTTCTAACTTCTTTGTGTAGCGCGTTAGTAGTCCCTTGGACGTACCCAATCGCATCGCCATTTTGCTTGGTGCTATGCTTATGGAACTTTGGAAGCTCGCCGCCAAAAAAATATAAGTTGGTTCAAAATCTGCAACCAAGGTTCGTGCGCTAGTGTATCAAGACAGTTTTTCTCAGAGTTTACCGGAATCGTCAGTGCTGTAAAATCGTTAGACTGACCTGGGTTCTTCGTTTGCTCGATGCACCATGTGGAGAAATTGGGTTTTGTGGTTTCTTCAGTAAGCCTTGTTAAACTTGAAGTGCCACGCGGGACTATAATGTAGGAGTTGAAGTCGAAGCTCCAAATACGTTTATTCCCAATCTCCAAATACAGTCTGCTCCAATTGGGATCAGGCCGAACCGTCGCTTCAATTTGCGCGCTCGCAGCGCTGGCGGTCTGCGCTGCATATGCGCGCTGACGGAGAGAGCAGAAGGATTGGAGAGAGATCAGAGAAGCAGGCCGTGGGCGTGACCGCGAAACTCTAACGACGCGGACTCCCGCCATGCCAATTTTGGCCTGGTTAGGATTGGGGCAGACTGTATGTACAGGTATATACAGATTCACTCACACGCCGTATGGTCGGGAGTGCAAAACTTGAGAATATGCTCAACTGGATGATCTCCTAGCGAACTTGAGAATAAGTAGGACTTGAGGGACGTCCAGCGAACTTGCACTCGAACTTGAAGGGATGGAAAACTTGCGTAGGAACCAAGCATGCTCATACGGCGATATGGGCTCTTTTTATACATCCACAGATCTGATAAAACTAAGATCTCAAAATATCCTTCAAGGGAAAGTAAATATAAGTGGGCTGATAAGCGTTACGAAACAAAACTTGAAATGAGAGAAATGCAAAACAAAACTTGAAGCGAGAAAACTGTACAACTCGAGATGATTCATCAAACAAATATGACATGGTCAAAAGGATATTGCATATACTATCTTATATATAAAGCTGAATGTCTGTTTGTATGTATGTCTGTCTGTATGTCTGTCTGTCTGTCTGTCTGTGTGTACGTATGTTCCGAATAGAAAATTCCATTTCTGAACCGATCCGGACCAAACTTGGCACACATACACTTCGGGCCCCGGCGGGTGTCATAGGCTACTTTTCGTCATCGATCGATATCGATTTTATCGACTTTATCGATTTTTTTGCAAAGTTTGAGCTACGGGGCTGGGAGTTCGCACATGGGGGTAATCAAGCATGGGGATTCCGAATACAATATTGGTTTTCGGGATTATCGATTACTTTTATCGATTTTATCGATTTTTTTGCAAAGTTTGCGCTAGGGGGCTGGGAGTTGGCACAGGGGGGTAATCGAGCATGCTGATCACCCCCAAGGGGGGTGATCAGCATGCTCGATTACACCCCCGTGACAAATTCCAGCCCCCTAGCTCAAATTTTCAAAAAATCGATAAAATCGATAAAAGTAATGGACGATCTTGAAGACTAATATTGTATTCGTAATCTGCATGCTCGATTACCCCCTGTGCAAAATCCCAGCCTCGCATGTCAAAATTTACAAAAAATCGATAAAATCAATAAAAGTAATCGATAATTCTGAAAACTAATATTGTATTCGGAATCCCCATGCTCACTTCCCCCCTGTGCCAACTCCTAGCCCTGTAGGTGAACTCTGCAAAAAAATCGATAAAAATCGGTAAAATCGACATCGATCGAGAACGAAAAGTGGACTGTGACGCCCGCCGGGGCCCGAAGTGTATGTGTGCCAAGTTTGGTCCGGATACGGCGGAGCCGGGTAAGCCAGCTAGTTTACAATAATTATCACTTGGTAGTCGATGTTGTCGACAATCACATACTCCCAATTTTGAAGTATTACTCCAGAACGGACATAAAGGTTATTTTTATTTTGATAACGGGATCATTATGCGCGGCACAGCGATCATATGCTTATAGGCACAACAATTCATTATGACCGAGAAAAACTTCCTCTTATGCAGATAAGATCCTCTTTATTGAAAAGAGAATTTCCATAAGTTTTGAGAATTTTTAATTCTGCGTGTTAGTAAAAAAGAGAAGAGTAGAGTAAAAAAGGCCTGATTGATGTCAGAATCTTGTGCTTAACATCCATAGAGCAACAGATAGTTCCTGAAAAGTGGTGAATTGTAAGTCATATCTTCTTAGCATTGTGCTGATGGTACGATGATGTACGAAGACTACGTAACAAAAGATACAATTCTTCTTTGTATTTTTACAAAACAAATCGTGGTTTACAATTTTGTCTTCGTGCTGGTTAATTTTTATACTATTCAGTTTCAACCAGCAACAAACTTCACAGAGATGGACTACAAGGATTTCAATAATAGTAAACGTGGATCGTCTTTACTGCGACGATTTGAGGCAGGAATCAAACGGAATTGCAAAACGCTTCCCATACCATTTCAGTACTGCATCTGTCAATATGCAACATCTGCAGTGACGTAAGCTGCACTCATTCCTTGCTTTCAATCTTTCTTTTTTTTGCAGTGATGAAAAGTTGAAACAAAAACTAGCTACATTTGCTGTTGAACAACTAGATCTACTTCTACAATCTGAAGGAGTTTCGTCTTCGTGTGAGGATGTGAAACTGAAAAAGGTAAACGATGTGATTTTTTGCATATTGAACTAGAAATCATTCAAAAGTCGAGAGTGAAAAAATATACCTCATCAGCCTGGATGACGTAGTGAACCCACAAATTTGAGATTGGCTTAGTGTAAGGAGAAGAACGAAACGGAAAAAGTACAACACTTAATACAGAAAATTTGCGACGTTCTTCTAGTCGACCTTTCGTTTTTTGGAGGTCATTTAGGGATTATGGCCTAGGGTCAAAGGGGACTTCGTGAAAATTCGCAAAAGTTAGGGAAAACCTCTTTTTTTGCATTTTTATCTAGCCACCTCGTGCCGAGCACCTTACTCAGAATCTGCTGTGTTTTTATGCAATTGCTGTCGCCAGCTGATCTCTTGTAATTTTAGGGGTGACTGAACGGATGTTTGCAGCAATTATTGATACTTGCATCAAAATTTTAAATATAAGCAATGAGGAACTTACAACAGCGCCCATATAATGTCCAAGGTGCAATGAAGGCATGCGATGCGTGAAGCTGGCCGGTGTCCACACTATATCCCGTTCCCAATTTTCTTAAATTTTTCTGCGGACATCTTTTCGCAAGGACTTTACGCAGCGCACATAACACATAAAAGACTCCAGTAAAGTTATTTCTTAGTGCTGTTTCTGCAGATTATCAGACGCTAGAAAGCAGCCGCAAACACCTTTTCAAAAAAAAGAAGAGCTGTTAAATTTGGAAAAATCATGTTGTCCCAAACTCTTCTTATCATATTAGGGTGATCGGCAAAATGGGGCATTTGATTTTTATTACACTTTGAAACTTTTTGTTCTCACCAACAACAAGCAAGCTGCAACTTAAACGCCGCTTACATAAACGACCTTTGCCTATTATTCTGGCAACGCGTTACCGCTCCTCTCTCGTAACCGTGCGCATAGCGCCATAAAGAACTCAGACAGGGTTTTTGGAACCTTGCTCATTCTTGCGCTGCTATACCGTAAAGTCGTAAAGCAAATGACATACCATTCGACAGAGCTCTTCATGCTCCTTTAAACAGTGCATTGAACATACAGGATTTCTTTTTATTTCTAGATAAAAAAGGCGAAATACCTGAAAAATCGCGATTTTTGGCGCAGTAAAAAACCAAAAAATCATGTTTTGCCTTATATTTTCCGAAAATAGATAAAATCTGAGGTAGGCTGCATATGGATAGAGCATAAAAAGCTCTATCAGATGGTACCTAGAAAACATGCGTTCACCTGCAAAGAATTGAATAACGCGTATCCTTGTTCTCGAAGCTGCTAATGGCCATATCTCCTGACTTTAAAAGTTGAGGCCTTTAAGCCGTCATGGGTTTAGTGACTGTCTCACCACCCACTCCAGCAGTGGTAGTTTGGGTGGTCTCGCATGTTTCACCGCGCAGATACTGCCCAAAGTTTAAAATTTGTCAAAGTGACTAACTTTGCATTTTAGCCACTATAAAAATTATTACGTATGTAAATGACTCTATATAGGTATTTTCTGAATGAGAATAATTCTTACCAACATCATCAAAATTGGGAAGTTCAACCACTTTTCTTTTTTGAGAAATCTACAGTTATTTTCTAGGTGCCCCATTTTTTATCGATCACCCTAATAACTAAGATATGGATCTCTCGCTAAGCAGATGTGATTTCCGTAATCAGAAGGTCAATAACCTTTATGAGCGAGTTTTCAAGATGTGCGGGTCATATGATTTTTCTCACTTGCTCTCCCGAAGCTTATCGATGGGTTTTGGCTAAAATATTGATGATCTTAGATTGAAAGGAAACTTCGCTTTAGAGGGTTTTAGACATGCTGTTTAAGACTGTGGTCTTTGAGGATTAAAGAATCTTTTGGCAGAGATATGGTGAGGAAGCTGTAGCTAAGCCACAAAGTCCGTAAATTCGCATGCACTTTCCGCGCACCTATTTAGAAGACTTGGCTGTTTGCTTTAACATGTTAAGATCAGTGGAAACCGTGCTATTGAATGGTGCATGTCTCAGGCTCCAGTCTGTGACAGACGCCAAGTTACGAGCTTACGATATCAGGTCTTCATTAATGTTGTCCAAAACGCAAAGATCGCAAACTTCGAAATTCCTCGTGAATGGTCGCATGACACACTGATCGTGCTCACTTCGCTCAGGAGGACTTCCCGTATTGGATACTGTATTTGTGTGTGCTTCAGCTATCTAGTTGAATTAAAAAAACTTTGTGGCTAGAGCTTAGATCTATCTAACTACCTTATCAATATATAAGGAACCCATGAGCGAAGTGAACACAAATTTGTAGTCGTGTTCTGTAACCAGTCACGATGGAGTTTTGACGAAGTATGCGACCTTTGCGTTTTATGCAATACTCACGAGGACGTATTTTCGTAAGTTCGTGAATCGGCGATTGTTATAGAGTGGAGATTGAGACATGCGCCGTTCATTAGCATGGCTTCCTAATGACTTCTAAAGGCAAGCGGGCAAATACTCTAATAGATTCCCGAAAAGTGCAGGCGAATTTACGAACTTCGTTGCTTAGCTACAGCTTCCTCACCGTATCTCTGCCAGAAGACCTGTATCCCGCAAACGCCATGATTTTCGCAAACAGCAGGTTCGAAAACCTCCACGAGCAAAGATTTCTTTCACTTCAAGATCAAATTTTGACCAAAACTCGTCGGCGAGCTTCAGAGCATAAAACGAAAAAAATTAAATAAAATGCACTTTTTGGAGAACTTGGAGGTTTAACACATTGGCGACCATGCAGATTTTTGGTTGTCTGCCTCCTGGGACCAAAGCTTTTTACGGACCAGCCCACATTTTTCAACTATAATTACGCATACTGCCATCTAGAGCACACCTACAGTAAATCTGAAAGGCCGATGAAAAAGGAAGAGGTCATCCTCAGATTCAATGCAAAGAGAGTTCATGGAATGAATTTATCCCAAAATAGTAGTCATTTTGACAGAATTCAAACCTTGACACACATGGTGTGTCAAGCGGTCCCACGAGGCAGTCATTGCTTGACACACCATGTGTGTCAAGCTGTCGTCAGTGTGTTAACCATAACGTTATCAATAATATCAGTGCGTTACATTTGCTTCGCAAAGGCTCGCACTGGTTCCACTATCTGAATGCCCTACTCCCGCATAATGATAGCATTGAAACTCACCGCGCAATCCCGACTATTACGAATAAAATGTAAGCAACTACTCATTCTGAAAGCTTTTCCATGTAAAATCGGTGATTTGCGTGTCTGAAACCTTTTGCAGAAGAACAAACGCAAATCTGAATAGGTTCTTGCATTTTTCATTGTTTTGGTAGTGGCCATAAGAGCAATAATCACCGTGAGCTTTATCTTGTGCAAAAGTCATGTGAAATGTCTGGTAAAACCTTGGAAAATTGGCCATTTACGCAACCCATACTTTTTGGCGCCGTTTTTGTAAAGCAGGAGACTTTTGATCACTCTTTTTGGGCGTAAGTCTATGGGCTTGCACATTTACTTACCAAATTATTTACATCCACGACTTTGCAAAAAATGGAAATACGGACCCGATTTTGCGGGTCAGAAGCCAGTGTATCCGTTGGACGCGCAGTTTACGAGGGATCCATTCAACGAATCTGCTCGTGGTTTCGCTTGATGGACTTTCATGATGGTGGCATGCGCTGTGATAAATTGAGCCCTAGAGGTTGGCTGGAATACACTCAACGAATTTGGTAGCACACACACAACATACACACACATACGTACATACACACGTACATACACACAAACACATATACAACACACTCACATATAAAAACACACACACACACATACAACACATACATACACACACATACACACACATACACACACATACACACACATACACACATACACACACATACACACATACACACACATACACACATACACACACATACACACACATACACACACATACACACACATACACACATACACACACATACACACACATACACACACATACACACACATACACACACATACACACACACACATACACACACATACACACACATACACACATACACACACATACACACACACATACACACACATACACACACCTACACACACATACACACACATACACACACATACACACACATACACACACATACACACACACACACCACACACACACGAAGTCGCGTAAATATCCTTAGCCCGTTATTATGAGTAGTGAAAATCATGACAGTCGAAAAGCATTTTGTCAATCTTTGAAAGAAGGTTCTTGTTTATATAGATCTTGTCTATCAATCAATATACCTCGACATCAATGTTCGAAAACCAAATTTTTGATGTCACTTTCGAAGTTGCACCTCCTGCTCGTGGAAAATTCCAGGTAGGATATTCATTGAAAAAAGCATTCGGTTTCTACCTCCACCTTTCAGATTCCGGTCAGATTGAAGCAGGGCAAACTAGCCTTAGCTGGAGCCACATTTCTGCGACTTGATCGGTATAATGATATGGGCGATTGTATGAGCAAAGAAGTTCTTCGTTCCTACTGCACATGCAAAAATCGGGTACATTGATCTCATTTAGAAAATGCAATTAGTTGTTTGAGCAAAGTGACTTTATGTTTTGTTTTAATAATAAAATTTTATGAGTAGTGTAGATGAGAACAAAGCTATTGTGCACTTTGTGATAACCTTAACCAAGTTCTTATGAAAATGTCTTTCTTGGTAAACGTTTTCGAGAACAAAATGTCAACTCGAGTTTTCCTTGGCAAATGCTTTTGATTTGAAAAATGTCAAATCAAAGCTTTGACCTCTTCTCAAACGAGGGTCTTGTAATCGGTTGACAGTGGTAAGAGAACTAGGTGGAACTAAGCGTTACTAGAAATCACAAAATTTTTGAAAGAAGCAAAAGTTAAATTTTCACTTTGAATAGGTCATGCAAAAAGTTGGGTTAGCTCCTGTGCAAATGATATGCAAAATGAAATTTTGCTGGGCTTTCGATTGTTAAGAAAAAAAGATGTGAGAGTGGAATTTGACACTTTCATACGTTCACATTCTCAACTTTACGGGTGGGGGGGGGGGGGGGGCGTTAGGTACCCAGCCATTAGTGGTATACACTAAGCCACGCCCCTTGGTTCTTCAACAGCGATACACCAAAACCTGGCTGCTAGCAGCTCACCCGACTCGCTAAAGCGCTGGCGCTTGCGACCCACACAAAAACAGTTCGAGATCAAAAGAAATTGCGCGAATGAAAGCGCAAGTTTGTACGCAACGTTTTTCAATTGCTTCTTTTTTTTATCAATTTTTGAATCACAGAATCGGCGATGGAAGTTAAAAACAAGGTAAAGCTTTTATGAGCACTTCACATACCTTTGCAAGAAAAAATATAAAGTAAACTTTGTAGAATTCCAATGAACCAATTTTATGATTTCAATGAAGCAAAGCACACTTTCGAAGTTGCTCCTGGCACTTAGTTGCACAAAATATTCTCCTGTTTCGAAAAACTGCTTCAAATATATTTTTGACGCTGGAAGTGGAACCGATCGGAAGAAGAGCTTCGACGAGAACTCGTCATCAGAAATCAGAAATTTATGGAGGTCTACGTGACCCATAATCTATGGGAAGGGCACTAACTCTCTTCCAATCAATGAAAATTTTGCATTATAGAGCGATTTTGAAGCCAATTTTGATAAAATGTGTGTCAATAGAATAAAAGAGGAAAAAGCAACAACCTTTACTGAGAGCAATTTTGACAAAATCTTCATAGCTTTATTTGGATAAATTGATCATATTTTGGCTGCTGGAAAAGAGAATGAATATACAATTGCATTATCAAAGTCCTCCAATAAAAAACACTACGGAGAACATAGACATGAAATTACAGTAGCTTAATGAAATATCTATATGGGAAAAACACTACGGAGAACATAGACATGAAATTTCAGTAGCTCAATGAAATATCTATATGGGATGCTAATTCCGAAATAAATAAGTGTGCTTATCAATGCGATGTTCCATAAATCTGCTGACCTCGGCAATGACCAAAGTAATAACCTCAAAAATCCAGACAATGTAGCTCACAGTTCTGTGGCAATATTAATGCACCTATAACTTCATATCTCATAACGAGGCCGAACAATATGCGAAGGGAAGTTCGTGCAACTTATTTGCCAGGAACATCTCTGAAAGTGTGCTTTGCTTCATCAAAATCATAACATTTTGGTTCATTGAAATTCTACAATGTTCACCTTTTTTGAAGTTCTCTCGGACAATTCCTCCCACGGATTAGATCTATCACAATTTTTTCGTGTAAAACTATGTGAAGTGCTCATATAAGCTTTACCTCATCACCGAATTTCTGTAATTCTAAAATTGATTCAAAAAAGAGACAATAGAATAACGTTGTGTACAACCTCGTGTTTTCATTCGCGCATTTTTTTGGTCTTCTCGAACTTGTTTCCTGTGGGTCGCAAGCGTCAGCGTTTTAGTGAGCTAGGTGAGCTGTTCTAGCAGCTAGGATTTGGTGTATCATTAGGTACCCGCTGTTGAAGAGCGAAGGGGTGTGGCTTAGTGTATACTACTAATGGCTGGGTACCTAAGGCCTCGGACAGAGTTGAGCGATTTGGTCGTCGCGATTCAATCGCTGCAAGGCAAGTGTGACGAGTTCATTGCGTGACAATCTTCTTGTAATTCTGTTTTGATAGTTTTCCAACACGACCAATCGTGACTAACTATCACAACCGAAATACAAGAAGATTGGCATGCAATGAACTCGTAACACTTGCCGTGTAGCGATTGAATCGCAACGATCAAATCGCGTAAACTCTGCCTGAGGCCTCCACGCACCCAACTTTACGAGATTGTTTATAAGTAAAAATTATTTTTTTGCAATTTCAAATGGGCGGTTCTCGAAACATTTCATGCTTCCAAGACTATTCGACACTTGCTGTAAAAAATCGTATGCGCTGCTTGTTGTCAGAGCATATGATACTGAAAGAGTACTGTTTGATTGGCTACGCCCGCTTGCAAACTGCCTAACATTGGCGATTGTCTGAGCATTTGGAGCAGCCACATTGCTGGCAACAAAAGTTGCTTGAGGTATTTACGTCCATTTTTGCGAAACTCCTCTCTCTTTATCGCTGGGCGTCGCTGATATATCTCGCTTTGTTGTGAAGATACGTAATGTAGACAGTGACAAAGTAGAATATAATAGCCGCGCTTGCTTTACCAATACGTGGCAGTCATTTTGTTTCTTCGGTACAACCCTTATTTCAAAATTCATAGCATATCCATCTTTACATTTCACTTCGGAGCATCCTTTACGACTTCACATTGTATCGCTTTTTTTCAGAATCATCTAATCATAGGCAGGGTCAAAGTGGGGTGTGACATGCCAAACCTGGGGAGGGGGGGGGAATGCAGAGGGGTTAAAGAGGGGGGGGGTGTAGAAGGGTTAAGGAAGCGGGAGGGGAGAGTGGTTGTTATTGAGGTGATATGATGTTAGCGTTAACATGATATCCGTTAACAATGTCAGAAGGCTTATTATGCAAAATACTAATTGATGTTTTGTCTTACCATCGTATACATACAGTAAATAAAAAGCCCTAAAAGCATAAGAGCTTTATTTTCGTAATTAGCATGTCAAAAAAGCATGTCAAAATAACCTCTGTGTGCCAAAATTCACAATTTTTGAGGTTCAAGTATTGGGCCACCAAGATGGTCATTTTCGCACATGTCAACTTTCTTGAAAGGGTAAAATGATTAACTACTTTAGGCCCCGGACAGACTTCACGCGATCTGATCGTCGCGACTGAATCGCGACGAGACAATTGTTACAACATCATTCCAGGCCGATCAACTTGCATTTCGGTTGTGATACTTTTCCAGCCCAAAATTTTTGAATGTGAAATGAAAATGAATGGAAACGTCGGCGATTGAGTCGCGACGATCAAATCGCGTGAAGTCTGTCCGGGGCCTTATGCGCTTGATACAAGTATTACTACTTTTTCGCTCACATTAGGAATTTCACTTCAAATAACCCCAAAATATGGAATTGAGAGCAAGCCAAATCTCGTTATTTCCTTTTCGCTTTCAATATCTCAGACTAGAGCAGACCGAAGAGGCTCAAATCATTTTCGTAAAATCACGAGGTTTAGGTAAACAGATATATATTCTTTCCGCCAATAAACATATATATTCTTCCCAACCTGATTCCCTCGTGATTCACCTAGTAGCGCAGGCTTAGCATCCTACCGTAACCTACTTTCAAAGTATTTTCCGCGTAGGTAAGGACAATAACTATATCCTTTTCTATGAGAAAGATTTCAACGAAGTTCCTGCTTTATAGAGAACAAGGTTTAGCAGTGGGCAAGATATAAATAAAACAAAGATATTTGAATGCTTTGAGGGTAAATTAAAGGGGTGTGCTACACCCCAAGAAGATGTGGCAGCCACCTTTTCTGGGATTGTGCTACCGCATCAAATTACCTATAATGAGAACCTTAATGAACAGAAACACATAGTTCGATAGCCAAATTCTCATAGTATTTGTGGAAGTGACTGGAGCTCAATTCGCCTTCTTTCGTTTAAGCAATAGTTGTTGGAAGCACAACCACTTAAGCAAAAATGGGAAAAATAGGATTTTCAAACCCTAATTCCATAGTTTAACGGATGTTTGAAGCAGGATTTTTTGTATGGGCAACTACAAAAGAATAAGAGGTAATTAATAAGTCGCCTAACTAATAAGTCACTTTTAAAATATAGATGACCATGTTCAAAAAGATTACCCTAATTTCACGCGTAATAAGGCGCGGGGGATTTTTTTCCAAAATCGACCAGCCCAGACACGCCAAAGGACTTTACAACTAAAGGACCCTATAACGTGCTATATACTGCTTTAGAAGATCGCGCAATGTAAGCATTCCTTTCCGGAATACAGTGAAGCGGCTGAGCGGATCGCTTGAAAATTCGAAAAAGTGCACTTATACGCGTGAAATTAGGGTACTTCATCTGAGTCGTCCAATACTGGGAACTTCTGCCCACAAGGGTTTTCTGACATGATAATTACGAATCTACTAATTATGTTTGGTGAAACCTTTATGTCATATTTACAGTACGCAAACGATGCGGGAGGGGCGGGGGGGGGAACAATGAAACAGAATCTAGGTGGGTGAGGGGGCAGGTTATACGGCGGTTGTGTGCCACACCTCTTGCTCTACCCTAATCATATTTTGATGCACGCTTGAACATTTTTCATGCTGCTGCATGTGGACGCTGAGCAACCAAAAACTCTCATGTTAAGGGAGCTGATAAGCGTAGGCAATGCCTGTGTGGAAAGTCGGACCGCCTGACGAAAGTCTGTAATTCTCATCCTCGCCTCCCCCCCTTCCACCCGAGAATGGGTCGCGAAAATTTGAAATTTACTTTCGTGGGTTACGAAGATGTGCAAGTGACTTGTTCATTCTTGTAAACAATTAAAATAATTTTTTGAATTTTTTAAAATTCAAATTAGCCTTGCAAAAAAAATTTGTGCCTGTCGCCACGCCCCCTTCTCTAGATTTTGGGCGTTATGAACTCGCAAAGATTTTGAGAAGCACCCCAAAATTTTTTCCGTGGCAAGCACCTTTATTTGAAAAAAAATTTTGCCTCCCCCCCCCCGGACGGAAATCCTGCGGGCACCACTAGTGTGTATCCATCTTGAACGCATGCTTAACTTCTTTTTATCATTTCCGTGCATACACAAGCTAGCTCACATTCTTTTTGAGACTGCACTGATATCTATGAACAACTTATATGCGTAGGATTAGTAGTGGAGTGCCGCGACAAACCCAATTTCCTGGATATCAAAACTACCCGTGCAAAACATCCTCGGCGGAGAAACAGGGGGAGGGGATGATACATACTCGAAACCATTAAAAAATGGCGCATAATTGTGAGTTCGAGGTTTACGTTGCTTGCGTTTTGCACGTTTTTGGCCTAACGCTTGTCCTTCTGCGCCTCCAAAATGCGAATCCCCATATTTCAAAACCTTGAATTTTGCTCAAATTTGTCTCTTCTCTTACATGCTATTCACGAACATCACACTTTTTCTGCAGGAGGACGCCACTCTGTGTGGTTAAACTCGGTATTATAACGTAGGCCAAAACACAGATCTCAAGAAGACTCGACAAGCTGATTGCTGATGTCCCACTCTTCCCTCATGAGAACATTTACGATAGGTATACTGTAGGGGATCCACTTGGCTAAGTTTAATCTAGCAAGGATACCCAGTTTGCTGATTATTTATATGGCATTCAACCCGTACGACATGGTCATTTCGTTTCGGTGGTTATACGATACGAGAGCAAAGTCAGAACAAATGTGCAGAAGGTAATCTGATGCTTATCACAAATATTGCATTCTTTCGCATGACAGTGCATCTTCTATTAGGTTGGCGGATAATTTCTGTTACACTTTTCTCGTAGAATTCGCAAAAGTTCCAGAAGTTCTCTAGAATCTTCAAAGTGGCTCCATATGTAGGCCACGGCAGGGCGTACACAACAGTATGACTGATGCCGCAAATGCACAATTAGCCAGCGACTTTACCGACAAGTTTATAAGCGCACTCAAAATTGTCATTTTTTCTTTGATTTTTTTCTCTGAGTCTAAATGTGTTTTTTCTTTCCCATAACTTTTTAGACCATATTTCCGCATCGTCTCTTTTATGGTAGCACTTTGGTGCCGCTAGCACGCCGTGGGTGAAAAATAACTCAAAAAAATCAAAAATTCGTCGAAAATTTTCCTTTTTGTGTGCATCGTGTAGAATTCGATACGGAAAGGTTGGAAATAATTTTTGTAAATTTTAAAAGATTGTTCTTCATGTCAAAATACCAATGTGCGCTGACATGGCGCAACATGTAGTTAATGTGATCGCGTGCGGACATGATTGTGCCATCCCCCTTCGCTAAAAACTATGGACCATACCTGCCCGAATACCATATCGCCCGGTCTCTTCCCAATCACCTGCAGCAATGCCAGTCCGCTGACAAAAATGTCCATAAAATGTACTCCCACCGAAAAAGTGGGTGTTTTTCGCTCGGACCGCGGATCTGACAGTACCGGCGGGTAGACCTTTGTACTCCGCCAACACTCCGAACATAAGAATCTTCGAAGGTTCTTAGATTTTAAAAATTAAAAATATAAGTGTAACAGAAATTTTCCGCCAACCTAATACTTTTTTCCGTGCCTAGATCAATTCGAAGCCCAAAAATGACAATGCAGATCTAACAAATTTCATTGGTAAAGAGAGGAGCGCCTTCGAATCTTACTCCGAAAAAAAAGACACGAGACTATGAACAAACAGAACAATGGGACCTTTGAGCCTGAAATCTTGACCTTGTACATTAGACATACCATAGCTTTGCGATAAAACTGCATGATAATGGTGGTCAGCCGCATTGAATTGTTGACAGGGCAATGACCCGATCTTGTCATTTGTACTCTTTTGATTCGCTAACAGGATGGACAATTTGCTTATAGTGACGAAGTTGCTGACTGGACAGTCTACTTGGTCCCGACTTTTTCAACCCCGAAGAAGGCGATATAACCGAAACGCAAATAATGAGATATACCAATTTTGTGCAAGCTAAACAAATCAGTGAAAAACTGCGATAGTTAGTGCGCACGATGACTGAATCAGCATGTCGAATAACCCATTTGTACACTTGCAACAAAATCTATGGTTATGACTTCTCACCGTGCACTCATCGCAACTCTGGAAGTCACTAACCATGCAAAAATAGCGATATGTGACCAGTATGTCAAATCCTATAGACTAAGTTCGTGCGAAGTTTATAAATTCAAAGTCTTGATCCCTGGACACGCCTACTATTCACTAATCTTACGTTCTTGCTTAGTACAGCTCGTGTTCAGCGCGTACGAACACGAGCTGTACTAAGCTTTCGTGTGGAGCTGTGATCTCTACAAGGAAGTTGATCTGGAGCAAATGCAGTTAAAGGCAATGTCTGGGCAAAAACTTGGTTTTGCGATTTTGTGCTTACCCGAGCCTATTCGCTATGTTGAATCCGAAAACCCACACTGGAGGGCGCAAAAACAAAAAAGAGCTGCAATGCAGAAGAGAAATTAGCAGGAGGCGAGCTCTTCCCCACCGTGCACGCTTCCAGCTTTCGGAACGATCTTCTCGTTTCCGCTAGCTGCCCCGATATCGCCATCCGCCGAGTACGAACGCGTGACGTAAAATCGGAACCAGTAAAATTACTCTGAAAGCTGTGAGCATAGATATACAGTGGGGAAGACCTCGCCCACTTGGTTTTCCATCCTGCGTTAGAGCATTTTGCCGTTTTCGCTCTCCAGTGTGGGTTTGCCAGATTTTTGGATTTAGCATAGCGATAAGGCCCGGGTAAAAAATCTCAAAATCGACATTTTGCCCGGACACGCCTTTGAACAGCACTTGCTCCAGACCCATGTTGGATCCGTGTGGTCAAATTAGGTGTAGGTTGGTACGCTACGGACAGCACCAACCCGACCTGGGGGGGGGGGAGGTCGTCTTGGGGGTAAGAGCAAGGGGGAGGGGTCGTAATCAAGAAGCTCGTTCAAAAAAATTAAAAAATTGAGGAAATAGGGTCGAATAACGTGAAGAAAAAAAGCGCTCAATCGTGAGCCTCACAACTCCACCAAAGAAAACGACTTTTGTGAAAAGCATGCTGATTAAATCGACTAAGGAATTCCCAGCCAAATTTCAATTCTTCACCTTATAGGCCGTCCGCGCAGGGCACGAAGAGTGCGCGTGTACTGCGCGTCACTCCTCTTTCCTCGTACACTCTCGCCGCCTGTTTTCTCTGCGCTTCTTCCAGTTCGTGAACTGCCTTCGATGTACGCAAAGCGTTGTTCTCCGCGCGCAACGCGAGCGGCCTATACCTTACATATATCTAAAGGTCACCAGAAGAAACATGTGTAAATTGGGGTAATTTCCGTAATCAGCATGCCAAATTACCTCAACGAGCTCTACGAAGCATTACCTATTACATTTTCTAGTGTTTTCTAATGCATAAAAAGCGTGGTTTTCAAATATGATTAATAACTGGTCACAACAGTGAAAGAAGTCAGCTTCTTTTGTATTCATAACGAAGTATTGCTCTTTATCAGTCTATGTTAATTGGAAAATCGGACTTCATATCGCTTCCAAAAAATGGATTAAGAAGTGCTGTCAAGATGTTAGTCACCGAGTTTTTACCGCGTTTGCTTCAACACTCCACTGATCATCGCAAAGCCAAAAGTTGAGGTCCCAGACACCTATTGTAGTCTTCGAGGTTTATGCTAGCGAATCATATAAAATTAAGGTGGAAAAGATTCTTCGCTGATAAAGCCAATCGGGTCAGGCGCAACCCCTTAAAAGGTCAGGCTGCTTTTGCTTTTGAGGGTTGCGCGATCCTCTTAACTTGCCTTCAATATCCAGAAATCGCTCCATTTTTGGGTCATAGTATTGAGCTTATAGCGTCTTCTTCCTACAGTAGAAACTTGGAGCCGAACCCTCACCCCTAGAGAAACTATGGCCCTTTCAGTAGATCCATCCAGATCAAAATCAACCGCCAGTTACGACGTAAAGTTCAGTCACAGAAAATCGGGCGATTTCTCGTAAAACTTGAGACCTCTCTAGAAAAGGATGATTTCCTTCAGAATGTCACACCCTGATGTTCCGGAAGTAGATGAGGATGAAGGGGTCGTTTGAGGGCTATCATGGGGGGGGGATCGTTTTCAAAAGATTTGTGCCTGACCTCTTGCTCAACTCTGACGATGACCCTGTCCCCACGAACATGAAGGCACTCTCACTCTGACATTCGTTTCGGACCAACGGCGCGCAAAAAAAGCGGATTCCTACGACCCGAGCCTGTCGAGCGTATGAGCGGCGCGACACAGTCGGATTTGAGTACGAGCGGCGCCCAAATGACAAGCAGGAGTGGCCGCGTGCCCTCAAACGCTGCTTTTCAGGCATGTCCACGTGTTCACCGTGGCTAGATAGATACCATAGCCAAAGAAAGACGTTTAATTTTGTGCGCGATCATTATTTATGCATTCGGTTATAATTTTCACAATTTTAAATCCACAAAAACTATAGCGTAATTTTCACACGTTATAAGCATGAAGGATACTTGCGTAAGGTACGGTGGTTAGGCTGCACTCCATGCTAATTGCTTTGGATGTGTTTATGTACATCCTTCCACAAGAACATAATCGAAAGTTGATAAGACCTTTGTGTTGCTCAATCTTTTAGCCGGGCGTGATTTCCGGAACTGCTGTATCGGTGGCGCTAGATAGTACAGAATTGTCATCAGCGATACAAGCACGAAATTGCCATTCCAGCGGCGCCGAAGTGACAATGTATCAGCGGCGCGAAATTCGCGTATCACTCGAGCGCATTTAGCGGATGAGCGGTTACGGGTTCCGCTTGTACGCAATTTCGCGCGGCTCGGAACGAATGTCAGACGTGCGATACCTCGTGACATGTTCAGTTGCACATACACAAAGAATGTTCCGCCTGTAGGCGTAAACTTTTACGAACTTCAATTATAAGCAGTGCTTGTCGACTTTTGCACTCTTCAGCGTTCTCGGGAGCTTTATGTACATCTCAGAGCTACTGAAGCTTCATAGGGATGGGAAAAAACAGAAAAAAACATAGATACACACAGTGTGCATGTTTTTGAGGGGATTTCGAAATTGCGAACTTTTGCATACTCTGCACACTTGTCCTCTTTTTATTTTCTTGCACCGTCGTTGTTTCGTGTTTACTGGCTTATTTCGAACGCATGATACTAATGTCTTTTTATGACTTGTAAAGAATTTATTTTTCCGGTGTGGGTACACTATTCTACAAGCTTCGGATATAATCGAAGCTGTAGTTATGATTGCTTATTATTCGACACAAACATCGTAAAACATGGCGCTATAGGAATATTTCAATCCGCTCAACGTAAGTTCATGGAAGCTCGTTTTGGTCTTCGTTTTGGTCTTCCTGGAGTTTTTTGTCTTCTTTGTTCTCCACTTCCATATACTCCGTCTTTTTGGTGTTGAGCTTCAGCCCAAACAGCTCTAACTTGTCTTTCCATTCCTGTACACGTCTTGCAACTCCTTTCTGGTGCTTGCTAGCAGGACCACATCGTCCGCGTAGAGTGTCCGTTTTCAACATTTTTCGAAGGCAGAAAATGTTTTTTTACAAAAACGGAATTTCCATAGAATTGCGATTTTGAAATTTTGAAACATCGGACTTTAAAATCTCAGAAACTTTGTTTGTAGTTGAATTAAACTTATTCCCGATACGAACAATCTTCACACACCTACTGGTTCAAAGTTTACTTCAATCTATTTGGATTTGACCACATTCCGGTATTCAGGACTAAACTTCATACAAATCTATGCCACGGATATTTGGTCGTTAGTTCATTCATAGTTGGCCTTGTTCTGAAGAAATCTCGAATATCTCTAAACCCGAATTTTGGTCTTGATTAAGCATTATCGGTGCTGAGCGTTGGCATTGCAACAAACAAATCTCACTACTGAAAAGAGCAGTCTCGAAAACCCCTAAATCCGAAAGTTGGCCTCGATTGGAGCAAATTCGCTTCTGAACTTCGATTTCGGAAGTTTTTTTTCGTTTCGGCATCAGAGACACTGGATAAGGGAATGAGGGTTGCGATGTCTTGGTCTCCTGAAGGCTCGTAATTATAGCGAATCTGAATGTGCCTAGCAGGCACACCACTTAGGTGCAAGAATATGGCTCGGGTGAAAACTACAAATCTTTAAACAAAGTACTGCCCCATGAGCAGCTTGCGATTGAACGATTGCTCAATGCGAGAGATATAATTGCTCGAATGGCCGCTTATAAACCATTCAGAGACAAAACGAAAGGGCTGAACTCATCAAGTATCACTGAATTTGCTGAGCTCTATGTGCAGCCATGGATATCAGGAAAATGAGAATTGGGACAGATTATCGAAGCATGACGTGTTGGAGAACTGCCACAGCATGTTTAGTAAAACAACGAGTTCCCAAATTAGTCATACCTTCAAGTACAAACTTTTATAAGAGAGGGAGAAGGGAGGGGGCTGTTAGCACCCAACGAGAGTGTCGGCATCCCCGAGACTATAATAGCCTTCAGCATTTGATAGCCGCACCTCTTTCTGAAACACTCCTCGTGGAGAAACGATGCTTACCCCTAACACGGGAAGCATGTTTAATCGAAGTGGCCTTTCTAAATAAGAAGTTTACCATATTAGAGGACATAAAACTCTGATTTCAAATCAGCCTTCATTATCTGCAGAGCATATATGCACGAGAAGTTATGAGCGTTTTTTAAGCCAAAAATTGAATGTGCATTATGGATAAAATGAGTTGCTAAAATCTTACTAGCTTTGAAATAATGCAGTCTAGTGTGATATAATTTTTATCGTATAGTATATTTTGATTTAAGTGTGATTATCACTGCTCCATTAAAGAGCTAGAAAAAGTATTACGGCAATTTTTGTCCTACTTGCACATTTAATTTCTTGCCCCAATAAACGCTTATAACTCATCGTCCATAAATGCTCTGCAGATAAGGAAAGCAGATTTGGAATTAGCAATTGCGCCCTTTGATATGGTATACGTTCCATCTAAAAAGGCCACTTCCACTAAACATTTCCTTGTAAGAGAGCACGCCGGCCTCATTAACAAATCTTCACCCTCACACCCACCGGAATCACATGTCTTATTTCGCAACTTGTCAACTTGTAAGTACAAACCCTCATCATCCTTTATTACAAAGTGATTTATACATATACTGTTCTGCATCTAGAGTTTAACTGTAATAAAACAGTTTGATTTTGGAAACCATCTTCTTCTTTCGTGACGATACGAAATGACACGGCCCCGACCCGTAAGGAAGCGCGCTCTTATTCAACGACTCGCGCAATTGGCGCACCAAGAAATCGTGAAAATCGAAAATAGCAAAAGCAAATTGTTTTCGCATGTGTCCATCTGCCACTCTCTTGCCGCCCAGACTGTAATTTTATCTTAGAAATCTGTGTCACAGACAATCTTAGTCATGCTGGAATGCAAATAAGGGTTGAAGCTGTAGAAAGCCATTCTACACCATCGCACAAATCGTCGTGTTGAAAAATCTCGATTGAGTCTTGCTAACATGCCAAACCTTATTTGACGGTTAGATCTCACAGATGTTTCATATTATCATGATTTGGCTATGCTCAGAATGATGGATTGATACCATTGGATATGAAGAAGTTTTTAGTTAGATAAAACTTTTATCATTGTTGATTGGAAGTGTTTTGAAGCAGAAATCAGAAAGATCAAAAAGCCTAGCCCTTTTCTCAAGTCAAACAAAAAGCGAATTTTGACCGGAAGGATGAGGAGAGAAGTGTTAGAACGTATTTAGGTTGAGAATACACACTTCAGACGTTGTGGCGGGAGACAGCTTGTGCCAAGCTACATACCATTAGACGCAGCATAAAACGCTGACTCTAAATCTGTCTTCCTTATCTGAGAGCGCTTTTGTGGACGAACTTATAAGCCATTAAAGACCATTATTTTGCTTAGAAATTAAGCCTGAAATTGAAAATTTAGCTGTACAGAGCCTCGTTCGCCTCAATGCTGGGCCAAAACATGCAGCTAGCTTACTTGCAATTTTTGAAGCCAGAAGCCGAGCTAAAAGTGCAACAATGTGCTCAATTTCGCTGTTTTTATGTATGATTTTTTCATAATAAAACCGCTTGTAGCTTCGTCCACAGAAGCGATAAGCAGATAAGGAAGACAGATTCGAAGTCAGCGTTTTATACTGCGTTGAATGATATGCAGCTTCTTTAGTTTGGCCACTTCGACTTCTGACCATTCCCTTGTTAGTGAATGAGAACATAAGCAAAACTTTGGGTTTCTTGCATTATTTGCAGTGTACGGGTCATTTCGTTTAAACACTTATGCATACAAAAAATGTATAAATTTTTCTTAGTTCGAAGTGAACGAAATTTGAACCCAAGAACACTGTGTTCTTAGCACCAACTACTTCACCTGTAAGCAAATTTGAAAAGACTAGCGACCCCACGGTCGCTAGTCTTTTCAAATTTGTACCCCTAACAGTTTGGCAGGGGCAAGCAATTTATTAGCCGCCTAGCTGTGACCACGAATCTCTCTACATTTTATACCTTTTCTTAGAGTTACATGTGAAAACCCAGTTTATGAGGAAGTGTCGCAAACGCCGAGATTCTACAAATCATTCAATAATTCTCGAAAGTTCTATCACAACCGTACGAGCATTTGAGAACAAAAAATTGATAAGTTTTTTTAAATATTACGCCCTCCCATGGAAGCCTCTCCACAGATTCATTCCCAAAATAAGACTTCCCCTCATCATGCCCTTTATAAGGTGACTTCTAAGAAGCCCTTCAGCTGACATTATAAATTATGATGAAAATCGAATCATGAAAACAAGGTCTTCTTTTCAAATGAAAACCCATGATAGACCGTGATCATAACATTTGCTAGCGCTATCTTATCATGATATCTTGCGAATTCTGAACTTCTGACCCCCATCTATAAATCATCTTGGCCAAATTTTCCTGACAATCTCCATTTAAAGTCACCTCGAAAGCAGTCAACCTCAAAACGGATGTATCGTACAAAAGACTCACTCAAAGAATACCTTAGTTCTTAGAAAATTTGACCAAAATAAATTCTCTTGTTTTCTCATACCCTCAGCCATTTACAGATTTTTTTTTGTAAAGAACGCTCCACAAACCGCCTATAGAGCGATATACATGAACTTTCCTACAGGAGAAAGAGACTGCTCTACAAGCCGCCAACAGACCGATATTTATGACAATTCATAAGAAGGAAAAAGTGTGATTTGCTTACCAGCCAATATTCGAAAAAACGACTCTATAAGTCTCCTACCCAGCATTTTGAGAAGGAAAACTCCCCTAAGGCCGTCTACAGAATTTTATTTTGGCTGTACCCTTCGAGACTTACAAACAATATTTTGGGGCATAACTGCCATAAAAGGTCTCCCTGTAAACCAATATTTCAAAAACCAAAATTACGTCTATAACCGTGGACTGGTTTAGACGTTATTTCAAGAAAAAACTACCCTTTGGCCCCTGCAGAACTATAATCAATTATAAAAAGAATCATCTACCTGATAGGCCACTTACAGAGCAATATATTGAGGAAGTGCTGTCCTGTGGGCTGCTTACAAATTAACAAACTTTCAAAAATACATTTCAAAAACTGCCCTGTGAGCTTCTATCATACTGAAAAAAATGCCCTATGGGCCGCTTACGGGGCGCCCTTCGCGACTTCGAGAGAAGGATGCCTGTGCACTGCACACAGACCGATCTTTCAAAAAGCACTGCCCTACAAACTCTCAAATCCGCAAAAAATTTTCTAAGAATCAGTTAGAAACCAACTTTTGAAGGAAAACCGCCCTACCTGTCCCCATAAACCAATATTTTGAAAAAACAAAAGGCCTATGTTTACAGAAAAAGTTATTGCTTTTCAAGAAACTGATGTTTTCAGAAAGGGCTGCCAGCCCCTTCAAACGCATATTTGAGAAAAAATCGGCCTATTGGCCGCCTACAGACAGCGACCGTTAATGACAATCTGAATGCCCTATGTGGACCTCTCGCAGACCGGTGTCTTGAGAAATAACTGCTATGAGGGGCACTGTCCTACGAATCCCTACAAACGTGTTCTACGAGCCGCTTGCGGGGAGATCTGCTCTATGGAACGCCAACGCACCATTTCTGAGAAAAAAATATAGAGGCCTACCAGATTCTTGAAAACCTATAGTAACAAACAAATATTTCGAGAAACAAAACGAAAGAACTGTCCTCATTGGTCTTTTATTGAACCAGAAATGGATACTTCAACAGAAAAATGAGAAGTGAGCAGATTATTGCAGCATGTACATGAACGTGAGGATATACAGCATGTCGACAGCTAGACAGGCATGGGGCTCCAATACCAAAAACTCAAAACAAGGTTCGAATCAGTCATAAGCGCAGGGTTCAATCTTGCGAAGGAGGGGGGAGGGTACTGTTAGCAACCTTACGAGAGTGTCGGCACCTCCCCATACTATAGCCTTTTTGTACTTGGTAGTCACACCCTTTTCGAAAACATTCCCCGAGGAGGGACGATGCTCACCCTCTACGAAAACACGCTAGCCTTGTTGGTAAATTTGTTCCATCCGCACCCTCCGCAATCACTCGCCTCAGTCCCTAACTCGTCAACATGTAAGGGCAAAATCTTGCATTCTTTATTATAGAATGATTTGTGGAGAGTAATTACATACCCTATTTCATGAGTGTTAGCTTTATATAAAAAGTTGGCATTTTTGAACATTGAGAGCTAGTCTGTTTATTAGTGAACTGTTATTACATCGGACCATTATTGTTAGCCACAGCGATATGCCAGAAAGTATCGGATGAGGTTACATTTCAGTCATTTGTATGCTGCATATGCCTCCTGCACAACAAAAAAGTTGCACTGAAGAGTCTTTCTTACAAAGACTATTAATCGAAAAAAATGCATGCGCAGTTGGGTGATACGCAGTTATTATGTGCACTGACTATCATTGAGATATAGGTCATTTATAAAATCGTGACCACGGATTTGACTACGGACTTTGCGCCCATAGAAGCATAAAATGCTCATACGAGAACGCATACAACACCTCATCGCTCAGCTTAGTCACTTCCATTGTCGAAATAATAAAATACGTAAACAAAAAACTATTTGACTAGATACGAAAATCAAGAAAATGCGCTTTCCAGAAGTGGCGTGCGTGTAGCGCGCGGTCGCACGATCGTCACGATTTCCCAAATGCACTTACAATATGTAGTTTTTCAAAAATTGAATACACTAAAATCTATTCCACCTACGATGTGATTAGACTTGGATTATAGGAACGAGATGTCGTATGATTTCAATTTTTCTTTTCGATTTTCTTGATTTCTGCGTGAATACACAGCAAACGCCTCTGAAATCGACGCTGCCCAATGGACAATATCCGAAATTCAAAAATGGAAGTGGCACGAAAACTTGAAAAAGGGGGAGGGGTATTTTAATCAGTATGTAAGTAAAAGTTTCAAGTCTCACCTCAAACTGGCGAAAACTCAACTAAATTGGTGAGGGTGAGCGATGAAATCCTTGAAATTTGTTGCTTTCGTAATCACCTTATATTCCAACATACCAATTCACATCTTCCTAGCTCAAAGCTAGCAAATAGTCGTAAAATCGTAAGCAAATGATCGTAAGTTGACATAAAACCAACAAATGCGTAAAACCAACAAAAGTGATCTATGACTGTATTTCAATCATGGGGCCTATGCTCCACCTTCCACTACCCGTAGCCAACTCTCAGCTTCTTAGCACAAGTTTGCCAGCAAATCGAACGATTATATTAACCTCAAAGGGTCAATTGATTTTTATCGGCTAAGATAAGGCACACAGAGAGAGGCAATCATTGAGCAAATATGAGACTAGCCTAGAAACCTTAGATAAAGCGCTTATCGTTTATTTCCAAGCTGTATAGCTGGTGCAATTATGGAAGGAGACATCTTATTATGTACTAGTTTTAAGGTTTGGAAAGCTCTCCAATGATGTGAAAAATATCTGAAAGCTATCTTCTGAACCATTTATTTGATTTCAAACTCCTCATCCTCGCACTTTACAAGACTGCAGAAGTGCTCTTTTCTTTCTGTGCAATGAATAGCATTTTTGTAATTTTATGTGATGTTCAAATAGCTCTGCAACTTTTGCACCATACTCTGCAAGCGCTAGCTTCTGCATTTTTATGGAAACCATTGTAAATTACAAACACGAAGTGTTATGTGTGTATCGATTATACTCATGAAGAAGAGGATAGGAAAGCCTTTGACATCTATACTACAAAGTGAGAAAAAAGAGAAAAACGACGTGGCGTTGTTCATGTCGTCTTTTTCCTGTTTATTATCTCTACCGACGAGAATTGTTTTGTGTATGATGCGCTTGTTGTCATGACCCTCCTGCGGAAATCGAAACCATTCATATAGGTCTCAAGGTTCGTTGTCGTTCATCCTGCGGAAATCGAAACCATTCATATAGGTCTCAACGTTCGTTGTCGTTCAAATCACAAATTCCGATGTATTGCTTTCAATATTGAATCAATATAAGAGAATAGCGCAAAATATTAGCATCATTCCAAAAATGCCACCTCTTATTGTTGGTCATAGTGCAAAGTCATCCTAGTCAGTGGTGTTTCTTGGCAACCCTGCTGCATTTTTGAAAAGTTGCTGCTGGCAGATGTCTTTTCTAAAGCACTGAATCTATTAAGCCATAGAATAGCTCAAATTTGTCATCGACTGCTAAGTAATTTTTATATCTATGTAAGAGCGATATGACAAGCTAACATATTAGCTTGGTCCTTTTTTGATGCTATTTTCGAATACAACTTTGAATCACAATGAGTCTTTTCCCACGGTAATAGGACTATTCTTTCTTGCCCGAAAACTGCCAAATTTTTTCCGAATTCTAGTTTGAGAATGCGTGCCACACTCTGAGATGTTCGAGGGTAGGGCTGTGCTCATTACGTAGCCCCATAATCAAGCAATCATACCAAGCTTGAATTCTACGGATTCTATTCGGGAAAAAATGTAAACAAATCAAAAGCAATCAATTATGTGACTTTGCTTTTTTGAGGTTTCTTTATTTTTCCCCTGAAAGTTCAGAAATTCCTAGCTCTGCTCTTCTATTAGTGAATTCACTAGGCTTACTCCTTCGTCGCAGAATTTCTGCAATCGTTCTTGTGATTAAAATATGGCATAGAAGGTTGATCTGCCAAGATTTTATCGGTTTTTCTTGAAATTTTTCAACTCTCACTTTCTGAAAAATCATTTTTTGAGGAAAAATTTTTATTAACTACTAGCTGGCTTACCCGGCTCCGCCGTATGTTCCGAATAGAAAATTCCATTTCTGAACCGATCCGGACCAAACTTGGCACACATACACTTCGGGCCCCGGCGGGTGTCATAGGCTACTTTTCGTATCGATCGATATCGATTTTATCGATTTTTTGCAAAATTTGAGCTAGGGGGCTGGGATTTGGCACAGGGGGGTAATCGAGCATGCTGATCACCCCCACGGGGGTGATCAGCATGCTCGATTACCCCCCTGTGCCAAATCCCAGCCCCGTAGCTCAAACTTTGCAAAAAAATCGATAAAATCGATGAAAGTAATGCACTGTTTCGAAAACTAATATTGTATTCGGAATCCCCATGCTCACTTACCCCCCTGTGCCAACTCCTAGCCCCGTAGCTCAAATTTTGCAAAAAATCGATAAAATCGATATCGATCGATGACGAAAAGTAGCCTATGACACCCGCGGGGCCCGAAGTGTATGTGTGCCAAGTTTGGTCCGGATCGGTTCAGAAATGGAATTTTCTATTCGGAACATACGTGCACACATACAGACAGACAGACATACATACATACAAACAGACATTCAGCTTTATATATAAGATGCATATTTTATGGGACAATACCACCTATTTTCCATGGACTTGGAGCAAGCACGCGAAAAAAGAAACTTTGAGTTTTAGCCTATTCTATTGTAAGAAAAGGTCTACATAGGTGAAGAACTATAGGAGAAACGTTCTTTTAAACATTATGAGAAGTTTTCGAAAAAAAAATGTTTTTTACGAGAGCACCGCCTGAAAAAATAAGAAAAAAGTCCAGTAATCAGTCATTTCAATAAACTACTAGGTTGATGCAAAAATTCGTTCCTTGAATTTACTTTTGTTCGAAAGTTAAAGCCATGATCTTCACAGAACCACCTCTGCCGTAAATCGGTGTAAGCAAAGGCAAGATTTAGAAACCCATGAAAAAATCAATTAGAATTGAATTTCCAGTAGTGTTATATGAAAGCGGAAATCATGCGCTTTACAGTGTTACTTTTGCCATGAATTAGAACGAGAAAATACGAGAGTTAGACGCAAATGAAGGAAACTCAATTTTAGCAATTTCTAAACAAGCTCAAAAATATCCAAAAATTTCACAGCGAAATTAAGATAAGACCTACTCTTTCTAGCTGTGCAAAATAGTGGTAATTGAGAACAGATTGTTTTCCGCGAAAAAGAGCATTCCTCACAGAAATCTTATCTTTTCGAGGGTACCTTCGTTTGCACGATTAGCTAAGAAGATAGAACATCCTTCATGTTTTTTTTTACTTTTTTGTAAAGCTTTCGCATTTTTGATGTGCTTACTCAAAATTACCCAAATTTGAGGCTTCTTCTTGTTGCATTCTATCTCTGCGACATCCTACAATTGAGAATTACATGATCTCTTCATTCCAACAAAAGTTTTCACAGCAAATCATGCAGATGGAGTGAATAACATTCTTCCGTGAACCGGTGTGAACGAACCTTTTGACCAACCTAACACTTCTGCTCCTCAACTTCGTCAACTAACTCTCTTCTGAATCATAATAAATTGAGTAAGACATCAATTTCCCGCAAATAATACCCAAATCTGTCCCAGTGGAAGCATCACTACACCGATTTGCACAACAAAACAAAAAGTCCTTTCTGACATGAGTGAATTCATTTTATTCACGTTATATGCATGGATTGAAGATGTCTTGAAGAAAGGCTGGCATAAATTATATGATTTTCCATGTTGCTTCGTGCCATTCATTCAACCAAATTCCACTTTAGGAATGACAGCTGTGTATATTTTATGTGGATTGGTAATTGCTTTTCTCTTCTATATGAGTTACGATGTATTCGTTGAAGAAACGATGAAGACAGCAGAGGATCAGAGTTATTCACAAAGTTTGTGCTGGATTATTTTTTCAATACTTCTGTTTGAAACTATATGAAAGAACATTTGAACACATTTCCAGGAGGCGCATTTAATGAGAATAAGATGTCGATGTTTAGCACAGGCTTTCGGAAGTCAACGGTGAAGTCAGGTAAAAATAAAATTTTCCTTCCTGAATCATAAGTCCCCTTATGAGTAGTTGTATCCCCTTATCAGTTGATCTGGTGATTATCCGGAAACACACCAAAGACTTCTTCGCCGTCTTTCTGAAGTCATTTCATTTACGCAAAACAAGTTCCTACTCAAACATGGATATTTTGAGAATCAACTGTATGGGTCGACGCAAGAGTGGCGGTAATATTTCCAACGAAAATTCTATTCTGTTAGAATTTTTAGATTCACTTTCAAGCCAGCTGCATTGGTTAATCAGATCCCTTCTTCAAAGTTTAGATTTACGTGCTGCGTACATACTTTGAGCTCTAACAAAAAAAGAAGAGAAAAAGCTCTGAAAGATAACAATTTTATAACGATTTTAAAACAAAGCGGATCCATTAAGTTCAGGGATCGGTATAGGTATCTTATAAGGAAGCCGGACATTGTTTTTGGGACAAGTAGCAAAGAGGTTATCGTTTGTGCGGTCTGAAAAACACAAGTTATTTAAGGTTTTTTTAGTCGATGTTTTCGATTTTGGGTTCTTTCATACTTTTTGTTTTTGACTTTTTAGTGCAACAGGTGATACAGCTATAATATCTAAACAGATCTCAAGGCACCTTCCATAGAACAAAGCAAGCTTACAAGGTGGTCTACAACAGTTCGCACTCGCTCCACCCCAAGTCTTGATTCAAAATCTGAAAAAAAATCCAAATTGAAAGAAATTTTCTACGAATCGCTCGCACAGCATATATACTTCCAGCTCACATGTACCGTTGCTGTATCCGTTGGTTGCCTAGAATTCGATAAAACGATAATACAGTGCTTTTAAAAAGCAAACCTATGCTGTTCCCATATGCACTATTCTATGTATACTATGAATCTTCAAAAGTACAGGCCGTAAATTCATAGCTTCTACAACCTCTACTCTCCAAAAAATACTGATTTTATAATATTCTCTCAAGAATTAGGTACATAGCGTTTGTAGGCAGAAAATTCATGATTGTACTTTTAGCGGTTTGTAGTAATAAGTGCATTTAAACAGCATAGCTTCGCAATTCTGAAACAAAGAAATTTTCGGTTTCTTTTCAATATTTAGCGGAGGAAGGAGTGTAGCAATATACGTGTGAATGTGAAATCTACTAGGTTGTCCCGAAAGTTCTGTCGTTTCAATTTGAAAAATCATAACTTCGCGTTATCTCGGCATATGATTTTATTGCGGTAAAAAGCCAAAATCGAGATAAAGCATTAGACAACTTGATAAATTGGTTGTTGAGATGTGAGGAAATCATGTGAACAAAACAGGAAGAGATGTCCACCTTAAATGGGATTAAGATGGTATATGCAACTACAAATGTGAAAAAGTTCGCCATCTCAAATTCAAAGCACAGCCGTTCCTGCCCAACCTTGGTAACCATCTCGTGACCAGCCTAAAAGCTGACTCTTTTGAAAAGAAGATAAATTTTGTTCGATTGAAGTTTCCTTGCCAGATATTGCTTCATTTTCTTGAACGAAGACAAATTTTTGAGCATTCTCACATCTACTCTCTCTTCTTCAGCTCGCTTTCTTTAGCAATTGAAAGGATCATCTTGCATCTTAGAATAGAGACACCTCAAACAAAAGTAGATTAATAGTGTTTATGTTTTCAGTGATGACGAAAAAACTGCCAGTTTCTAATTATGATGGAGAAATGACAAACGAGACAAACGAAGGTGACATTTTTGATGAATGCCCATTCCATCTTCCTGATCCATGGCACAAATCTGTCTTGAAGTATGTTGACGTCAAACATGGATACAAAGCAGTGAGTACATTGTAATTCAATGGGCAGATAAATTTGGGTACTAATTCAGTGACGTCACTCTAACTATGAACTGAAAAATAATGAAGACTTTCCGTATGTTTTGACACATTAGGCCAAATTTTTGGTTACTACCGTTTCGAGGTAAAGACTTTTCGCGCCTTCAAACTTTGTAACCACCGTGAGTACTATAGTCCAGAATGGTAGTTTTTTAGTAAAAGTTCAAAAAATGTGCCCAGGAATTTGCGCATAGGAGTTGTCGAAGGCACTTGTTATTGATGTTTATTTCAATTTTTGGCATGATATCATTTTGGTTGAGCTCACGGTAGCGTGTACGCTCTCAACATCATAAATTTTCAAAAAAAATGTAGTGAGGTCACCTCAGTGCTGATCACGAATCTCATTTTTCTTCACGGCTGCAGGGATGGTAGGGGGGAGGGAGATGTTACGGTAGCAGCACGGTAAAATTTTCGTAAGACAGGAAATTGTTTAGAAAGAGCAATGTTGGATCCCGAAACCAAACTATTCAGCGTGCTAAGCATTCTTACATGAGGTTTTTGCTCAATAGGATCAAACTTCGAGATGGGTTAGCATGGCTCTTTTGCCCGCCCTATAATTCATGCGCCCTTGGTTTCTAAAGAAATCACACAGTTTCTGAAGAATTTGAAACGGACTTCAGCAGCCTTTCCCTGGTTACACCCACTGTAAATTTGTTGTAAGTATCTCGAGCGCACATCACGCTGGCCTTGGCTTCGCTCAGGTGTTTCCAGTTATGTGCCAAAATTATGTGGGATTCCATTTGAAAGGCAAAGCTAAAACTTCGGAAATTAACAACTCACCAGCTGATCGTAATGTCGTGAATATTTTATGAAGTTGTTCATCATATCAGACCTGTGCGGCACAAAAACTTTCAAAAATTGTTATTGTCTGGCAAAACTTACAGGCATGTGCGATAAACGAAACTTCAAAGCCGGTGACCCAACTTGTTAATGGAACTATAAAACTGCTTCCAGGGAAGGAAAACTTCACTTGCACGGCAAGGTCGGTGTTCGAAGCACAAACTAGTATGGATCAAGTTACTAAAAACTTGACCTATAATGTTCTATTATCAACTAGCAGTGGAGATCGATATGTTCATTTTCAGATGTCTTACGTATGGCAATGACAAAAGTTACATTGCTGGAAATTGGTCTGACATTGAAGGACAAGTCTTTGATTGCGACTTTGTAGAGACGAAATGCGAGCTCGGAGATTCCCTAAATCGTTTCTTGCATATGCAGATCGCTGAGCAGAAGTGGGTGATTATCTCATATTCAAAATAAGACATCATACACTGTTTCACTTGCAGTCCACTAATTTAGAATTTTTCCTCTCGCAGCAGGAAGTGGTAAAACAATTTTTCGGAGTTTTTACGGACAAGGCAAAATTTCGTAACTAGTGAGATAAGGAACATAACTGAAGTCTTAAAGTCGCTTTATGTGCGTATAATATGTAAGGACGAATTCCAGTGTGCTTTTGGAAGTATGCCATTTCTTAAGCGCAGAAAGCAGCTTTCTTGAGTTCAGTCAAAATATACCTGAAAAATCACATCATTTCTCTTATAATTAGTACTTTACAAGAAGTGCCTCACAAGCTCATGCTCGAACAGATTTTTCAAAATTTGAAATCTTCTCTTTTTCTGACTTATCCAATAAATGCTCGTTTTCAGCGCACACGCAGCAGTATGTTGCGGCATTTATGATGTTTATGTTTATGAAGGGCTAAGAAATAAGCATGAAACAATTTATGAGCCTGAAGACTAACAACAGTCGCGTCATTCATCAGTCACATTACACAATTATAGAAATTTTACATCAATCTGATTTGGAAAATTTCTCAGATGGCAGAAAAAATTCTGCCCCAAACCTAATGCACATATCAGTTGAAAAATATGGCGCAGTTACGCCCAAATGCTAGCAATGGCATTATGAAAACATTCAAAGATACTTCACCTCCTGCTGAGCCTCGTAATATCTCTCTAAACAAAACACGATGTCGTTGATTCAGGCTTCCTCCAAAATCATCCAAGATGGAGCGCTCCATACATCCAGATGTGCACATTATCGTTATAGATTCCGTGGCGTCAACTCAAATAATTAGGTGAGACCTCACAAACTTAGTTCAGTCGTGAAAAGTCAACTACTTTACTGTCTTTGGTACCAGAAAATCGTATGAGAGATTGTGTGCCGGCTTTGTTTCTACTAGTTTTTTACTCTACTTACTACTTTTTTTACAATGTGTAATTTTCATTCATCTTGCTAGAAAGACTTTTGGAGCACAAGCTCCATTAGTCGAACTTCTTCTTATGTTACGTTGAGAAGGACAAACATATTAGGTAATTTTCTTTTTAGTTTTTTTTCTCATATTTTTTAGTGCAGACTTCACGCTATCTTGTACCACATCTTGTTTTCGCGAACAGGCAGCGTGTTTAGCTTTGATTTTCATTGTAATAGTAGGTATCTTGAGAATAGTGACTGCTAAGATCAGTATGAGAGGAGCACAGAGTTCTCAGAATCAGCACAGAAAGTACTCAAACATAGTGAGATGTGCAGAAGTGTATAACGTACATAGCAAGTGAATCCAATTTCTGTTCCTCACATCCATGGTCGGGCACGGATGGTTCGGGTTCAAATTAAAGTTTTGGGTGAAAAGCAAAGGGGTATTGCAGAATTGCTAAACATTTATAAGTGACCTAAGGCGGTAGGTATCAAGACACCTGGGGCGGTATGTATAGATCTCCCTTCGCGTAGGTTTTCCCGTACAAGTCGCAATCGTAATCCAGTCAGATGCGGGCGCCCACTGCCCATGATGCGCGAATATGAGGGCCTGACCGTGCATGAGTCCATTTAGGCAGAATCGTGTAGATCTGCAATGCCTGGACACCTACCCGATCTCGTCTGTGTATGAAAGGTATGAAAAGTGCGTCCCTTTGATTACGTAACCGAAAACGTTAGCAAATCGAGCGATTCAATCACTAGCCAGCGTGTAAGATTTGTGACTGTTATGTTGCAAGAGATTTGTCTGTTTTGATATTTGATCTGATCTTATCTTGAGATTTACAAGAGATTCAGAGCTCAAACTGAAGAGGTCGGGCTCTGAAACTCTTGCGTATTTTACAATCAAATTAAACCAAATGTCGAATCAGACAATTATTGGCAAGTAACTATTGTTGAATCTTACTCGATGACTAGTGGTTGAATCATTAGAGTTGCTAACGTTGTCGCCCACGTAATCAAAGAGACGCTCTTATCGCTCTAATCTGTCCACGAGATCGGATAGGTGTCTTATCGCTCTAATCTGTCCACGAGATCGGATAGGTCCAAGCATTGCAGACCTAGCAGATTTTGCCTGGCCGGGCTCTTGCACAGTTAGGCGCTCACTTTCTTGCATATGGGCCTTGGGCACCCGCGTCTGACTGGATTACGACCTTTACGGGGCCACTTACCCGAACGGGAGAGTGATATCGTCCTTTCCCCCACATTATAGCGGGCGGAGCTTTGCCGACGTTTGCCAACGTATACGCGTGGCAGTTTTTGGCAGCTAGAGAGTACAAAATGTAATGCTTTAGAGTGGAGGTTCAACAAGTTTTTCAACGTGTTCAAATGTCTGCACGGTCACGCCCGCTATACGCATGGGAAACGCCTATACTTACGCCGCTGATATGCTAACCATCAAGTTGGTATACAGTAGGGAATAGGGATCAGGCCGAACCGTCAGCTGAATTTGCGCGCTCGCAGCGCTAGGGGATTGCGCTGCATACGCGCGCTGTCGCAGAGAGTGAAGAGATTGAGGAGAGAGCAGACTAGCTAGCCGCAGATGTGGCGCGAAACCCTCGCGGCGCGGACTCCCGCCATGCCGATTTTGGCCTGGTTAGGATTGGGGCAGACTGTATGTATGAAATGCTCCAAAGTATTCTCTCATTAAGCGCTCAAACTCAAAATGATGCTCAAATTAACCAATGGCTTGGAGCGCACAAGCAATCACATAACATCGATTTTCGGTTATGTGTGTACAATGCTGTGCTAAACTTTAGGTGAAAAGTATCAAAACTTATGCGACCTAATGCCCGTTCCCGAGTTTCTTGGTTTCTAGAACATCGCCAAACCAACTGGGTAGTTTTAGCGCATAATGGAGAATTCACATATGCTTTGGCCTATTTGTTTTAGATGATTGGAACAATTGGCCTATTTGATTTAGATGATTGGAACAATCAAAAGATTATTATATAGTGAGGAGAGGAATTAAACCATTGCCACTTCTCCTTTTTTGAACCAAAAATAGTATGAATAAACGCATTGATAGAACTAGTGCTCCAGTCACGCGCCTACCAAGACTCCTTCAAAATGGAGCCAATTGTTTTTTATTTTTATTGCTGTTAGTGCTTCTGATTGCTGTTGTTTCTCATCTAGATTCATGTCAGTAGCGACTTTAAGAACTTGAGGAGTTATGGCGGACACCATTTTGAAACATCCTCCAAATCAGCACATGCCAAGCCCTGCTTTAATCCTTTTATTGGCCACTAGATCTCCACTATTCGTGTAGCAGTCTGTTTACGCTCAATTATTGTCAAAGTAGTCAGCGTCTATTACATCTATTTAGGCCTTGGCTATACTTTATCTGTGTTACCCGTGTTACCGTTGTTACCAGTGTCACTAGGTTACTCGTGTTACTCGTGTTACTGGTGTTACTAGTGCTACCACTTTTATTGCTGTTGAATAGTGAAATGATCACAATACGGTCTCATTTCAAAACGCAATATCACTAACTGGTGAGTAACACGAGTAACACTTGCATTACTAGTAACACTAGCAACACCGATAACACTGGTAACACGGGTAATGTGTCCAAAGCCTTAGACTCAGATATACTAGCTCAACAAGGGAACGGTCAGAAGTCGAAGTGGCCAATTTAAGCAAGCTATAAACCATTAGATGCAGCATGAAGCGCCGGCTTTGAATCTGTTCCTTATACATAACGCATTTGTGGGCGAAGTTATAAGCCACTGGAGGTATCATTTTGCTAGGAAATCGTGCGTGCAAATTTGGCCGTATACAGCATGTTCGGCTCAGTGGTAGAACAAAACGCAGCTAGGATACTTCTATATTTTATACCTACCTGAGCTAAGGGCAATAATTTGCTCAATTTTGCAACTTTTGTCTTCGATTTTTCCGCAATAGACTGCAGCAGATGCGAAGACATATTTGAAGTCAGCGTTGCATACTGCATTGAATGATGTGCAGTTGTTTGGATTGACCAATTCAGCTTGACCATTCTCTTGTAAGTCTGCAAAATGTTACTCTGAAAAAAAAACATAGTTTATTAGTGTTTATGATGTAAGAAGTTCGCTTCCGATGTTTTCTTCCGAAAAAGGAGACGTTCCTAATCAGCGCTTTAATAAGTGTGAGTGGAAACTGGAAGAGGCAAATAAGCCTTGAACAAGCAGGAAATCATGAGAACGCCACCACTACTGCTGTTTTGAGTTTCGCGTTTACGCATATAAAAAAGATAACAAGGATATGGTATGGACGCTCCTTCACTTTAGTAGTGCCCTTAGATAGATGATGTGTAAATTGTAAGCTTGAACCTAATCTACCCCCATAGGAACCGAGAGCAACACATATTCATTGGCTCACAGGAGCACTCTATTAGTTATCTACATCAGAAGTATCATCATTCGAAAGAGAAATTTGGAATGCCATTTTGAAAGCTATTATTCTTTGCGCACTTTGCCTAACTTAACCAAGAATGTTTGCTCACAGCTTAGAGTTCTAGCCCATAACACTTCTGGAAACGCTTTCCAATAGGAAGTCAATTTTTAGCGCAGAGCGAGGGTATTCGGTTTTCAGAGCGCAGGGTATTCGGTGCAGAGCTACCTATTTTTGCCGTACAAGGCTATAGAACTGAGTAGTTGTTTACATTTTATTTCTGATGGCCAGCATTATCCGGGCAGAGGATTTGTGCCAGCAGTCCACAAGGGGCGGAATTCGGCGATATATGGTCCCCTGAAGGCATTACTTCGCTGAGTATCAAAGTTATATTTATCCGCCTGAAAAAGCGCATAGTCAGTAGATCGGTGCGACTTCTGCGAAGCAGAGGTAATGCATTATTAAAACAACAAGCATGGCAGCTCCTTCGCCGAAAAGTGTATTTTTCGACACACATGACGGATCATGGATCTTATGAGTTTTTACTCGCTTTTCTGCAGCGTCTTGGACCTATCCTCCTAGCTATTATTAAAACGTGAATACTTAGCAGCCTTTTTAAACTCCTCAGGCTGTTGTATAACTTCTTGACATAAGAGTTTCTCATTTCAAATTACGACACCTAATTTGTATATAACATAACTCGCAGTTTTTCTTTCAGGGCTTTGCCGAGAACCGTCAACTTCCTCCTGCATGGTATGGACGCCGTAGAATTTCCAAAGTTGAACAAAGTTGGTTCAAATAGCAGACCAAATATATTTCCTCTTTTGTTGAGTAATCGTCCACATACATATGATCTTGTGCTAACACTAAGTGCATCCTTTACCTATCTTTCCTGCAGGAAAAACTACCGAAGCAGTTGAAAGAACGGTTATGAATATAGAAAAAATAGAGGCAGATCTAGATGGAACGACAGCCTGCAGGAAGTACCTGGACAATTTTCCTTACATACCCTTCGAATACTATGAAGCTGGTTACAAGGTGAGCACTGCTTTTACTTTCATTGTAAAGAAGCGGGTTACTACATAAGCTATATTTGGTGGAGGACGTGCGTTACAGTACAAAGCCGTCGTCGCCGCCAAAGCTTGCCGCCATAGTCGGCACGCGCGCCGAGCTGGCTACGGTATTACGCACCCACTTTGCACCGGTTCGCGTGAGCATGCGGCAATCGCGCGAACGAAGGAAGCCTTGTCCAGCCTCGTCGCTCGACTCGCGCCAAAAGTTGCATGAAAACACTCAAAAAAATTGCTCTTTCAAATTCTGACGCGTGGCATCGTCCATGACACCGCGATAAGGTGAAAATTGAGAAAAATTGCTCATTTTCTTCTTTTTTATTTGGTTTGTTCTTATTATTTTTGAATTAAAACGGAATATTGTAATGAATTAATAAACCAAAGTTGAAAGGCCTAGTCGCGTCTTGTAAGTAAACAAAATTTCTGATTTCAGGATCGCGTTTTACTTAGAAAAAGCAAAAATCGAAAAAATAGCAAACAAGATGAAACATTTTTTGAACAAAACTGAATAATTAGCGTTGTGTTATTTGAAAACATGTATGTTACTGAGTAATCAGAACGATACTTGTTCATATATGTTTCGGCATCATGGAGGTCTTGTTACGGCCTTACAAGGGAATGGTCAGAAATCGAAGTGGCCAATCCGCACAAGCTGTATACCGTCAACACCCTCAGGGTACGCTAGTAACATATCTACCCTCGATATGTGCAGAGCGGTCTTGTGCGCAAAGTTGTGGGCCCTGATTCCAGCAGGGTCCCGCGGAGCACATCAAATACTCAATGCCCAGGCGCTACATGAAGTGGCGTCATAGCGCTGTGGCAAGTGTGTCGTCTGATGTGGTGAAGGTAAGGGGTGCGATCCCTTTTGCTTTCTTTTCTTTTGCAACCGACTTTTGTAATCTATATTGTTGGTACGAAGTGATATCAAGGTCAGAACAGCTACAAAACCTGTGGAAACTTCAAAAAATTTATGAAAGTCTCATTCTGAAGACACAATAAATCAAAGATCGAACTAGAACTTCATGAGCAATTGTATAAGGCTATAAGGAAATGCTGGAAACATAGGAGACGGCAGCAATAAGCACATCTGATAAGATGCTCCTCACTACAATTTTCACACTTGCAAATTCCTACAAGATCACTTGGGAAGCAATATGAGAAGGAGTTTGAAATGGTTCTAGGTGGGTCTTGAGATAACCGGCAACATACCAGGAATATTTGAGGAAGTTTATGATACGGGGAGAGCAAAATCTATATATATATAAAACTCAGTGTCTGTAAGGATGTTCGTTTAGTTGTTCGTTCGTTATAGAAACGCGCGCCACTGAACCGATCCGGTTGAAACTTCGCACACGTATATTTTCGACCCCGGCGGTGGTTTAGAGCTACTTTCCGCGGCGATTCGCCGGGCCATTATATCGATTTATTGATTTATTTACTCAAACCTAAAAAAATGAAGGGCCATCATGGCAACCGATCATTTCTACATATAAGCACGTAAGCAGGGTCGGTAAAGTCCATTTCAGTCTTAAAGTTGGTAGGGTGCGGCTTAGTCTGAAAGCGCTTTATGCGCATGTTAGAAGAAACCTGGAGGCGTAAGTTTACAATTTCTGTTGGCTTAACTAACTTGAAGTCTCGGGTAAGACCGGGGCCCCCAGCTAGTTGTGAATAAAAAGTGATAGCATGCGCAGTATCGAATCACTATGATCAACCCGAAAGGCAATCTCATGTGTCTGAACGTACGAAATGATGCGCTTGTACATGTTTTTGAAAGGGAGAAAGAAGTATACGTCCAGAGGATGGATGGACGATGTGGCTTTGAGAGGTATATTCATTATTTTGATCCCTTTATCACTAGGAAAGGCAGATCTCATGGCATGGTGGTCCTTGAATGCTGACCATGAATCGACGATAGCAGCGTCGAGGAAGGAGCATCTTCGACCGCACAGGATTGCACCCAGTCCAGTAAAAGGCTCTTTGTTCATGATATGGGTGGTATTATACCGAACCTCCAAATTATGTGTTTGTGGAATTCCTCGGCCCGGGAAGTTTCCATGGGGCTCCTGGCAGAATATTTTTATTTTTTTTACATTTTTGTCAATTTTTCGAAAATTTGAAGCAGAGCTCAAAACCGAACCTGAAAAACGACAAATAGTTTTTTCCCGAGATGGCCATCTGCGAAGATAAGGGGAAGATTAGTAAATGAGTGCTCGGTGGATGATGTTGATTGAACAACCCGCTCGATTTTCTTCAACCCTCTTGGAGCTAATGAACGAGAAGTGTGCAATTCTTTCACGATCCCGCTCTGGTCCGCATTGCAAACCGTTGCTAGGGATCGATTTTCCATTTCTGTATAAAAAAATTTCTCTTCGTGAATTTCAATCATCATTATTCACCTGTTCTCACTTCCGAGACAAAGGCTTGTGCTCGGGTGGTGACTTCCGTGTTGCCAAAATTTTTCGTTGATGTAAACGTGGTAGTTCTCCTCGACACGATCCCACACTTTTTTGAACCGTGTGATCCACGATTGGCTGGCTATGAAGTTCTCAATTAGGAATTCTTCCCGGTTGAGTTTCAGAGCTAGCTGTCGGATGTCCGAATTGTGCAAGGAGATACCAATGTCAGACTTGGAAAACACTACTTCACGAAGCTTCTCTGCAAGCGACCGCAGTTGTGCTAGTCTGTTTAGACCTGTTTGATAAATCGCAAAAATAAGCCGTTTCAGCATAATCTAAAGGAGGCATACATTGCTGTTCAATTTGTCTCAAATTTATTAAATGATAGGGAGAGTTGATGAAGCGAAAACGGACCCTCATGCTCGACAACGTTCGGTGACTTTGATCTGATGAACGGTAGAACCGTATTGCTTTTTGGACCTTACATTTTTTTATTATGAAAATTAAAATGCTGTCTTTTTTCGCACCATTTTCTCCGACACTTCTGTTCCCCCAAACTTGATTGTACCTGCTCTACTGAAGTCTTTGTCATCCTCAACGGACCAGAGGGGATCTTCAATTTCCTCTACGGTAGTCTCTTCTTCGGTCTCGATTTGTAGACTGTCGTTCAGAGCTTCTTTCAGGATAGTTGTAAAACTATCTATGATTTTCTTCTCTTTTCTGCACGGCTCGCGGGGCACCACACAGCATCCAAACCCCTTTACGAGATACGAGAGAACAACCTCCGGCGAGAACATTGCGCAGTATAGCGATCAAGCCAACTTGCATTCGAAATTGTTACCTTATCTCAACCTGCTGTTTTGTAATACTTTGACCAAATGAGCATCTCTGGCTCCAAAGTGAGAGGCAGATGCTCCTGATGCACATTTCTTTCCCTCATACCCTTAAAGCTGCTTACTACAACATTTCTATCATTCTTCCTTTTATCTCCGTCATATCAACCATAATATTCAGTCTCAATTTTAAATTATTTGTATTTTTGCGAGTAAGCTTTTTTTGATAGTTTTCCATAGGTTTTGTAGCTGTTCTGACCTTGATATCACTTCGTACCAACATTATAGATGATAAAAATCGGTTGCAAAAGAAATGAAAGCAAAAGGGATTGACCCCTGACGTTCACCGTATCAGACGGCACACTCGCCACTGCGCTATGCCGCCTCAAGTAGCGTCTGGGCTCCGAGTATTTGACGTGCTCGGCGGACCCTGGTGGAATCAGGGCCCATAACTTCGCTTACAAGATCGCTCTGCAGATATCGAGGGTAGATATGTTACTAGCGTACCCTGAGGGTGTTGACGGTATACAGCTTGTGCGGATTGGCCACTTCGATTTCTGACCATTCCCTTGTTAGGATTTTTGTCCTAGTAAGTAAAGGCCGAGGTGAGCACTGCCGAAGACTACTAATCTCAACTGCAAATTAGGCCACAGGTCACAGCTTGAATCTGAGAGGGGAAGCGTCATATCTCGCTAGTCTACATATCTTTCTCCTTCTTCCTCTATCTTGCTTATGAAGTTTCTCATACACTAATACCGGCGCTTAACGGATGCCAGGTTACTCCCGTTCAAGATTAGGGGCCGCATGCACTAACATCCCTGCGGCGAGGGGAGCGGCGTCCCCAATGATGAAAAAGCCGCAGCGGCGTCCGCACGCGGTCCCTTCATAACGGGGGACGCCGCTCCCCTCGCCGCAGAAATGTTAGTGCATACGGGCCTAGATATTCACTATTTCGTCTGATCCCTGGGGATCCCTAGGGGATCACCCCACATTTTCAAAGTCATTTACTTTCCTGAAAAAAATGAAAACGCTGCGAAATTGTACTGAAGATACCCTGGCTCGCGAGCAGCGGTTCATCGAAAATTTTCATATCTTGAGATTTCACTCATTTCCACTATAAACATGTTTAGCAGTGCTGTAGTATATCCTCAGTACAATTTTAGGGCACTTTCATTGAGTTTTCAGGAAGATAAATGACTTTGAAAATGTGAGGTGATCCCTTGGGGATCCCCAGGGGATCAGACGAAATAGTGAATATCTAATCTTGTATGGCAGTAACCTGGCATCCGTTATGCCCAAGTATCAGTGTATGAGAACCTTCAAAAGCAAGACAGAGAAAGAAGAAGAAAGATATATAGACTAGCGAGATATGACGCTTCCCCTCTCTGATCCCCTACCCTCGCCGCGGGGATGTACGTGCATACGGGCCTTAGTTCTCGCCATGGTCGAGCGAATCGACGAAATCCGGGACCCTCTTCCCCCCCCCTCTGAAAAAGTTGTGATATTGAGAGAATTATTATCAATGTGGTGACATTTATGATAATGGAGAGAGACCAATTATTTTCCACATCTAGTTGGTTTCTTGGCTAAGAACTAGACCGGATGTGTGAATTTCTTGGTGCCCCCGGGTAATTAGCTCTTTCATTAGTAGTTTACAAGGAAGTGCGACAGAAAGAGTCTAAGATGGATGAGTAATAGGGAGAAAAAAGTAAACCAGCCATGCAACAGGTCCAAGGTAACAATAATCAGTCAAGAGAATACCCACTATATATTTCGAATTTAAAATTTCCCGATCAACAGATCACTGCTCTGTAGCAATCCGTAGGACCTCCTTCTCACTTCAAACCCTCTATCCTCTAACTCCACGCTTTTGCGGTAGCCTGCATTAACCAATATTGTCACCTCAGGAATGTCAGTGGACCTTCCTTAAGTGAAGATCATACATTAAAGCAAGAAAAATGCACTTACGGATTGGGAGATAACGCAGGTAATGCTTGAATCCTCAAAACTCTCTCAAAATAAATCTGCCTAGATTGGGTAAGTAATCTACAAAATTTGATTGTACTCTATCGTGGTCACAAAAAGATGAATGGTTTTGACGAAAGACGTTTTGACAACATCAGCTTGAGTCTGATACCGACATTTGAAATTTAGCATGTCTAGGCGCTGTACTGTAAATAAGAGTGAATATAATAACAGTTAAGAAAAAATGAATACAGAGCAAAATTATTCTCTATGGAGAGAAATTCCTCCATATTAAGAGTGTTTGGCATAACTCACTTCATGTTGTGGATATACTAAAAGACAGTCATTGTGGTTTGACAATAAGAACGCTTTAGACTATAGTGTGATAGTCTTGGGTTCAATCCTCGTCTTCAACACCATTTTCTGCTGGGTAAAAAATGCTATGTCTATAGCGTAAAGAATGATTGCGACAGAAAACTTTTCTTACTTCCTGCACAGATTTTCGTACGAAAACCATTCTTGCCCTTTGCGCATGTCAAAAATATGTTAGCACAGTGATGTGATCGTAAATAAAGTCATTTCATAGTAAAGTGCTCAGAGTTGTTGCGGCTATTTAGAAGCAGTAAGCTCGAGAAAAAATTAGTTGCAACTTTAAGAAATGAATCCGATCGTAGGACCAAAGGATGATTTCTTTTCTTGTTTTGTAACTCACTGGAGACGCATAAAAGAGGTCGAAATTTTCAAAGCAGGAGAACGGCGCCGTGACACAGCGAAATTGCTGTGAGCAAGCTTTTATAACTCCAAAAAAATCAGAGACTTAGACACGGCCCCTTTTTTTCAATTCTTGTTACAATACATGCATAAGAATTTCCACAGGCTATACCATAAGACCAGATTTTGTACGGATATAGTAGAGCGTTTCCAAATACAATAAAATTAGAATAAATTAAATTAAATTTAAATACAATAAATTGTAGGGCCGTATGTAAAACATTGCAGAACAACTTATAAACTTTGATGGTCATGGTTGGAGACAGGCGCTTTTATAGATGTGGGGCTTCAGTGAAGCCTCCGAAAAAAGACAACTTAAAGGCATGTTTGGACAAGATAGGGGTTTTGAGATTTCAGTGCCATGCGAAAATGGTCCTCCCAGACACAGCATCGCGCAAGTACGAGGTTACAGGGTTCGACCTGAAGCAAGAAAAACGATCGAGAAGTGGGGACACACCTTGGGGCGGGGTCCTCGGAGCTGTCCGAATTCCTGCCATGCGGCAGAGTACGCATGCCGCCACAGTTGAAATGTAGGGTCCAGCAGCGACTCTGCGTCTCAGCCTTGGCGAATACCGTCGGATTTTGTAATGTAAAGCTTTGAAAAACCCATGTTCTTGCCGTTTTCGCGTCTTCTAATGTAGATTTTTGGGTTCAGTGTTTGGATAACGCCCCGTAAGTGTATTTTCTAAAAATCGAGTTTTTGTCCGGACACTGCCTTCAAGTACCGAGCCTAATTACCCGATTCGGGGAGTGCAGAATGCAGTCATGCCCGCTATGTCCGATTGCTCAAGACATGACGACAGTTCAAGCATCGCCCTCTTAGAGAGCATGTTTTGGAACATGGCTAGTGCTGAAAAGCCCGATGGAACTTCAGGTCACGTGAATGAAACTGGCTTTTAGCCGAAAACCTATAAGATGATCCTCCAAAGCTGAAATCAGAGAAGAAGGAAAAAAGGGAAAAAACGGAAAAACCGTGCTGTTGTAAGAGAGTGATCTACGTATTAAACAATACTTTTCTGTTTGAAATTGTCTAAGTGCTGAAATGCGAACAAAACAGTGGAAAATTGTTCAGAAAACTGTCAAACTTTGCAAAAACAATAGCTTATTTGCTGAAATCCGGGAAGAACACTGGAGATCACTCAAGAAACGACAGTTCAAAACATTTTGAGAATAGTAATGTATTTGAGTGCTTGAAAAGTTGGGCTGCAGTTGGGCTCTAGAAATGCATTGCTTAATTTGCCTACTAATTTCGCCTGAAATAAAGGGAATGCAAAAAGGGGTCTTGTCGCATTGCATTCGGATATGCTGTGTGGAACGAGTACGTAATCTACGTTGATGTTGTAACGCATGTCCATTGTTGCGCGCGATTTGTGATGCAAGCTCTCGTGACTCAAGCCGCTCTTCGTAACCCGTGCACACGTCGAAGCAGTTTTCATCATATTATGAATCACTGCTCTTTTCATTTCTGCGGGGTGAGCTGATCTTGCATGGACCAAGATATTCTTGCAGCTTCCTTTACGATACCATTTAACATGGAAAACACCATCGAATAAGCTAACCTGGCCGTTAAGGTAAGGCAGCCATCCGTTTCTAAGGGTCTCTCGAGTGAGCTTGAAATATAGGAAATGCTGGTTTAATAAGTTGAATAACTCATCCATTTCGGATTGAGTTGATCTTATCACACAGCAGTCATCGATGTAGCGACAATACATCAAAGGCATTCGCGCAAGCACTGGCTCCTCAATCCTACACATGAAGCGTACCGCGAGGACTGGCGTTAGGCGTTGGTCCATTGCTATCTGAGAGAATTATCTGCCAGACCATTTAAAGATGTTACAATGTAAACATGCCTGAATGAGGGTTAGTACTTGCTTATCAGAGCCAATATGTATAAAGAAACTGAACGACATTTGGACTAGCGTGGGAATATGTGCTGGCCTTGATGAACGAACTGTAAGCAGGTTGCACAATTGCACAAGACGAAATTTGAACATATGGAGTCCTTTGACGTGACTTCCCTGTACACTAGTGTTCACAATGATGATGCATTACAAGCTCTTTCGGAGATGTAGGATATGCACATGACGACGATCCGTACCTTTGGACTGAGTGAAACGCAAGTACTGACCCTCATTCAGGCATGTTTACATTGTAACATCTTTAAATGGTCTGGGAGATACTTCTCTCAGGTACGAGGACTTGCAATGGGCCAACGCCTAGCGCCAGTTCTCGCGGTACGCTTCATGAGTAGGATTGAGGAGCCAGTGCTTGCGCGAATGCCTTTGATGTATTGTTGCTACATCGATACTGCTGTGTGATAACATCAACTCAGCCCGAAATGGATGAGTTATCTAACTTATTAAACCAGCAGTCCCAATACATCAAGCTCACTTGAGAAACCCCTAGAAACGGATGGCTGCCTTACCTTAACACCCAGATCATCTTATTCGATGGTGTTTTCCATGTTAAATGGTATCGTAAAGGAAGCTGCAAGAATATCTTGGTCCATGCAAGATCAGCTCACCCCGCAGAAATGAAAAGAGCAGTGATTTATAATATGATGAAAACTGCTTCGACGTGTGCACGGGTTACGAAGAGCGGCTTGAGTCGCGAGAGCTTGCATCATAAATAGTGCGCAACAATGGACATGCGTTACAAGAACATCAACGTCGATTACGTATTCGTTCCACACAGCATATCCGAATGCGATGCGACAAGATCCTCTTTGCATTCCCTTATTTCAGGCGAAATTAGCAGGCAAATTAAGCAATGCATTTCTAGAGCCCAACTGCAGGAAGATGTAATGCTTGTTAACATCCCGAATAATAGTTTGAAGAAGCGGTTGGTACGGAACAGACTCTATGACAATGAGTGCATGATGGAGAATTGCATAGTTTGTCCGTACGGCAGAATAGGAGATTGTGCAAAGACAGGTTTGGTCTGCGAACTAGAATGTCTCAGCTGCCAAGACTGCTATATCGGAGAAACGGGTAGAATTCTAGGTGTACGGTTGAAAGGGCATTTAACGAATAAAAGACGAGGGACTCCAGCAACACCGTTGGGACGGCACATAGAGGCGCACCGCGGAAATGATTACGAAGTCAAATGCACGATATTGACATGCGAAACTGAAATTTGCGCAAGGAAACTAGTTGAAGCCGCGTGGATTTCTGTCAGAAATCCAAAGATGAATGTCAAAAATGAGTGCTTGTCTATCAGTAGTAACTTAGCTTCATTCATATCATGGCTTAGCGTCGCACATAAAAGGACTTGACTCATTGGCACTCACTGACGTCCGCTACGACCAAATGTGCGGGCTTGTCGCTAGCCGGTGGAGTCGAGGTTCGTTCGTTTCGTGGCCTTGAGAATCTCATGCTGCGAGTCTTAGACTAGGTCTAGACTGACAGAGTCAGAGGAGGCGCTTGAAGGTATGGTGAGCAAGTCAAAGAGCCTACAATCCGTTTCCAGACCTCTGATGACGACGACATTGTCGAAACGTAAGGTCAATAAACTCTCCACCACAGAATCTGAAGGCACAAACTACTGACACAATTACTCTACTGACATTTTATCATGCCTAGATTTAAAGACAAAAGAGCATTTATTTATTCTGTAAGTGACATTCCATAGTTACAGTTATAAGAGTGGTTTGAGAACAAAAATCAAAGATTTTTTAGGCTATGCTTCTCAGAAATAACAGTGATATTGCAAGTGAGAATAAAAGTGATTGGCACGTAGTAAAGCTAACTTAGTTCAGGTAAACTAAACTGAGGCCCTCATCCGAGATTCGGTAAGGTAGACTGACTATCACGACATTCCCATGCTGTAAGGATGCAAAATGAAATTTCAGCTGACCGTCCGTCTACCTGAAGAGGTCGTCTACCTTACTCAAATCAGTTAGCATTCAGTCAGATGACCAAATGACTTGTATTGTGTGTAAATGATGATACGTAGAGAAACTTTTCGTAAGTTACTCCTGAGTAACTTACGATACGCGTCAGTTCAACATGTCGAACATACTGAGTGAGGAGCCACAGTGAGGGTGAATCTTTGATAAGATCTTACAAGTGCGGCCCCATCTCTGTCGCTGATACCAATCAATTAGATAGGTAGAAGTGAATGTTCAGCGGACGCGTTTTTGACTTGTATACTTGCATGAACGTGGCGTTCTCAATCATAATGTCGTGGATGATTGGCATCATCGACCAATGGCTCAAATGAGGGCAAGCTGACTTGCCGAAGCCTCAATTGAGATTTTATTCAGTTGAGATCGAATGAGGCAGCTTTACTACGGCCATTCGCAAGACGTGAAAAGTTGAGATCATCGGTAGTAACGAGCGATTCTCATACTTTAGCAATTCTTTAAATGGAATCGCCTTGACCGTTTTTCCAAGCTTTACTTGCCAGATTTGAAATCATTGCTCAGAGATTTACTCGGTTTGAACCTAACTGCAAATTGTCCCCAAATGGAATATTTGCGAATGTTTCCGTTGAGTTTTTGGAGCTGTTTATATTTGTCAAGGCAGTATTCAATGCAGACTGAACTGCAGTCTAAAGCATCCATGACTTCAACATATTTTTTAACTTATCAGGTTGTCCCATAAGTTCCGTCCGAATTTGACCGCTTTGTATTTTTTTAAATAACTTCTTTTATTCAACTGCTTAATAAATGATATATTCACCGTTATTATCAAGGACCGAAAGCCACTTAGTGGGCAAGCTTTCAATGCCTCGGCTCCAGAAGGAGCGAGGCTGTGAGTTGAAAAAAGTCGAAAGGTCAGATTTGAGTGCTTCATAGTCTTCGAATTTTTTCTGCACAGGTAAAATTTCAAAGCTCGGAAAAGATGGTAATCTGACGGCGCAAGGTCCGGGCTATAAGGCGGGTGGGGTACCGTTGTCCATCCGAGCTTCTCCAGAAAATCGCGAGTGGACTTCGCCGTGTGAGGCCGCGCGTTGTCATGCAAGAGCGCGACTTCCAATCGTTTTGGACGCTTTTCTTTTAGATTATCAGCTAACTTCTGGAGCTGCTCCAGGTAGATGTCGGCGTTGACCGTGCGGTTGTGACTGAGTAACTCCCAAAATAGCATGCCTTCAGCGTCCCAAAAAACACTGAGGAGAATCTTGCGACGGTGGAGCCCAGGTTTCGGCTGCGCTGGCGGTGTTTCCCATAAGGGAGTCCAATAGGCGCGACGTGTGGTGTTTTCGTAGTACACCCAGGATTCATCTCCAGTAACAATTGAGGAGAGAAAGTCCTTTCTGTGAGGACGGAGGAGAAGACTTTGGGCAATGCTGACTCGTACAGCACGATCGTTTTCGGTCAAATCGTGCGGCGTCCATCTTGGCAGAACTTTCCGAAAGCCAATGGAGTGCAGGTGTCGGTCTATGGCGCCATGAGAAGCTCCAAGCGTCCTCTCCAAATCCCGCGTAGAAGCATCCGGGTGCTTGTCCAGCTCGCGTCGTAAAGCGTCATCATCGAAGGTGACAGGTCGACCGGTGCGTGGTGTATCTTCGAAACTTGTCTCTCCGTTGTCAAAGCGTCTGTACCATACACGAACGGTGTGATCGGTAGTAGTGCCCGGCCCAAATGCGAGGTTGATCTTGGTTGCCGTCTCTTGCGCTTTGGTGCCGTTCTGGTGCTCGTAGAAAATAATCGCACGAATATGAGACCTCTCCATTTTGACTCAATTTAATTTCCTTCAAGCCGCTACGAGCTTATACACATATAGCATTGAAGCTTTGGCAGCCCTCTACACTGCACACACACTTTCCCCCAAATTCGCTGGAAGCTAAAAGAGAAATCGAGAAACATTCAAATTCGGACGGAACTTATGGGACAACCTGATATTTGAAATTTCTGTATTAGATAGTAAATTTAATAATGTTCAACTTGATAGCGAACTGTAGTTTGTTAGTGTACTTGATTTCTTTGCCAAAATCGAAGCCATGTCTTTTTCTTCTTTTTCTATTTGTATTTATTTGCATATTTCCGATGTCTTCTGGGGTTTTGTTCAAATTTCAGCATTCATTGAACTTCAAATTAAAGAAAATTTTTTACTCAAGCCATAAACTCTTTGTCGACAGCGGCACGGTTTTTCTTTGCTTGAGCTTGAATCTGATTTCAGCTTTGTACTATCATTTTGAAGATTCTTGGCTTAAAGCCAGTTTTAGTCTATGAGGTTTCATTAGAATTCCCAGCATTTCTTGGTCATGTTCCAAAATCGACTCTCTGGGGCTCTCTGGGGGATGGGAGGGGCTGGAATTGTCGTCATCCTAGAGCCATCAGAGACAACGAGCATGACTCTATCCTACAGGCACTCTCCGATCGGCTAATTAGGCTCGGGTCCCTCAAACAAAAGGTGAAGCAGAATGCTAGTGTATGATATTAAATTATATAAACATAATTTTACACATAACCGGTTTCGGGGCTAAGAACTAGACCGAGTAGTATATGACTTCCTCGGTGCCCATCATCAGTACTTTCCGAGTAAGCGTAAAAGAGCTAATAATACGACATGCTTAGTTAGTGCTGGACTATTACATACAAATGAAATTTATGAATGTAACGGGCTAATTAGGCTCGGGTTCCTAAGTTCCCGCACCTGATATAAGGTATATCAATCAAAAATATTTTCGGGTCTCTATGTACACTATGAAAGACTATGTATTATACTATTGCCAATAGGACTATGTACATCCTTCCACAGTCTTATAAAGAACTAGATGGCTTACCCGGCTCCGCCCGGCCCTGTCATTATTTTATTCGTAATCAGCATGCTCGATTACCCCCCTGTACCAACTCCCAGCCCCGTAGCTCAAATTTTGCAAAAAATCGATAAAATCGATATCGATCGATGACGAAAAGTAGCCTATGACATCCGCCGGGGCCCGAAGTGTATGTGTGCCAAGTTTGGTCCGGATCGATTCAGAAATGGAATTTTCTATTCGGAACATACGTACAGACATACAGACATACATACATACAGACAGACAGACAGAATTCAGCTTTATATGTAAGATTCACTACTACCTTCAGTATATCAGAAAATGGCTCCTTTCCATCATCAAAATGTTTCTCAGTCTTTATTCACTTTTTCAGGTTTTAGACGCTCAAGACTACACAGCTAGCGTTTTGATTTGGCCAAACTGTCGAGGCATGAAGAAGAAAACAGCCCATCATTACTACAGGTATCCGATATATTCTATGCTTAGTTGCGTTTCATTTGATTTCTTGAACCAACACTGAAAGTGTTTTAGGATATCATGCTATGCAATTGGGTTGTTACTTAAGTCCTGCACGAATAATATGAAAAATCGCATTGTGTTTTTGTAAAATGGATAGTTTATGTAACATTAGGTCGTTCCAAAAGTAATGTCGCTTTTTTTAAATGTACGCCACATCTCGTGGAACAAAGATGCGTAAGAGATTTTGGTAGCATCTGATGCAGCATTTCATTAATGATTGTAAATTCATTGCATAATATTTGATGAGCTCTCGAAAAACTACCAAAATCCGCGAGTCGTGCTTTTAAGAAGGTCAAGTTTCAAAATTTTTTGAATTTTTATAACAACCGTCGGAAGGAGTCCAAATAAAGGATGGATAGAGCAAACCCTACAAAACAGCACAACTTTTTCCTACTTTCCAGAGCTCGTCATAATTTCTGTATAGATTTTTTGATGGAACCACCGAATTTGAGCAGGCTCGTCTCAAACACAAATGCATCAAACACCAATAAATCTTCGGATTTTGAAGCTTGCAAAGATGGATTATGTTTTGACACTAATTTTACAAACCAAGTGAGCATTCACCGCTTCAGATTAGCATTTTTCGAAAATTCCTGGTATAACCTGGGACGCCTTGGAAAACCTGAATTATGATGACTTTATCCCGGAAAACTTGATGAATCGAAAGCAAAAAACAGCTTGTAGAAAAAGGAGAAAAAGCTGCTTCGAATGACACCCGAGTTGTTTGCCGGTTGTTGTTCTGTGAGGTTTGAGTTGACCAAATATGGAGTTTGATGGCATTGAAAAATTGATTCCAAAAATTCTAAGTAGCAAGCTAAGGAAAAGGAAAAAATTACTCTGTGCCCTATAAAGTTTGTTCTATCTATCTGCCACTTGCACTTTTTCGGAGCAAAAGGTTGGAAAAGTAGCCGAACTTGACCGTGGCAAAAAGCATGAGTCGCGGGTTTTGGTAATTTTTCGAGAGCTCATCAAATATTATGCAATAAGGCTACAACTACTAGAAAGGGGATGAAATGCTGCATCTAATGCTCCTAAGATCTTGAAAATCTTGATTCCACTGAATGCGGCGTTCGTCTGCAAAAAGCGACATTACTTTCGGAACGACCTAATATAATCTTTTTCATTTATGGTAAATGTATTTAGGTTGTCCGGAAATCGATGCAGGCTCTCTACGTGATAGCGGCTGTGTTAATATCAAGAGTGGGAAACATGTTATTTGATAGAGAAAAGCAACCTCACCAAGACAGCCCTAGAATGAGCGCAAAAAGTTTGACCCACGTGGAGTCTGAAAGCAAAATCCAAAAAATCCAAATACCTAAAAATCAAATTTCCGTCAAAAACATCCTGCGGACCACTTCTCAAATATTGGGAGCGGACGAGCGCGGCTTTTTAGGCTGGAATTCCGCAGCTCCCGTGGGCCAGCCGGAAAGCGGGCCTCGACTCGGACGGCGATAGGCCTCGGCTTGCCCGCTGATTAGCCTCGGCTCAGCCGCACCTGGTTGTCGGGTCGTCCGTAATTCATTCTAGCTCGGCCATATTTGGGCCTTGGCTTACATTTATAGGGTTACCTCTTCACTAAATCATATAAAATTGGATTCCCTAAGCCGGGCACAGATACACCATAGTACTATCTTTTATTCACTGCCACACACGAAATTACACAGCAAAAAAAAATTAAAGCCATCGATATAGCAGCTTCGGAAACGAAGTCCAACTTTGGAAATGGGTAACGCCAAGATCTATCGAAGGTTGTTTATAAGACAACAATTGATCCTGTTCCTGGGAGACTGGAAACAGATTCAAGGCTTTGGACACTGAGGGGAGCCTGACCATGCCTTGTACCTCAAGCAAGTATCCTTTACGTTCAGATACTGGGAGCGGCCGACCGCGGCCCTCATTTGACATGCTGCGGCTCGGCCGAAATTCTTTACACACTTTTGGTCTGCGGCTCAGCCGCTGCAATGCTCCGCCTCATCGTTAAGGATTGCCGGTAAACCATAATTCCTCCCTCGGGCGGCCGCTGCAATGATAATGACATGAAATAAGCGCGGCGGGTTGGCCGCGCACCGGTCATGCCCCAAATTAAGGCCGGGGTGGAGGAACGAACACCTCAATTAGGCACCGCCTCCGCGGACCACTGGTCCCAGCGCGATGCACAACAGTAGGACAAAAGGACCAGCAGCCCGTGGAGGCGATGCATAATTGAGGCGTTCGTTCCTCTACCCTTAAGGCCGCGGATAAGTCTGAAAAGCTTTCAGATCCACGGCTCGTTTGCTCCCAGTGTCTAGGTTGGTCGCGCATATGCTCCTAAATCAAACATATGACACTGGCCGCATACTTACATTGGCTCAAAACTGAAAATTAAATGGACCAAAATTGCTGAAGACTTCCTTTCGCGATCTTGGCCCATTTTGAATTTTTAGTTTCAACTCCTTTTCGGATTTTTTATGCTAAATTTGAAATTTTACGGAAACTAGCCCTCGAAGAAAGCTGAAAATCTAGGTTATACTTCTAAAGGCCTATAGTATAGAACTACCTATGTCAGAATTGCTCAGCATTGCATTCGCTAAGCTGCCAGCTTTCTCCCAATCTCTAACCGAGGAAGAACTATCGCAACTGTTCATATGAATGTTTAATGTGGACAGTATAGGACTGACTAAATTGGAAGCCCGCATGATGTTTTCGGACGGGAATCTGCTTTTTGGGTATTCAAATTTTTCCAATGTTGCTATTGAACTTCACATGGATCGAAATTTTTGCGATCGTTGTAATGCAGTCTTGTAAAGTTTGCTTTGCTTTATCGAACGAAGTGTTTCCCACATTTTTATTGGGTTGTCCCAAAAGTAAACTCTTTTTTTGAATGATCCAAGCTGTTTTTGCTTTATTGGTAGACTTGGGGTACCATTCGATAGAGCAGATCAAGCTCTACAAAAAGACCACCAAGAATCCGCCTAAGTCGCATTCCATATAAAGTTTGAAGCCAAAATCGAAAAAAAATTTGTCACCTGAAAAGTGGACTCTCGCGAGGAAAAGCCCTACTTACCTCTAACTTGGTCATTCATTATACAGTAGGCACATAGCAGTATTCATATATGCTTTTGCCGAATTTTTCCGAGCATAGAAAGCGAGAAATAAAAATTGTCCAAAAAATGGCAAACTCCGCCCCCAACCCCTCCCACATATGTCATTGTATACTACAAGCCTTACTAAGTGCAACTCCAAAACCTTACCCCCCAGTATGTGCTCTTACAATCGAGAAATACCAAGTTATACATAAAACACCGAAAAAAGAGGCATTTTGGCATTTTCAAACCATCTTTTTTCTCAATTGTGAGCCCCGAGAAAAAAATCCGCTAATTGCATTTTTGGGTACTACTAGTGTCTACTATATAAAGACCAAGTTGGAAGTCTGTAGGAATTTTCTTGAAGGAGAACCAGTTTTTAGGGTAGCTGAAATTTGATTTTTGGCCCCAAATTTCGCCTGGATTATGTTTAAGTGGGTCCTTGGTGGTCTTTTTGTAGAGCTTGCTCTGCTCTATCGAATGGTATTTTAAGTCTTTCAGGAAAGCAAAAACAGCTCAATTGTTGAAAATGGAGTTTACTTATGGGACAACCTGGTATTAGGTCGTAGAGAAAGTTCTGCCAATTCTTTTCATAATTACCAAGAATGAATGTGAATGCAAGGGGATGGATTAAAATGTGTTCTTAGTGTGCGATGGCTCCAGCTACCTATCACGCTATTCAGCTCGAAAAGATGACGATCAACTAGGAAGAAATGCCCAAAAAGGAGGAAAATCCGTTGCGCTCAGGTCTACGAAAAGGCACATTTTTTGATTATAAACGCGCAGAACTTCCAGGAGCTTGATTTGAAAATCCGTTTTATACCCTGTGTATTGGCTAGGTGAAGCAATATCCGAATATTACTTGCCCCGGTATTTAGGTCTTTTTGCAAGCAAGAAATAACTCATTGAATTCAGGGTTCAAAAAATCGAACTCTCCATATATTTTGAAGCGCAATCAGCGCGCTTTTTGAAAAAGAGCATCTATGAGATACCTAATCAGTAGCCTAAGGTTGGTAGTATAAATGACCAAAATATCGCTAATTGACAGTTACTCATGATAAGATATAAATAAAAAAATTCAGCTCAGCGTCTATTGGCAGAACTTTCTCTACAACCTAATATATTCACACTACCGCGACCAAGTAAGGAAAACCTGCACCCTATAGTACAATTTATCTAAACATAAAAGTCAAAGTTTGTGCAAATCGTGACCATATATATCTCATACACTTTTTTGTGCAAACCGACTGAGCTGAAATTTTGCAAACAAATGTTCTCATCGCGCAGATGCTTTTGGGCAGCTACTCGTCAAAGAAAATCGTTAAATTCTTTTAACGATTTATTGATTTTCGACAAAGCAGTGAAAATAAGCACTTATCAGCTGCTATCCGCTTGCACATTTTGGCGCAAACAAAGCTTTAAAGTTCGTTTTCATTCTGAAGTGAGGAAGATGCAATTACTGGATCCTTTCTGAAGTACCATGCAAAAGACGGGGGGGAGGGGGCTTCCAGCGCAGTTTTGAGAGTGCAGAGGGCAGATGACACGGCTGAACCGAATTTAAAAAAACGAAGAAAACGAAAAAGACGGGAAGAAGGAAAGACAAATTGTGAATTTTGATCTGATGACCCGGGCTGGACCGCAAAAGCTAGCTAGTGTAATTTATCTTTTATTAACTATCATGGTATCATTAATTTCTAGTAGGAATCGATACTCATAGTTGAGAAGATTTGCTAAGTCATATTATTCTTGTAGGCACTGAAGTACTACGAATTTTTTGAGGAGGAGTGCCATTTCAGCTGACACGGCCATCCAAGAAGATGTACAGGGCTTATCAATTGGAATGTCAAGTGCATTAGCATCTTTATTCCTGCGCTGGACTGTGCGTCTCTTCCGCAGAATATGCTCTCTGAGCGCTTTTTCAGGGCTAGCGTGAGAAAGGCGGAGCTTCGATTGCATAGAAGTGATTAGAGAGCATGTTTCGCGGAAGACAAGCAGAGTCCAGCGCGGGAGTAGAACTGCTGGTGCACCCCGACATTCATCTGATAAGCCCTGTATGTTGCTCATAAGGAAATGGTCAGAATTCGAAATGGCGAATCCAAGCAAGTTGCCTACGATTAGAAGCAGCATTCAACGCTAATTGGGAATCTGTATTCCTTATGTGCTTAGCGCCTTTTTGGACGAAGTTATGAGCAGTTTTATTGCGAAAAATCGTATATAAAAATTGCGAAAGTGACATTCCTGCACTTTCAGCTCACCTTCAAGATTCAAGAATATAGAGTAACCTAACTTAATGTTTTGGCCCAGCATTGAGCCCGAACGTAGCTCTGTACTGCCAAATTTGCGCTTTGCATGGTCCATTTCTTAGCAAAATAGCGGCTTTAACGGCTAATAACTTCGTCCACAAAAGTGCTAAGCAAATGCGGAATAAAAATTTGAAGTCAGTCTGTTATGCTGCATCTAATGGTATGCAGCTTGTTTGGGTTAGCTACTTCGATTTCTGTCCATTCCCTTGTCAGGTCAGTGGTAATTGATCTCAAAAATGCAATTCTTATTTGCTAACACTTTTTAAAAAAATATATTGTTAGAAACAAGCAAAAGCGTTGATAGAGAAAGGATTTGAACCTACGACCCCCTTTTCAATAAACGAGCTCGCGCTGCACATTACCGTGATAGCACCCTACTGCATTGTCCTGATACCAAGTGATGTGCCTAACACGCGAAACTTGTGATTTTTTAAGGCTCGGCAGATTAGATAGCATCGAGGTCAGCGCTCATAATCAGCAGGAAAGTGCAGGTCATGAAATCAGACCAATGAAATCAGGAAAGTTTAGCTCTTTAGAATTTTCAACAACCGCTTTTCAGAATTAGATTTGAGTGTTTTGTTTTATCACCTTGCATTGCCATTAAATTCCAAAAGTGATTGCTCCAAACACTACTAGAAAGCTTATACTCTTCTTAAAAACATATTGAATAAGGGATTTTGCCAAAATGGAATTTATTGCGGGTTTGCAAGAAACTTGCGCAAAACTTGCATAGCAAAATATACGAAACTTGCGAAAACTCGTATAGCAGAATATATGGGGCATGTTCAAGCATGACTGTTGTATTGGAAGAGCATTGCAGGATAATGAGTAGAGCTTGCAATTTATTCTATTGTATATCTCTGTCTCAAAATGAGCTTTCACGCCACCCAGCTCAGCTTCGTTTTTCCATATGCATTCCGTTCCTAACACAAATATGAAATCATCAGCCGCTCCTTGCCGCGCGGCAGATTCGGCTGCTAATCAGCAGCTTTGCTTCCCTGTATATCTTTCGTTCCAGTATTGTGCAAATGTGAGAATTTACTAGTGAACTTGTTAGTTTGCACGAAACACTTCGGCTCAGGGGCAGTGGGTCGGCAAAACTCAACAACTCAGGATTTCAAAGCCGTGCGTTCCTTATCGACCAAGTTTGAAAACAGTGCAATCCCGGTTACACAGCATTCCTTCCCTGCCGAGAAAACTGCTCTCAAACTTACACGCGCAGACTAGTCTTACACGCTTCCGGACGAGTTGATAAATTCCTTCTCACCATTGGAGGCTGCCCGCCGCAATGCTATAACCATTGGGTCCTGCAACAATTCAGCGTCATCAGCCTTGCTCCACTCGTCCTATTCCAAAAAGAAGGGCATTGAAAAACGCTCGTTTTCGCCGTTTTCAAGCTCTCAAAAGTGCATTTTCGGGATCAGCGTATTGAAGAATCCCAGGTAAGCGAAAATTTCACTAGGTTGAGACTTGCCAAGCCACTGCCTTTAACCCATGTGGGGAATGATCGAGAACGCACTTTGGCCTCTCAATCAAATTTGTGTTGATATTCCAAGCAACAGACAATGCACAATCAACAACACAGAAGGGCTGAATGTGTCCCATGACATGTGTAAAGTCTGTGTCCATGTCACAGACACGTTCACTTTTTCATGTTCATTCACCTAACATGTGTCCCATGTCCCATGTAAGGTGAATGACGGTATCATGTGTTGGAAGTGGAAACATTCAAAAGAAGTACAGTACATGGGAAAGGCGTCACGATATGAAGAAAAGATGGGGGAGGGGGATATAAGGGTGTTGACTGTCATTTGATATGGTTGGTGGTCATGCTTGATCCTGTGGGTGAGTGAAATTTCTGTTTTCGATAAACTTAGCTGGTCGATGAATCTCGCTGAGAAAGGGATTGATGCGTAGTCAAATATCAGTCAGTTGTCGAGAATGTTAGATGAAAAAAATAATGAATAGATAGAGAAAGTCAATAATTGAAGCAGCTTGCCGCCAATTTCAAGCCCCAAGAGCGTAAAGTAAGAAAAATAAGTATGTCAATTTAGCCTATATTAGTGGAAATAGCTTACTAATAAAAGACCCGTTCAGAAGTTTATGCAAAGTTTGATTCAAATTTCATAATTTTTTCTAGCATTCTGGGTCACTCATAACAAATGGCTAAGCAAAAAACGCTGGAAATCAATGAATCAAGAAAGACAATAGATCATTTTCAATATAAGCTTAGTGACACCCGTCCGCCACGAAGTTCATGTTTGCGAAGTTCAGCTCAAACCTCATAATTTTCAAACATTCAGGACCGGCAAAAATTTTTTGAGCAAAAACTGCAAAAAATTATAAAATCGATAGAAGCAATCAGTATGTTTTGAGCAAAATAACTTTATCTGGTGATACTGCATTAAAATTGCGAAAAAGACATTTTTCTCTGAAACCGAATTTCAATAAAAACGAACACGTTGCCGCGAAATGTAGTCTATGCTACTCTTCGGTGTTCAGAACACATGCGTCTTTAGGCTGAGTTAAGACTTCTTCTATCATTCGGAAAAAATTTGATAGACAAAAATTGAAAAAATCAATAAATCAATGGGGGCAACCTGTGTGTCCCGAACAAAAGACGTATTAACACACGCCCCTCCCCATACATTAGGTCTGCCAAATTTTGTTCGGATTCCTTGGTTCCTTCAATCCCTTTTGGGCGACATGCAAAGTTTTTTAATTCAGATTCCATAACTCCTTTTATCTTTTTTGGGCAAACATACAGAATTTTCCAGACAAAAAGTGCAAAAAATCAATAAATCGATAGAGTGGAATGGTGGGTCCCGAGCAAAATGGCTTATTAACACACGCCTCACTCTATATATCATCTCTGCCAAATCTGGTTCAAAGTCCGTAATTCCTTTTATACTTTTTGGGCAAGCATAGAGAATTTTCAAGCAAAACTGCAAAAAATCAATAAATCGATAGAGTGGAACGATTGGTTCAGATCTAACGGCTCCTTCTATTTTTTTGAGCGAACATACAAAAAGTGGCCAAGCTAAATATATATAGTATTGATTTAGGCCTTTTCATATTCGAACTCGTCAGGACAAGGAGCTTCTTCGAAACTACGGAAGTGGAAGATGTCGGGAATCATACAACAACATGCTAGACTACCACTCTATCTTTCTCCGTTCTTACGATAGTTAGCTCCTATCTTTCGACTTCTTTCAGAATAGTTTTTTTTTTCAGATTTGCCAAAGTTTTCATATGTATCATTGGTCGAATTAACTCATGACAATTCGGCAAAATTGTACGAGGCTGATAACGACTTGTATGAGTATTTTCTGCGTAATAGAGATGCAGTAAGTATTGCATTGAGAATCTTAGAAGCGCTTTGGGCCTGCTCTTCTTTCAGCTCAATAGTTCGTTCTTGTTTTTTCTGTCAGACCATGGGCCAAGATTTGGAGGGGTGAGTCACGCCTCGATACCAAATTTTTTGCTTCTTCATTGTCTCGGCCCACTCAAACGAAAGTTCTGCTCTTTCTAACGTACCTAGATGTCAAGAAGAGGCAAGAGCAATGTAACTCATCTACTAACAAGATGTCTGACAACAGTTTTTTGAGACGTACTTCGCTTATACAAAGGATATTTCGGTTTAATGTTCACTCAAAAACAGCTGATTGAACAGCTACAATTTGGCTTGATTTATCATTTAGGATCTGATTAGAAAGTTCAAACGCATATGTTTGTAAAACCCAAAGGGAAGCAAATGCAGCTTTTATCAGCTTTTTCTCCAAGATTCGTGCAAGTATGGTTTTGTAAACCATTTATTGTAGCAATTAAAAAGTTTTAGCAAATAATTTTATGAGACAATCAAACTTTCTACCATAAGCGGATTGTCTGAAATTCCAAAGGGCTCGAAAACTAGCCGGATTGAATGTAGTTATGGAGAAAAATGGAACAAACGGACATAATTGTGTATTAGTGAGCTGTTAATTCCCATTTGGCAAATAAATAGCAATATTTAGAAGAAATAAGTATTTATTCCGTATATAGTACATTTTCCACAGACGTCATTGGCCGGGTCGAGAAAAGTAAAAGCAATGTGCACTATTTTCTGAGATTGAAACACATCAAAATACCTAGTATTCTAGGAACTAAAGCTTCTGTCAATCGTAATGAACAGAAGAATCCCTTCTTGTATATTGTACTACCTGAACGCTTACGTGGCTCGCCGATGCATGAGCAATTGAAAACAAATAGCAAGGAGCTTCTCACTCATCACGATATTCATTCCACGTTGCAGGATATTCTCTATGTAAGTATTCAGTTTTATGTATTTTGATTACAATACAACCTACTTGTATTAATTCGTGCAAAAATTCGTGCCATTCTTGAACCTACCTGCAATCTCCTAGAATATGGATAAACAAACGTTGCAATAGTGTTTGATATTAGAATTTCCCTTTTCGGTGGCAAACAGCGTGTTTCAAAAGTTAACCAGTCTGCAGCTGCAATTTATGTACTAGTGACAGACCGAGGAGAGGGGGCGGGGCAAGGTTTTGAAAGTTACTTATAATATAAGCCATAAAAACGTGCAAATAAATTGCTTATACTTATAATGATAGAAACAGTTATTTGGTTCGAATCAGTTCTACTGGCTTGCTTTTTCTGAAATTCCGTAATTATAGGCCCACAAAAATTTCCAGGAAATACCCCCAAAAAATTTGCGAAGCAGTTAAGGCCATGCTCTATTTAAAAAAATTGTCGCATTCTCCCTCCCCCTCCTCATCAAATGGAAAACCTACCGTACAACCGTACCTAGACAAGCACTGATGTATCGCAAAGGATGTGCCTTGTCGAGCAGTTGCTTTATCCTCAAATTCAGGACTCGTCCATCTTATAGGCAGTGTCCCGGCAAATTCGCGCCATGGGGGATATAGCTGAAGTGGGGTTCTTGGTCATCCTACTGACCTCCAGGCGCAGTCCGGCTGGTTGATGTTCCCCCTGGGCCGAGAAAATAACCCTTGAACCGGCGCGCGCTCTTCGCTTACCGTTCGGCGCAGGACCCCACGGCCGCTCTCCCGCATTGTGCATGCTATCCAAAGCAAAGATTAGCAGCAGGGTCTTCGTACCAGTGCCTCCCAACCTTCCATTGAAATTCTCGTCTGAGTTGCATTTTGGAAATTGGGTAAAAGCCATAAAAAAGGTGATTTCACCCCGTTTGAAGCTCAAAATGGGGCACTACGTGTCGAAAAGGCCCAGAACATGCAGAAAGGTGGAAATGCAAGATCTGCCGGGATACTTTCTTTCTGGGCGAACTCTGGCTGCAACGGTGGGTTTTCTTTGCACAAGTATAAGGTATTGAACTCATCCAGGTAGACTGCAGAAAGGTACTTGAGGGACTTTGCGTGAGATTTACAAACATTTATCATCAGAAATCTGCCTACTCTCAAAAAATATCGAATTCTCACTCTCACCGCTATCGCAAAAAGACGCATTTTTGGCATTTCCGAATCTAGACGTCTCTTACTTTTGCTTCGGTACTTTTGCTGCGAGAACTGCAGCTCAAAAAAGCTCTCTCTTCCCGTGATCCTTATACGTTGTCAATATTCACATCTTTGATCGGAGATAGTGGGAACAGGTGTATTAAGTGTGAGTAACGGAAAACTGAATTTTATAGATTGAATTCAAAAGCTCCATATAGTCGTGTTTTTTCTGGTTTCCATTATAACAATGTCCCACTGCACTGTTTGTCTTTTTATCAAAATGAGGGCATAGTGGAGTCAATTTTGAATTTCACGCTTGCGGTTCTAGCCGCTGCTGCTATTTTCTTTACGAATCATGCGCGCTATTGTAACACTTAAAATTTTCTACAAAATATTTCAAAGCATTCGGATAAAAAAAAGCGCTACGATTATACTAAACACGAGCATAATCAATTTCCCCTATGAACACAACTCAAACTTCGTGAAAATAGACTTTGCCTGCAATCACCTTTTTTCCTTCGGTGAAGTCAACTTCCAAGATATTCTCATATGCTCTAATATAAAGTGTCCTGAATGTCGAACGTTTGACGATCAATAATCCATTGCTTAAGAAACTTGGTCCTAAACACCGCTTATGGAGCCAGCTTCGACTTGTTTTGCCGGGTAGAAATCACTGATCGCTCATAATTACTGTAGGAGTACACAGGGAATTTCTGGCATACAACGTCATGATTAGCAGTAAACCAGAAAAATCTTCAAAAGATCTCAAAAAGTTGTGAGCCATGATCTCGCGTGTTAACATCGCTGCTCAACTTTTTACAAGCTTATAAATCTTTTTATATGGTATAATCACATCTTGTAAGTCGTCTTATTTTAAAACCTGAGCTATCTTGGTTTCTCTGAACAAATCCAATTACTTTGCTATGCCGTATACAGGTTCTTAATGGTGATACAATTTTATTGCCTGACGTTTCGACAGGAGGTCTTCAGAGGCTATAAAAGTGTCAGTTATAATGATGTACGTTCTCAGCCGCCAAATATCTCCTCCTACCTGCCATTCAAATCGTCTCAAATGGAAATAGAGAGTTCAGGAGGGTGCACCCATCAAATGTATCACCGTGTTGCAGCGGACAGCCAGTCGATGTGACTGCAGCTGTTGTGACTGAATGCGACAAATGAAAACCAAGATGACACAATGTTGCTTATATACGCGCAAACAACCTTATAGTTCACAGAACGACAGATACGGCAATAGGTCACTCGTCAAAGATAATTTTTCATTTTTGCTGTTCAATTTCGAATCTCGGAAAAGAATGTATGATGCTTTTAAGGCTTTTCGAGCAGAAATTTGTTGTTCGTAGCCTAGAATATTGCACCTAATTTAGTAATCGGCACAGCCATGTTCTATCATTCCATGCTTTTCCAGCGGGCTTATCATGCTTTGCCTCTTTTTGTTAGCTAAATGTTCGTTAATCCTTATACTCAATTGTCGGCCGGTCTCACCGATATAGATGGCATATCGAAAGAGTAACTACGATCAAGCGATGTCTGATACAGGCTCAGCTTGACGATGATGTTGTTTTAGTCAACATACCGCGAAACATCAGAAGGCAATTAGTCAGTAGCAGGGTGTTGATACTGACGGTATATCACATGATTGCGTAGTTTGTCCGTGCGGAAAACGTTGCCATTGTGCAAAATCTGGTGTCGTTTACGATATTGTGTAATCTTGATTTGCTCAATTCAGTCACAACAGCTGACACATCGAGTGACTATCCGCTGCAACACGGTGGTACAATTGGTAGGTGCACAGCTCCTCCTGAACGTTTTATTTCACTTACGACGAAGTGAATGGCAGATAGGAAGAGACATTTGGCTGCTCAGAACGTATATCATCAATTGGCATCTTTTCGGCCTCTGAAGACGGCGTCCTGCCGAAACGTCGGGCTATAAAGTTTTATCACAATTAACCTGTATACGGCATACAGTGCTGGCCAAAATTATAGGTCCACTCTAAAAAATGCCATAACTCACTCTGTTGTGCATGAAATTTTCCAAAATTTGGTAGAGACGTGTGTTTACCAGCCTACTATTAGTCTTCAAAACGGTTCTCGTCTTTGTTTGATTATTCAAGAAAAAATTAGAAATTTTGAAAAAAGCAGGCTTGAAGGCTGGCCAAAATTATAGGTCCACCTGGAGTTTTTACTGATTAAAGCACTTCTTAGCTCCCGAATTTTTTTAGGTAGGCACACATCCAAAAACGTTAAACAGCTGCATTGGTCAAGCTGTGTCATACCTCCAAAAAGAACTGATTATCTGCTTTTTTGCATTGAAGATGCACTCATATGTATTTCGCTCCACAAATCTGCGTTGAGTAAGAAATTCTGCAGTTTCTCAGCCGGATCGGAAAGGACGGAGTTTCATCTACCTTCTGGATGTTTTTTGACGTGAGCATTGAGGAAAAAATCCGACTTTTTGCTGCTGAAGCAAATCTGACATCGGCTTAATCGGCAGAGTAAGCCTCAGTTTCTGCCCTTAAACCCTTTATGCATTGTCATTATAACCTCAAGTAATTGTAGAAGCATTTTTTACACAAGAATAAATTTGTCGCCATACTCGCAAGTGTCCACAAAGCTGCCTTGCTTCTTTTTCGAAACATGAGTTGTGTGTGCAACGTAATAATGGTGTTACGCGATCCAAAATAGCTTTCCAAGTGCTACCTCACTTAGATTTTTGACAGTAATTATTTACTAGATAGTGGGCACAGCTTGTAGTGTATGTTAGCACGTAATTCTTCTGAAAATTTTGGTCGGAACCACAAGTAGTTTTGGTGCTTGTCGTAATCAGTTTCTGCAGAGTGATTTCAGTAATTATACTCGAATGCTAGGATCTCTAGAAAGTTGTAACTATGGTATACGGACTCCCCTTCATAGAAACAATGCCTTTACTTTACTCAATGCTTCTGAGAACATTGTAAAAGAAGTTTGAAGGCAGAAATTTGAGCTCAGGATTGCAGTACTGTCAATGTCAGATTTGCTTCAGCAGCAAAAACTCGGAGTTTTTCCTCAACGCTCACGTCAAAAAGCATCCAGAAGATATTAGGTTGTAACAGAATTAATGCAGGTTTTGAATTCCAACTGCAATAAGTCGTACACTTCTCATTTCTAAGTAGATTGCAAAACACCATTCGATAGAGCAAAGCAATCTCTACAAGGTGGCAATCTTGCTTTAGCAACAGCTCTGATCCACCACGAGTTTCGAGCCAAAAACTGAAAAGATTCAACTGTCCGAAAAATTGAGAAAAATCGTAACTCGGTCCGTAAAAAACCTACAAAAATTTTAACTTGCTCACGTAAACACTATTCTCATAAGACATCTATATACACCTTTGCCGTATTTTTTCTCCGTTAAAAATCAAGAAAACGGAAATTTTCGTTTGTCAAAGTGATGCTGTGCCCTTTCCACATAGGTAGTTGTAATACTACAGACCTATAGAAGTACTAACGCAAATTTTCAGCTCTCTACAAGCTTTAGTTCTCGAGTTATATCGATTGCAGCTTTCCCTAGTCAGATGGTCCAAGCTAAAATTCAAATTTCTCGAGAACTAAAGCTTGTAGAGAGCTGAAAATTTACGTTTGTACTTCTACAGATTTGTAGTATACAACTACTTATGTGGGAACGGCACAGCAACACTTTGGCAAATGCACGAAAATTTCCGTTTACTTGATTTCTAACAGAGAAAAAAATACGGCAAAGGCGTATATAGATGTCTTATGTGATTAGTGTTTACGTGACCAAGTTAGAATTTTTGAAGGTTTTTTAGGAACTGAGTTACGATTTTTTTCAATTTTTCGGACAGTTGAATCTTTTTAGTTTTTGGCTCGAAACTCGTGTTGAACCAGAGTTTTCGCTAAAGCAAGATTGCCACCTTGTAGAGATTGCTTTGCTCTATCGAATTTTGTTTTTGCACCCTACTTAGAAATGAGAAGTGTATGACTTATTGCGGTTGGAATTCAAAACCTGCATTAATTTTGTTACAACCTAATAGATGAAACCCCTCTCTTCCGATCCAGCTGAGAAACTGCAGAATTTCTTACTCAACGCAGGTTTGTGGAGCGAAATACATGTGAGTGCGTCTTCAAGGCCAAAAAGCAGACAATCAGCTCTTTTTGGAGGTATGTCACAGCTTGACCAATGCAGCTGTTTAACGTTTTTGGATGTGTGCCTACCTAAAAAAATTCGGGAGCTAAGAAGTGCTTTAATCAGTAAAAACTCCAGGTGGACCTATAATTCTGGCCAGCCTTCAAGCCTGAAATCCAAAAATCAACCGGAAGGACGAGTGCCTAGCCATTACTAACGAGCTGTCGCCATATCAGAGCCTCTGTGGCTTTTGAATAATGGGGTCAGGTTCAGAACCGGGTCACTAATTAACTATAAAAGTAAAGCAGTACAGCTTTTTGACATAGTGGTCTGCACCCACCAAATTTTTCATCTGCTAAGGTGAGCACTAGCTTAATCTTAGTTTTGGTTGAGGCTGTTGTTTTTCTTAAAGGGTTGGGCTCTTTTCTGTGGTCGATGAGGTGTTTGATCGGATAGTTTACTTATGTGTCTTCGACTTTTTCAGACTCTGAAGAAGGCGAGTTCGCCGAAACGTTAGTCTGTTATTCTGTGCGATAAAGTTCTGTACCAATCTTGGATTACGCTCAAGCAATTAACGAGAAGATTGCAACTATGCCAAGATTCATGGATAGTCGAACATGGATGCTTCAAGCCTGCTTTTTTCAAAATTTCTAATTTTTTCTTGAATAATCAAACGAAAACGAGAACCGTTTTGAAGACTGATAGTAGGCTGGTAAGCACACGTCTCTACCAAATTTTGGGAAATTTCATTCACAACAGAGTGAGTTATGGCATTTTTTAGAGTGGACCTATAATTTTGGCCAGCACTGTAGCAAAGTAATTGGTGTAATCATATTTCAAAGGGGCTTTGTTGAAGGCTGTCACTCACAGAGTGTACCAAAAGTATGTACCCAAATATTTGACCATTGACACATCTCCTCAAAAGGTGTCGTTTGCCTACTATCATCTGCCATTATGTGGAACTGGCTTCAACTTAGGCTTACAATAGGAAGCGAGCCACCGTTCGCTCTTCTTACTGTGGGGCTCTGTGGGAACTTTCGGCATATGGAGTCACTTTGAAAAGGTGCCGGTTCGACTAATTTTAAAGAGGCTAAACTCGTGTAATCGGTTTTCATGGACGCTGAATACATACTCAACTTTACGCTGTAAAGGAACACTCTCGGAGTATGCGAACGTGTAGCAAATATAAAAATACATCGATACAGCCAAGCTGGGTTGCCGTGAGCGTAATTTAACTGCAATTGCAGCGGCGCACGCCGCAGGCTGCCACGTACTGTTGTGTAGCATGTACGAATCCACAGTTTGAGATTTTTTAAGTTGTTTGGTTTGCTTTCTGACGCGAAATAGGGCTCGCAATGGCTCAAAGTTTTCTTTAGGAATCCTACCGTGATCTTACAATGATGAAAAGCGATTGGTGGTTACTAAACATCGTAAATCTAAGCCAAACTTAGCTCTGCAACAATGTTTTTGAAAAAAGAGGGCGTTTCCTGATTAATCGTTTTCGCAAGAGAGTTTGAAAGCGACGTCCACGCAAATCTAGGGTCACACAGGGGCACTTAGCGTCGCAAGCGGAAATTGACTTCGGGAACTTACCTAAGGGCCGCATACCTTGATATCTCTACCGAGGAGGGAAGAATCGCACTTTGAAGAAAGTTTCACATCTTAAAGCTTCAGATGCCTAGAGTTCACGCTGTCCATCCATTCAGAGTAATGGCGTACCGAGGGGAGGAGCCAAGTGGGTAGCAAAATTTTTCAACCATCACGAGTTACAAAAATGTACAACTAACTTGTTTATACTTGTAAGTAATCAAAACAATTTTCTAAATTTTCTGAAAATTCGATTTATCAAACGATTTTTTCAACTGACACCACTACCCCTTTTTCCAAAATTCCGGAGTTATGGGCTCACGGAAATTTTGAGAAGCATACCAAAAATTTTTACTGGGTGCATGGTTAACGCCACGCACCTTCATCAAAAAATCTTTTTATCGCCCCTCTCCCCGAACGGAAATGGTGGGTACGCCACTTATCCACAGGTATTCTACCATCCTTAACTATGAACATACTGAGGGGCGAAAAGTGTACAAGTCGGTGCAGCTTTTTGTATGACTCTCTGTAATCCGCAGTTGTCAACCGTCTTTTTTTTGAAAGTAATTTTTCTTTTCTTAAACTTATCCAAAACATTCCAAGTCGTACTATGAATAACCCAACAGTACCAAGCATTTTCTAATATAAACAAACAAATTTCTGAAAGTTTTAGTATTTTGATAAACCCTAAATTGACTTGTGGTTATCATTTCTCTGATACTTCAAATGTTTTGGTTAAAAGACGTTTAGCATTGTTAGTTTAGAAGATCTAGACAGCTTTGAAATGTTTTCAGTAAATTCAAAGGAGCAAGGATTACTTTGGAATAAACTCGGCCCTTGTGATCTCCAGGGATCATACAAAAACCTGGAAAATACGCCTCATACAATGTTTTGCTCCTGTTTCTGTTCAAAGTGTAATATGAATAGTTACGGATGGACAGCCACCATGAAACCCAGATATCTGACATCAGATATCCGGAGCTTCAGGATTTGAAAGCTTTCTTTTAGAGTCAGCGGCTAGGCAGATTCTCGATTTGAAGTTTTTTTTGCTTACCTGGGGTAAATCGAGGCGCTGATTCCGAAAAACTACATTGAAGAGTTCGAAAACGGCAAAAACCACCATTTTCCTAGGCCTGCCATTTTCAATTTGAACGAGTGGAGTACGTCCCGCCATGGTCAGAGAGGCAGAATCGCTGCGGGACCCTCGCAGTTATAGGATTGCGGCATGCCTTCTCTACGGATCAGGGAAAATCGCAAGCTCGTCCGCGCGTGTTAGAATGGCTTGCGCGTAACGGATCTAGGGACAGTTTTCTAGGCAAGGGCAGCGTGCTGTGCGCTCGGACCTGCTCTGTTCTCATGTTTGGAGTGCAAGCAACCTTACATGTCAAAATTTTGGAACGTTCGTTTTAGCGAGCTGCTGCCTTCAAGCTAAGACTCCTCCCCGGCGATTTTAATGCATGCGGCCCCTAAACAAGCCAGGCGGCAGCGCACCGTGCCTGAGCTTCGTGCCTAAACCAAATCACAGTATTGTATCAGCGAACGATTGCAACAGTTTCCGTGCTAGCATGTGACTCATTTGCCTCGTCGATCCTCGCGCAGAACTGCAAACCTATGCAAGTCGTCTGCTGATTTCGGTACTGGGGCAGGTGTCTTGCTTTTGAAGATCAAAGTTCTATACATTTTTTGCGACACTCTGCATAGTATGTATACACACTCATACATATTGTACTTGCGACTGTATGAAATTCGCGCTCAAAGGACGGGAAAAGCGAGTTGATCGAGAAATCCACTCCATCTCCTACCCCTTGCTCCTGTCAGTTACAAATTACATACATGCAGACCGCAAAATCCTAAAATATAGCAATTTCGAGTCGGAACTGTGGAACTTATCGTGACTAGTCTTCAAATCTAGCCTAATTCAATTATGTCAAAGGCTTGCAAGTTTTTGCAACATCACATACTCCCAAGTTTGAAGTATTACTCCAGAACGGACATAAAGGTTATTTTTATTTTGATAGCGGGATCATTATGCGCGGCACAGCGATCATATGCTTATAGGCACAACAATTCATTATGACCGAGAAAAACTTCCTCTTATGCAGATAAGATCCTCTTTATTGAAAAGAGAATTTCCATAACTTTTGAGAATTTTTGATTCTGCGTGTTAGTAAAAAAGAGAAGAGTAGAGTAAAAAAGGCCTGATTGATGTCAGAATCTTGTGCTTGACATCCATAGAGCAACAGATAGTTCCTGAAAAGTGGTGAATTGTAAGTCATATCTTCTTAGCATTGTGCTGATGGTACGATGATGGTACGAAGACTACATAACAAAAGATACAATTCTTCTTTGTATTTTTACAAAACAAATTTTGGTTTACAATTTTTGCTTTGAATGCTGGTTAATTCTTATACTATTCAGTTTCAACCAGCAACAAACTTCACAGAGATGGACTACAAGGATTTCAATAATAGTAAACGTGGATCGTCTTTACTGCGACGATTTGAGGCAGGAATCAAACGGACTTGCAAAACGCTTCCCATACCATTTCAGTACTGCATCTGTCAATACGCAACATCTGCAGTGACGTAAGTTGCACTCAATCCTTGCTTCCAATCTTTCTTCTTTTTGCAGTGATGAAAAGTTGAGACAAAAACTAGCTACATTTGCTGTTGAACAACTAGATCTACTTCTACAATCTGAAGGAGTTTCGTCTTCGTGTGAGAATGTGAAACTGAAAAAGGTAAACTATGTGACTTTTTGCATATTGGACTAGAAATCATTCAAAAGTCTAGAGTGAAAAAATATACCTCATCAGCCTGGATGACGTAGTGATCCCACAAATTTGAGATTGGCTTAGTGTAAGGAGAAGAACGAAACGGAAAAAGTACAACACTTTATTTCTTCTAACAAATGTTCTTGTTCATGTGTGATGTTAGACACCACTAGGACAAACTTCACTCATAAAAAAAGCTCCACTGAACTTTTTTAAAATTAGGGAGGCATTCGCATATTCTATAGCGCGTGTTAGGTGTTAGGGGATTAGCAAAAAAGTAGCATTCTCGAGGTCCTATCCAGAGAGATGCCTTCAAGCACCTTGACTTTTTGCGTTCTCAGTCCGAAACAGCCTCTTTCCTCTCTTATCGAATGCTGGCACAGCACGTTTGTTTAGTCAGACTCAGCATTCTTCTAGATCTTGATCTGTTGACAGTTAATCTTAGCGAGAGGCTACTGTATCATGCGTAGCGCCCTCTTGCAATAGATTTACCATTTTTAATGTTTGGCATTGAAGAGTGTTGCCTCGAATGGATGGACTCTCTTAAACTAGTAAAGTACTTTGACCCAGGGCTCGGCACAGGTCTTATAAGCAAGCTGGATATCGTTTTTGGGACAAAAAGCAATGGGGGTTTTGTTTTTGTGGCCGCAAATACAGAAAATTTGCAACGTTTTTTTAGTCGACCTTTCGTTTTTTGGAGGTCATTTAGGGATTATGGCCTAGGGTCAAAGGGGACTTCGTGAAAATTCGCAAAAGTTAGGGGAAACTTCTTTTTTTGCATTTTTATCTAGCCACCTCGTGCCGAGCCCTACTTTGACCTTACTCAAAATCTGCTGTGTTTTTATGCAATTGATGTTGCCAGCTAATCTCTTGTAATTTTAGGAGTGACTGAACGGATGTTTGCAGCAATTATTGATACTTGCATCAAAATTTCAAATATAAGCAATGAGGAACTTACAACAGCGCCCATATAATGTCCAAGATGCAATGAAGGCATGCGATGCGTGAAGCTGGCCGGTGTCCACACTATATCCCGTTCCCAGTTTTCTTAAATTTTTCTGCGGACATCTTTTCGCAACTACTTTACGCAGCGCACATAACGCATAAAAGACTCTAGTAAAGTTATTTCTTAGTGCTGTTTCTGCAGATTATCGGACGCTAGAAAGCAGCCGCAAACACCTTTTCAAAAAAAAGAAGAGCTGTTAAATCTGAAAAAATCATGTTGTCCTAAACTCTTCTTATCATATTAGGGTGATCGGTAAAAAATGGGGCAGCTTGATTTTTATTACATTTTGAAACTTTCTGTTCTCACCAACAACAAGAAAGCTGCAACTCAAACGCCGCTTACATAAACGACCTTCGCCTATTATTCTGGCAACGCGTTACCGCTCCTCTCTCGTAACCGTGCGCATGGCGACATGAAGAACTCAGACAGGGTTTTTGGAACCTTGCTCATTCTTGCGCTGCTATACCGTAAAGTCGTAAAGCAAATGACATACCATTCGAAAGAGCTCTTCATGCTCCTTTAAACAGTATATTGAACATTCGAACATTCTTTTTATTTCTGGATAAAAAAGGCGAAATACCTGAAAAATCGCGATTTTTGGCGCAGTAAAAAACCAAAAAATCATGTTTTGCCTTATATTTTCCGAAAATAGATAAAATCTGAGGTAGGCTGCATATGGATAGAGCATAAAAAGCTCTATCAGATGGTACCTAGAAAACATGCGTTCACCTGCAAAGAATTGAATAACGCGTATCCTTGTTCTCGAAGCTGCTAATGGCCATATCTCCTGACTTTAAAAGTTGAGGCCTTCAAGCCTTCATGGGTTTAGTGACTGTCCCACCACCCACTCCAGCAGTGGTAGTTTGGGTGGTCTCGCATGTTTCACCGCGCAGATACTGCCCAAAGTTTAAAGTTTGTCAAAGTGACTAACTTTGCATTTCAGCCACTATAAAAATTATTACGTATGTAAATGACTCTATATAGGTATTTTCTGAAAGAGAATAATTTCTACTAACATCATCAAAATTAAGAAGTTCAACCACTTTTCTTTTTTGAGAAATCTACAGTTATTTTCTAAGTGCCCCATTTTTTATCGATCACCCTAATAACTAAGATATGGATCTCTCGCTAAGCAAATGTGATTTCCGTAATCAGAAGGTCAATAACCTTTATGAGCGAGTTTTCAAGTCAATAACCTTTATGAGCGAGTTTTCAAGATGTGCGGGTCATATGATTTTTCTCACTTGCTCTCCCGAAGCTTACCGATGGGTTTTGGCTAAAATATTGATGATCTTAGATTGAGAGCAAACTTCGCTTTAGAGGGTTTTAGACATGTTGTTTAAGACTGTGGTCTTTGAGGATTAGAGAATCTTTTGGCAGAGATATGGTGAGGAAGCTGTAGCTAAGCCACAAAGTCCGTAAATTCGCCTGCACTTTCCGCGCACTTATTAGAAAACTTGGCTGCTTGCTTTAACATGTTAAGATCAGTGGAAACCGTGCTATTGAATGGTGCATGTCTCAGGCTCCAGTCTGTGACAGACGCCAAGTTACGAGCTTACGATATCAGGTCTTCATAAATGTTGTCCAAAACGCAAAGATCGCAAACTTCGAAATTCCTCGTGAATGGTCGCATGACACACTGATCGTGCTCACTTCGCTCAGGAGGACTTCCCGTAATGGATGCTGTATTTGTGTGTGCTTCAGCTATCTAGTTAAATTTAAAAAAACTTTGTGGCTAGAGCTCAGATCTATCTAACTACCTTATCAATATGGAAGGAACCCATGAGCGAAGTGAACACAAATTTGTAGTCGTGTTCTGTAACCAGTCACGATGGAGTTTTGACGAAGTATGCGACCTTTGCGTTTTATGCAATATTCACGAGGACGTATTTTCGTAAGTCGTGAATCGGCGATTGTTATAGAGTGGAGATTGAGACATGCGCCGTTCATCAGCATAGCTTCCTAATGACTTCTAAAGGCAAGCGGGCAAATACTCTAATAGATTCCCGAAAAGTACAGGCGAATTCACGAACTTCATTGCTTGGCTACAGCTCCCTCACCGTATCTCTGCCAGAAGACCTGTATCCCGCAAACGCCATGATTTTCGCAAACAGCAGGTTCGAAAACCTCCACGAGCAAAGATTTCTTTCACTTCAAGATCAAATTTTGACCAAAACTCGTCGGCGAGCTTCAGAGCATAAGACGAAAAAAATTAAATAAAATGCACTACTTGGAGAACTTGCTCGTGGAGGTTTAACACATTGACGACCATGCAGATTTTTGGTTGTCTGCCTCCTGGGACCAAAGCTTTTTACGGACCAGCCCACATTTTTCAACTATAATTACGCATACTGCCATCTAAGCACACCTACAGTAAATCTGAAAGGCCGATGAAAAAGGAAGAGGTCATCCTCAGATTCAATGCAAAAGAGAGCTCATGGAATGAGTTTATCCCAAGATAGTAGTCATTTTAAAAGAATTCAAACCTTGACACACATGGTGTGTCAAGCGGTCCCACGAGGCAGTCATTGTTTGACACACCATGTGTGTCAAGCTGTCGTCAATGTGTTAACCATAATGTTATCAATAATATCAGTGCGCTACATTTGCTTCGCAAAGGCTCGCACTGGTTCCACTATCTGAATGCCCTACTCCCGCATAATGATAGCATTGAAACTCACCGCGCAATCCCGACTATTACGAATAAAATGTGAGCAACTACTCATTCTGAAAGCTTTTCCATGTAAAATCGGTGAATTGCGTGTCTGAAACCTTTTGCAGAAGAACAAACGCAAATCTGAATAGGTTCTTGCATTTTCCATTGTTTTGGTAGTGGCCATAAGAACAATAATCACCGTGAGCTTTATCTTTGTGCAAAAGTCATGTGAAATGTCTGGTAAAACCTTGGAAAATTGGCCATTTACGCAACCCATACTTTTTGGCGCCGTTTTTGTAAAGCAGGAGACTTTTGATCACTCTTTTTGGGCCTAAGTCTATGGACTTGCACATTTACTTACCAAATACATCCACGACTTTGCAAAAAATGGAAATACGGACCCGATTTTGCGGGTCAGAAGCCCAGTGTATCCGTTGGACGCGCAGTTTATGAGGGATCCATTCAACGAATCTGCTCGTGGTTTCGCTTGATGGACTTTCATGATGGTGGCATGCGCTGTGATAAATTGAGCCCTAGAGGTTGGCTGGAATACACTCAACGAATTTGTTAACACACACACACACACACACACACACACACACACACACACACACACACACACACACACACACACACACACACACACACACACACACACACACACACACACACACACACACACACACACACACACACACACACACACACACACACACACACACACACACACACACACACACACACACACACACACACACACACACACACAAAGTCGCGTAAATATCCTTAGCCCGTCATTATGAGTAGTGAAAATCATGCAGACAGTCGAAAAGCATTTTTTCGATCTTTGAAAGAAGGTTCTTGTTTATATAGATCTTGTCTATCAATCAATATACCTCGACATCAATGTTCGAAAACCAAATTTTTGATGTCACTTTCGAAGTTGCACCTCCTGCTCGTGGAAAATTCCAGGTAGGATATTCATTGAAAAAAGCATTCGGTTTCTAACTCCATCTCTCAGATTCCGGTCAGATTGAAGCAGGGCAAACTAGCCTTAGCTGGAGCCACATTTCTGCGACTCGATCGGTATAATGATATGGGCGATTGTATGAGCAAAGGAGTTCTTCGTTCCTACTGCACATGCAAAAATCGGGTACATTGATCTCATTTAGGAAATGCAATTAGTTGTTTGAGCAAAGTGACTTGCTATGTTTTGTTTTGATAATAAAATTTTATGAGTAGTGTAGATGAGAACAAAGCTATTGTGCACTTTGTGATAACCTTAACCAAGTTCTTATGAAAATGTCTTTCTTGGTAAACGTTTTCGAGAACAAAATGTCAACTCGAGTTTTCCTTGGCAAATGCTTTTGAATTGAAAAATGTCAAATCAAAGCTTTGACCTCTTCTCAAACGAGGGTCTTGTAATCGGTTGACAGTGGTAAGAGAAGGCGGCGGTGCAGGAGGAACCAGAGCTCTTGACCCCTGTATCCAAGAGAGAAAGGGGAGGAGCTGGCTGCATGCCAAGAAGGCTCTGGCAACCCTCCAAGCTCCGCCCCGCGCGCTGAGCCTGAGTTTTGCCTTTTTTGCTCAGGAATTCGCGGAAGGAAAAGTTTAATTTAAAAGACTTGGAGTGGAGATACAGAGAAGGGAAAACAAATTTGTGGCTAGTTTTGAAAGGCGAATCTTGTGAATGAACTTTTATATGAATTCACATCAATGCAATTCATCTTCCTTTAAAAGATTGGAATTGATGAAATATTTTTTAGAGGGGTAAAAGCTTCGGAAATTTTTCTGAACTCCTATAAATGGCTTCGCGGAAAACTTACTCTATATTGCAATTTATTTTCCTGAGCTAATTTTCTCAATCTTTTACGATAGTCACTGCGTTAGTTGCATTTGAGCCAATCGATAGCCGATTATTTGACCTTTGCAGGATCAAGCCAGTCGTCTGATGAGCCAAGAAAGTCATAATTCAAGTACTTTATTCTTTGTTAACTCCAAAGTATTTTACTTGGGGAGGGGGAAAGGGGAGGGAAAGGGTGAGAAAAATTCGCGAGAAAGCCGTTGAAAAGTCATGCTTCAAGAGGTGAACTTGCGAAAGTAGATGACAAATTATTCATCAAAAATTTTCGAGTTGCAAAATTGTTTCAAAAAGGTGAACTTGCGAAAGTAGATGCCAAATTATTCATCAAAAATTTTCGAGTTGCAAAATTAGAATCGGGCAAAAAGTTGAAAAAAAGCAGATAAAGTCACCAAAACTTGTCTGTTATAACAGTTATAGTAGTTTACATTGGTTTCGCCCCATTTGATATTGTCCTACTTCTCTAATCCTATGCCTCGACAACTGCCAGCGGGGTAAAATTGTCCAGGTTTGGTTCGCACTTCAAATCTGAGCTGTGAAGCTTTACTGAGCCTTCTCTCAAGGCATAAGATGTTTGCATTTGCATTTTACGTCATTCTTGGATCTGACAAGGGAAGTCACTTTACTTAGGTCGGGCTTTTGAAATGAGACACAGATATTTAGAATCAGCTCGGAACGCTGATTCAAAATGTGCTATCCTTAGCTGCGAAGCGTTTCTCTGAAGCGAGTTATGAGCTTTTTTAGTAGGTCTCGTTGACATACAACTGAATATGGAAAGAAGGTCTTTAAATGAAAATCTGCCCAAAAAGTGGTGGAAAATCAAAATAACATCAAATTGAGTCATTTGGCTTTGATAAGGTACAATATGCATTTATGCTACTATCTAGATGATGATACCATAGCATGCCTAAGTCGGTCAACACGCAAAATTTGCTCAAGAAAAAGCTCATAACTCGCTTTAGAGGAATGCTTCGCAGCTAAAGAAAGCAGATTTGAAATCAGCGTTTCAAGCTGATTCCAACCATATGCGTCTCATTTCAAAAGCCCGACCTAAGTTAAGTGACTTCCCTTGTGAGTATCCAGAAGATTTCTTAGTCTCTTTGTTAAAGTTATTATTAGAACCGCTCTGAAACTTCATTTTCGGCTTGTGTCCCCCTGCTTTGAATCAATCTTCTTTCTGGTCATTTTCTAGGCTTTGTATCATCATTTCGATTCTGAACAAAATTTAAAAACAATTTAATGGTAGTGTTCCATATATTGACTCTTAAAAAGATGGTTACTCTATTTATATATTAGGTTTATGACATGATACTATTTTTATTATTATCCGGTACCTGAAAACCTGTTTGAATACTTTACTGTCCATTTTTCAAGTTCCAGTTCATAGTTTAACCTCTTAATCCATCAGATTTGATCAATATCTGTTAGTCCATCCACCATTCTTGCTCAACACACAATGGGAGCATCTCGTGGGCGGAGCGATGGGCGGAGCCTCCTCTGCCTTACCCATTCCTCTTTGGATACAGGCAGCAAGGGCTTTGGTTCCTCCTGCACCACCTCCGTAAGAGAACTAGGTGGAACTAAGCGTTATTAGAAATCACAAAATTTTTGAAAGAAGCAAAAGTTAAATTTTCACTTTGAATAGGTCATGCAAAAAGTTGGGTTAGCTCCTGTGCAAATGATATGCAAAATGAAATTTTGCTGGGCTTTCGATTGTTAAGAAAAGAAGATGTGAGAGCGGAATTTGACACTTTTATATGTTCACATTCTCAACTTTACGGGTGGGGGGGGGGGGCGTTAGGTACCCAGCCATTAGTGGTATACACTAAGCCACGCCCCTTGGTTCTTCAACAGCGATACACCAAAACCTGGCTGCTAGCAGCTCCCCGACTCGCTAAAGCGCTGGCGCTTGCGACCCACACAAAAACAGTTCGAGATCAAAAGAAATTGCGCGAATGAAAGCGCAAGTTTGTACGCAACGTTTTTCAATTGCTTCTTTTTTATCAATTTTTGAATCACAGAAATTCGGCGGTGAAAGTCAAAAACAAGGTAAAGCTTTTATGAGCACTTCACATACCTTTGCAAGAAAAAATATAAAGTAAACTTTGTAGAATTCCAATGAACCAATTTTATGATTTCAATGAAGCAAAGCACACTTTCGAAGTTGCTCCTGGCACTTAGTTGCACAAAATATTCTCTTGTTTCGAAAAACTGCTTCAAATATATTATAGACGCCGGAAGTGGAACCGATCGGAAGAAGAGCTTCGACGAGAACTCGTCATCAGAAATCAGAAATTTATGGAGGTCTACGTGACCCATAATCTATGGGAAGGGCACAAACTCTCTTCCAGTCAATGAAAATTTTGCATTATAGAGCGATTTTGAAGCCAATTTTGATAAAATGTGTCTCAATAGAATAAAACAGGAAAAAGCAACAACCTTTACTGAGAGCAATTTTGACAAAATCTTACGCTTTTTAGTGAAGAAATTCATAGCTTTATTTGGATAAATTGATCATATTTTGGCTGCTGGAAAAGAGAATGAATATACAATTGCATTATCAAAGTCCTCCAAGAAAAAACAAAACGGAGAACATAGACATGAAATTACAGTAGCTTAATGAAATATCTATATGGGAAAAACACTACGGAGAACATAGACATGAAATTACAGTAGCTCAATGAAATATCTATACGGGATGCGAATTCCGAAATAAGAAAGTGTGCTTATCAACGTAATGTTCCATAAATCTGCTGACCTCGGCAATGACCAAAGTAATAACCTCAAAAATCCAGACAATGTAGCTCACAGTTCTGTGGCAATATTAATGCACCTATAACTTCACATCTCATAACGAGGCCGACGACAATATGCGAAGGGAAGTTCGTGCAACTTATTTGCCAGGAACATCTCTGAAAGTGTGCTTTGCTTCATCAAAATCATAACATTTTGGTTCATTGAAATTCTACAATGTTCACCTTTTTTGAAGTTCTCTCGGACAATTCCTCCCACGGATTAGATCTATCACAATTTTTTTCGTGTAAAACTATGTGAAGTGCTCATATAAGCTTTACCTCATCACCAAATTTCTGTAATTCTAAAATTGATTCAAAAAAGAGACAATAGAATAACGTTGTGTACAACCTCGTGTTTTCATTCGCGCATTTTTTTGGTCTTCTCGAACTTGTTTCCTGTGGGTCGCAAGCGTCAGCGTTTTAGTGAGCTAGGTGAGCTGTTCTAGCAGCTAGGATTTGGTGTATCATTAGGTACCCGCTGTGGAAGAGCGAAGGGGCATGGCTTAGGTATACTACTAATGGCTGGGTACCTAACGCCCCTCAGCTACCTAAGGCCATGCACCCAAACTTTACGAGATTGCTTTAGGTAAAAATTATTTTTTTTTGCAATTTCAAATAGGCGGTCCTTGGAAAATTTCATGCTTCCAAGACTATTCGACAAGTGCTGTAAAAAAAAACCGTATGCGCTGCGTTGTCAGGGCATATGATACTGAAAGAGTACTGCTTGATTGGCTACGCCCGCCTGCAATCTGCCTATGATTGGCGATTGTCTGAGCATTGGAAGCAGCCACACTGGTGGCAACAAAATTCGCTTAAGGTATGTACTTTCATTTTTGCGGGGCTCCTCTCTCTTTATCGCTGGGCGTCGCTGATATGTCTCGCTTTGTTGTGAAGATACGTAATGTAGACAGTGATATAAGTAGAATATAAAAGCCGCGCTTGCTTTACCAATACGAGGCAGTCATTTTGTTTCTTTGGTACACCCCTTATTTCAAAAATCATAGCATATCCATCTTTACATTACAGTTCCGAGCATCCTTTACGACTTCACATTGTATTATAGTAGCTGTCCCATTTTGCGGAGTGCCACCATAGTATCCATGGACTATAAATCCATTGCTTTTTCAAAGTGCCTTTTTTTTCTCAGAATCATCTAATCATAGGCAGGGTCAAAGTGGGGTGTGGCATGCCAAACCTCGGGGGGGGGGGGGGGAATGTAGAGGGGTCAGAGAGGGGGGTGTAGAGGAGTTAAGGAAGCGGGAGGGGAGAGTGGTTGTCATTGAGGTGATATGATGTTAGCGTTAACACAATATCCGTTAACAATGTCAGAAAGCTTATTATGCAAAATATTGATTGATGTTTTGTCTTACCATCGTATACATACAGTAAATAAAGAGCCCTGAAAGCATAAGAGCTTCATTTTCGTAATTAGCATACCAAGTAACCTCTGTGTGCCAAGTTTCACAATTTCTAAGGTTTCCAAATACTGGGCCGCCTAAGTGAGATGGTTATTTTCACACATGTTAACTTTTCTTAAGAGGGTAAAATAACTACTTTTTGCACTTGATACAAGTACTACTACTTTTTTGCTCACATTAAGAATTTCACTTCAAATAACCTCCAAAATATGGAATTAAGAGCAAGCCAAATCTCGTTAGTTCCATTTTTCGCTTTCAGTATCTCGGACTAGAGCAGACCAAAGAGGCTCAAATCATTTTCGTAAAATTACGAGGTTTAGATAAACAGATATATATTCTTCCAGGCGGGAAGAATATATATCTGTTTACCTACCTAGTAATTTTACGAAAATGATTCCCTCGTGATTCACCTAGTAGCGCAGGCTTAGCATTTTACCGTAACCTACTTTCGCAGCATTTTCCGTTTGCGTACTTAAGGACAATGACCTGAGAAAGATTTTGACGAAGTTCCTGCTTTATAGAGAACAAGGTTTAGCAGTGCCAAGATATTAAAAAAACAAAGATTTGAATGTTTTGAGGGTAAATTGAAGGGATGTGGTACACCCAAGAAGATGTGGCAGCCACCTTTTCTGGGATTGTGCTACCCCATTAAATTACCTACAATGAGAATCTTAATGAACAGAAACACAAAGTCCGATAGCCAAATTCTCATAGTATTTATGGAAGTGATTGGAGCTCAATTCGCCTTCTTTTGTTTGAGCAATAGTTGTTGGAAGCACAACCACTTGAGCAAAAATGGGAAAAATGAGGTTTTTAGTTCCTAATTCCATAGTTTAACGGATGTTTGAAGCAGGATTCATTGTATGGGCAACTACAAAAGAATGTAGTGCTTTCTATTGAATACAAAAAGAGGTAACTAATAAGTCACTTTTGAAATATGGATGACCATGTTCAAAAAGATTACTAATTTCACGCGTGTAAAGCGCGGGGGATTTTTTTCCAAAATCGACCAGCCCACAAACGCCAAAGGACTTTACAACTAAAGAATCCTATAACGATATATTGCTTTAGAGAATCGTGCGATGAAAGCATTCCTTTCCGGAATACAGTGAAGCGGCTGAGCGGATCGCTTGAAAATTCGAAAAAGTGCGCCTTATTCGCGTGAAATTAGGGTACTTCATCTGGGTCGTCCAATATGGGAACTTCTGCCCACAAGGTTTCTGACATGATAATTACGAATCTATTAATTATGTTTGGTAGAACCTTTATGTCATATTTACACTATGCAAACGATGCGGGAGGGGCGGGGGGGGGGGACGTTGAAACAGAATCTAGGTGGGTGAGGGGGCGGGTTATACGGCGGTTGTGTGCCACACCTCTTGCTCTACCCTAATCATATTTTGATGCACGCTTGAACATTTTTATGCTGCTGCATGTGGGCGCTGAACAACCAAAAAATCTCATGTTAAGGGAGCTGATAAGCGTAGGCAATGCCTGTGTGAAAAGTCGGACCCCCTGACGAAAGTGTGTAATTCTCATTCTCGTCCCCCTCTCACCCGAGGATTTGAAATTTACTTTCGTGGGTTACGAAGATGTGCAAGTGACTTGTTCATTCTTGTAAACAATTAAATGCAAATTAGCCTTGCAAAAAATTTTTGTGCCTGTCACCACGCCCCCTTTCTCTAGATTTTGGGCGCTATGGACCCGCAAAGATTTTGAGAAGCACCCCAAAATTTTTTCCGTGGCAAGTACCTTTATTTGAAAAAATTTTGCCCCCTCCCCGGACGGAAATCCTGCGGGCGCCACTAGTGTGTATCCATCTTGAAAGCATGCTTAACTTCTTTTTATCATTTCCGTGCATACACAAGCTAGCTCACATTCTTTTTGAGACTGCACTGATATCTATGAACAACTTATATGCGTAGGATTAGTAGTGGAGTGCCGCGACAAACCCAATTTCCTGGATATCAAAACTACCCGTGCAAAACATCCTCGGCGGAGAAACAGGGGGAGGGGATGATACATACTCGAAACCATTAAAAAATGGCGCATAATTGTGAGTTCGAGGTTTACGTTGCTTGCGTTTTGCACGTTTTTCGCCTAACGCTTGTCCTTCTACGCCTCCAAAATGCGAATCCCCAATTTCAAAACTTTGAATTTTGCTCAAATTTGTCTCTTCTCTTACATGCTATTCACGAACATCACACTTTTTCTGCAGGAAGACGCCACTCTGTGTGGTTAAACTCGGTATTATAACGTAGGCCAAAACACAGATCTCAAGAAGACTCGACAAGCTGATTGCTGATGTCCCACTCTTCCCTCATGAGAACATTTACGATAGGTATACTGTAGGGGATCCACTTGGCTAAGTTTAATCTAGCAAGGATACCCAGTTTGCTGATTATTTATATGGCATTCAACCCGTACGATATGGTCATTTCGTTTCGGTGGTTATACGATACGAGAGCAAAGTCAGAACAAATGTGCAGAAGGTAATCTGATGCTTATCACAAATATTGCATTCTTTCGCATGACAGTGCATCTTCTATTAGGTTGGCGGATAATTTCTGTTACACTTTTCTCGTAGAATTCGCAAAAGTTCCAGAAGTTCTCTAGAATCTTCAAAGTGGCTCCATATGTAGGCCACGGCAGGGCGTACACAACAGTATGACTGATGCCGCAAATGCACAATTAGCCAGCGACTTTACCGACAAGTTTATAAGCGCACTCAAAATTGTCATTTTTTCTTTGATTTTTTTCTCTGAGTCTAAATGTGTTTTTTCTTTCCCATAACTTTTTAGACCATATTGTCGCATCTCTCTTTTATGGTAGCACTTTGGTGCCGCTAGCACGCCGTGGGTGAAAAATAACTCAAAAAAATCAAAAATTCGCCGAAAATTTTCCTTTTTGTGTGCATCGTGTAGAATTCGATACGGAAAGGTTGGAAATAATTTTTGTAAATTTTTAAAGATTGTTCTTCATGTCAAAATACCAATGTGCGCTGACATGGCGCAACATGTAGTTAATGTGATCGCGTGCGGACATGATTGTGCCATCCCCCTTCGCTAAAAACTATGGACCATACCTGCCCGAATACCATATCGCCCGGTCTCTTCCCAATCACCTGCAGCAATGCCAGCCCGCTGACAAAAATGTCCATAAAATGTACTCCCACCGAAAAAGTGGGTGTTTTTCGCTCGGACCGCGGATCTGACAGTACCGGCGGGTAGACCTTTGTACTCCGCCAACACTCCTTAAACATAAGAATCTTCGAAGGTTCTTAGATTTTGAAAATTAAAAATATAAGTGTAACAGAAATTTTCCGCCAACCTAATACTTTTTTCCGTGCCTAGATCAATTCGAAGCCCAAAAATGACAATGCAGATCTAACAAATTTCATTGGTAAAGAGAGGAGCGCCTTCGAATCTTACTCAGCACGAAAAAAAAGACACGAGACTATGAACAAACAGAACAATGGGACCTTTGAGCCTGAAATCTTGACCTTGTACATTAGACATACCATAGCTTTGCGATAAAACTGCATGATAATGGTGGTCAGCCGCATTGAATTGTTGACAGGGCAATGACCCGATCTTGTCATTTGTACTCTTTTGATTCGCTAACAGGATGGACAATTTGCTTATCGTGACAAAGTTGCTGACTGGACAGTCTACATGGTCCCGACTTTTTCAACCCCGAAGAAGGCGATATAACCGAAACGCAAATAATGAGATATACCAATTTTGTGCAAGCTAAACAAATCAGTGAAAAACTGCGATAGTTAGTGCGCACGATGACTGAATCAGCATGTCGAATAACCCATTTGTACATTTGCAACAAAATCTATGGTTATGACTTCTCACCGTGCACTCATCGTAACTCTGGAAGTCACTAACCATGCAAAAATAGCGATATGTGACCAGTATGTCAAATCCTATAGACTAAGTTCGTGCGAAGTTTATAAATTCAAAGTCTTGATCCCTGGACACGCCTACCATTCACTAGTCTTACGTTCTTGCTTAGTACAGCTCGTGTTCAGCACATACGAACACGAGCTGTACTAAGCTTTCGTGTGGAGCTGTGATCTCTACAAGGAAGTTGATCTGGAGCAAATGCAGTTAAAGGCAATGTCTGGGCAAAAACTTGGTTTTGCGATTTTGTGCTTACCCGAGCCTATTCGCTATGTTGAAGCTGTGAGCATAGATATACAGTGGGGAAGACCTCGCCCACTTGGTTTTCCATCCTGCGTTAGAGCATTTTGCCGTTTTCTCTCTCCATTGTGGGTTTGCCAGATTTTTGGATTTAGCATAGCGATAAGGCCCGGGTAAAAAATCTCAAATTCGACATTTTGCCCGGACACGCCTTTGAACAGCACTTGCTCCAGACCCATGTTGGATCCGTGTGGTCAAATTAGGTGTAGGTTGGTACGCTACGGACAGCACCAACCCCGACCTGGGAAGGGGGAGGTCGTCTTGGGGGTAAGAGCAAGGGGAAGGAGTCGTAATCAAGAAGCTCGTTCAAAAAAATTGAGGAAGTAGGGTCGAATAACGTGAAGAAAAAAAAGCGCTTAATCGTGAGCCTCACAACTCCACCAAAGAAAACGACTTTTGTAAAAAGCATGCTGATTAAATCGACTAACGAATTCTCAGCCAAATTTCAATTCTTCACCTTATAGGCCGTCCGCGCAGGGCACGGAGAGTGCGCGTGTACTGCGCGTCACTCCTCTCTCCTCGTACACTCTCGCCGCCTGTTTTCTCTGCGCTTCTTCCAGTTCGTGAACTGCCTTCGATGTACGCAAAGCGTTGTTCTCCGCGCGCAACGCGGGCGGCCTATACCTTACATGTATCTAAAGGTCACCCAAAGAAACATGTGTAAATTGGGGTAATTTCCGTAATCAGCATGCCAAATTACCTCAACGAGCTCTACGAAGCATTACCTGTCACATTTTCTAGTGTTTTCTAATGCATAAAAAGCGTGGTTTTCAAATATGATTAATAACTTGGTCACAACAGTGAAAGAAGTCAGCTTCTTTTGTATTCATAACGAAGTATTGCTCTTTATCAGTCTATGTTAATTGGAAAATGGACTTCATATCGCTTTCAAAAAATGGATTAAGAAGTGCTGCCAAGATGTTAGTCACCGAGTTTTTACCGCGTTTGCTTCAACACTCCACTGATCATCGCAAAGCCAAAAGTTGAGGTCTCAGACACCTATTGTAGTCTTCGAGGTTTATGCTAGCGAATCATATAAAATTAAGGTGGAAAAGATTCTTCGCTGATAAAGCCAATCGGGTCAGGCGCAACCCCTTAAAAGGTCAGGCTGCTTTTGCTTTTGAGGGTTGCGCGATCCTCTTAACTTGCCTTCAATATCCAGAAATCGCTCCATTTTTGGGTCATAGTATTGAGCTTATAGCGTCTTCTTGCTACAGTAGAAACTTGGAGCCGAACCCTCACCCCTAGAGAAACTATGGCCCTTTCAGCAGATCCATCCAGATCAAAATCAACCGTCCAGTTACGACTGTAAAGTTCAGTCACAGAAAACGGCGACTTCTCGTAACTTGAGACCTCTCCAGAAAAGGATGATGTCCTTCAGAATGTCACACCTTGATGTTCCGGAAGTAGATGAGGATGAAGGGGTCGTTTGAGGGCTATCATGGGGGGGGGATCGTTTTCAAAAGATTTGTGCCTGACCTCTTGCTCAACTCTGACGATGACCCTGTCCCCACGAACATGAAGGCACTCTCACTCTGACATTCGTTTCGGACCAACGGCGCGCAAAAAAAGCGGATTCCTACGACCCGAGCCTGTCGAGCGTATGAGCGGCGCGACACAGTCGGATTTGAGTACGAGCGGCGCCCAAATGACAAGCAGGAGTGGCCGCGTGCCCTCAAACGCTGCTTTTCAGGCATGTCCACGTGTTCACCGTGGCTAGATAGATACCATAGCCAAAGAAAGACGTTTAATTTTGTGCGCGATCATTATTTATGCATTCGGTTATAATTTTCACAATTTTAAATCCACAAAAACTATAGCGTAATTTTCACACGTTATAAGCATGAAGGATACTTGCGTAAGGTACGGTGGTTAGGCTGCACTCCATGCTAATTGCTTTGGATGTGTTTATGTACATCCTTCCACAAGAACATAATCGAAAGTTGATAAGACCTTTGTGTTGCTCAATCTTTTAGCCGGGCGTGATTTCCGGAACTGCTGTATCGGTGGCGCTAGATAGTACAGAATTGTCATCAGCGATACAAGCACGAAATTGCCATTCCAGCGGCGCCGAAGTGACAATGTATCAGCGGCGCGAAATTCGCGTATCACTCGAGCGCATTTAGCGGATGAGCGGTTACGGGTTCCGCTTGTACGCAATTTCGCGCGGCTCGGAACGAATGTCAGACGTGCGATACCTCGTGACATGTTCAGTTGCACATATACAAAGAATGTTCCGCCTGTAGGCGTAAAATTTTACGAACTCTTCAACTATAAGCAGTGCTTGTCGACTTTTGCATTCTTCGGCGTTCTCGGGAGCATTATGTAATACATTTCAGAGCTTCTGAAGCTCCATAGGGATGGAAAAAAAACAGAAAAAAAAACACAGATACAGACGTGTGTGCATGTTTTTGAGGGGATTTCGAAATTGCGAACTTTTGCATACTCTGCACTCTTGTCCTCCTCTTTTTATTTTCTTTTTTGTTCACCGCATAAATGCACCGTCGTTGTTTCGTGTTTATTGGCTTATTTTGAACACATGATACTAATGTCTTTTTATGACTTGTAAATTTTATTTTTCCGGTGTGGGTACACTATTCTACAAGCTTCGGATATAATCGAAGCTGTAGTTATGATTGCTTATTATTCGTCACAAACATCATAAAATGTGGCGCTATAGGAATATTTCAATCCGCTCAACGTAAGTTCATGAAAGCTCGTTTTGGTCTTCGTTTTATTACAACGCTTGCTTTTGCAGGTCTAATATACATCATCAGCTCTATCAGTCTCTTCGCAGAAAGCATGAGCAAAGTTCATCAGCATTAACACAGGGTTATACGACAGAACATGCTAGCTCAGAAACGTAAGTTATCTTTCTTCAAAGGTACAGGGATGACGGCAAAGATCTTGCCGCAGCGGGATGCTCGCCGTCTAACAAAGTGAAAAAAGTATATCCTCTTAGTATAGTCTTTTCTTGCTAGAGATTACCTGTAAGTTCCCAAGGTGCAATGGATCCCGACATCCTAGGTTCCGGCCAGACTTCGCTCAAAAGTGCCCAAAAGCGCCCAGATTTTTCTAATTCTCTCACCTCTCCTCACATGAAAAAGTGAAGAGACATTAGAGAAATTTGGGCGCTTTTGAGTGCTTTTGGGGTTTGGCCGCCGCCTTACTAACAAGGATCGCTCTTCGTTTTCTAGCTGTCTCATTCTGTATTTCAGCACTGCCGCTCACTGGTTTTTACACAGAAGCACACTCAGTACTCTACCTCATAAATCGACAGGGCCAGTTATCCGTGAATTGTACGTTTTCGGTGTTGTTACTGTTGCTTTTCCCACACTTAAGAGCTTCTCTTCTCTGATGACTTTATTTAGTCTTCATAGTATAGCTGACAAGTTTGAGTTTTAATCTATTCAGAAAATCATTTGATGAGTTCGGGCTGCTTTCGCGAAATGGGTTCACGAGTGTCCCGCATACGACGGGTGAAAGGGCATTTGTGGATCACTTTTTAAGGTATGTATTCGGATCAAATGGTCTGTATCAATTAATAGTGGGAATTTAGTCATGACATATCGCCGGTGGTCGATCTTTCTGCGATTCCCACTACAGTAGATTCTTCTGAACTTGGAGGGTCAGTGGAAAGCGTAGAACTTGAGCAGCTAGAGGAACTACTAGACCAGGGTTACGATGTCTCTGCAGTTCTCAACAGCATGACTGCAGATGAGAGGTAGCGCTTTTTTTATCAGTTTTGTAAATTCTACCATTTTTTTTCAGTTCTTCGATTGTGCCAACCACCTCCTCAGCTGTCATGGAGAGCATGGATAGGAAAGGAGATTGTGCATCTTTGAAGGGCACTAGACAGGTGCTCTCCGAAACGCAGAGGCGAAGTTTTAGGAACTCTTCGTCGGTAGTCCCGTCAGGTACCACTCTGAAATTGTACTTATCAAAGTCAAAAGCATCGTGTACATTCAGTCACTCCATCCGTTCACGAACCTTTACAATCTCGTTCTGATAGTTCACCGCGGTTTGATCCCGATATTTACCGAGCAACCAGAGCCACTGCATCTGAAATCATCGAAGCTGTCGAAAACCAGGTATATCCCCTTCCTCTTTTTTATACTTCCGTTACACTCTGGTATATATATTGAACAGTTGATTGTATGACACAGGGGCTGCCTCTTTTTTTATTCACTGCCCGAAAAGCATAGAAATCTGTGAAAAAGGAGGCCATCTCGCTGGATTACCTAAACTGCGCTAAGAATAAGACTCGCATTTGAAAATTGCTAAATTGTCTTTCAAGGATCTTTCCTCCCTTCGAAGTATACTGATGGAGAAGCAATGGCCTGATTATCGTAGCATTGGTCGCCATCTTGATAAGCTGTTTGAGCTCGTTATAAATGGCTGTCGTGACACTGACGAAGCTATGCTTTTTCTACGAGATTTGTGAGTATTCGCAAATGCGATCCTCGATCAATCAAATCTTTCTATTTGTACCTAATTGCTTCAGTGCTGCCTCAAATCGTGGAGCTTTTCTACACGATGATAATGCCATTCGCTTAGCATATCGCATAACATGCGATTCTGGTTCAATCGATGCTGCAGTAGAATCTTTGAAGGTTTTTCGCAACATGTTCCTTGTCAGACCACGTGAGTCTTTTCAATCAGCATCGTTTTGCAAAAAAAATTATATTCTAGCTATGAGCCGCAGCTCCGCAGTGAAATGTTTAATGCTTTATCAGCTTTACGCAGTATCATCTTCAGTTGGTGAGTGCTTTAGGTCAAAATTGAGATGTGTTCGAACGTTTTTTTTGCAGGGACACTCAAGGATGCTGAGAGATTGCACTGTGCTTTGGTCGATGGAGGGTTTGACGAAAACGGTGATATTTTCATAAGTGCCTTAACGCGGATGATGCTCAAGAAATGGTGCGTGTGGTTTCAAACTTTATTTTTTATTCGTAGATGGTTCATCGTGTTGTATATTTTTTTTTGCGCTGAGCGCGTGTGATACTGTTGATCTGATATGGCACAATCTTGTGATGACGAAGTAATCTAGCAAGCGCTGGCTTACAGCTCAATATGTATCTTCTTCACAAGCATAAGGGCACGAAAATTTTTATTTTTAACCAAACACTTGACCGTTGCAGGGATATCGCACAGGTGTTTGAAGAATGGCGGCGGTTGTCAGTCAGTTACGGGACAACTTGTGCTTCCGAGCTGATTTGGGAAAGATTGCTTGGTTTAGCTGATCATCCAAAGAAACAAGCAACATTGGCTGGTAAGATGTCACGTTTGTTCATTATTGAATCTAAGTTATGCTTTTACTTTTCTAAGGGAAATTGTTATCGCATTGTCTGCAATATGAACATCCGTCGGCTACCGTAGCAAATCTGGTCACTACACTTGTTCGAACAAGACATCTGAATTCTGCCAGATTGGTTTCTCTGAAGGTACGTTTACCCAGAAGCTGCACATCTGATTGGTAACCTCAATTCAGATCTCTGTTCCGGGAAAGTTCTTCAAGAAAGCACTTCAGAGTTCTGCGTATTATGAGGTAATGTTTCTTCTATTCCTCATACATTACGACCTCTCAACCATTGTTTCGATTTGCAGCACACTCTCCAAGAGGTCGAGGACTTTGCTAGTTTAGTCAGCGATTGCATATTTGCGGAAAAGAAGAGGACGAAAAAGCCTTCGGTTTTACAGGTATGTCATTGGTGATGCAAGTAAAGCTCTGGTCATTTTGCTGATTTGCGGATTTTTCGCTTTTGTGTACTTTCTCCGTTGTTTGTGTAGTCACCACTGTTTACAATGGTAACTACAGAAACAATGGAAAAAGTATGCAAAAAACAAGCTAACTGTGCTTCTTATGGTTGGTATTCATCACTGTCATTTTGAAACTGGCAAACGAAACTGCGAAGATCAGGCTTCAGCTCTAATAATTGCACATTATGATCTTCATCATTTTGCCAAAGCACTTTCCTTTTGCATTCGCAGTTTTCTCCTTCAAATTCGAGATATTATTTATTGTGTTGTCATCGCTAGTGATTCTGTCTTTTTTGCTGTCATCTATTTCTGATTAAATTGAAGATACCATGGTTCCAGTCTTCTGTGCTAATGCCTGATTTGCTCCTGGTGCTCGACTCTTTTTGTGGAGTTACGAAACGAAAACAGTCAAAGTTTGTTGCCAAAAATGACAAAAAGAAAATTCATCGTGTTAATGATGTGCAGCTTTACGAACTTTCTGAATTTTTGCAGAATCTCTGGTTGAAGGAAGCAGGTATGTTTTTGCCTCTCTTTATCAACGTTTCCAATATTCTTGATCTAGAAAAATCTTGTGACCCTCGTGCAGTGGATAGAATGGTTGCTTGGAGCATATTTCACAAACTAGACATTACACCCAAAATGGCGAAACAGATTGCTGATATCAAGTCGAGGACGCAGCCGCCAAAGTCTTGATGTTTCAGAGATACTATGTTTCTAATCGCTTTGAGCTGCTCTTTCGATTTGGTTTTCCAAGCTCAGCACTTAGTAGTTAGTTGTTTAGGTACTTGTTGTTTGTTATTATGTTGTTTTGTTAGAATTTACAGGAATATAGCTCAGTGGAAGTAGTCAAATATTCGCCGTTACATACTGCAGAGTTTATTATCTGTAATGTTGTTAACGCATCTTGATCTGATTACTTTGTGTATACACGCCAATCGACGTTAAACATGTTATGAAGATGAGCCTACAGTAAAATGTTGGGACAGAAAGCATAGTTCTTGTCATTGTATTAGAGATATCTTAATCTTTCCCCATACCTTATTCTGTCCGTTCATAAATGAGAAATTTGAACCTAGTGGTATCGTCCAGACGAATGCTCGGGTCGAAGAGGATACTTCTATTTCGGTAAGATTGTTCTCTTTCTTGACCTCTTATAGTTTCACTAGTTTGGAGATCAACTGATCTCATAGGCTTCTAGTACTGCTACGAATCTCCAATCATTCCCGTAGGGAGAACTCATACCGTGATACTTGGTTGGACCAAAAAAATGTGACGGGCATTTCCAATGCAAATTTGGCTAGGTGTCGTTCGCTTTGGGATTTCACCAGTTTTGGTGGTGGAAGCTCTATGAAGGCTGGCTGGATGCTCTTTCGAAGAAATGCGAACAGAGAACCTGATATGATGTGAAAAGAAGTAGTGCATAGATCCTCGCGGAAGTTTTGCCTTTGTAAAATGAACAATGGCTTTGCAAGTCAAGAAAGTTTCAGTTTCTGATGGGTATAGTTAGGGGGTGGTCGTACCAAGTTTTGGGTTACCAAAATTGTTTCGTCGCATCTCTTTTAGAAATTTTCATGCTTTATTTTCTGCTGCTCCTTTTTGAGTGTTTCAGCGCTAATTAGATTCTGTGTCCCTCTCAGCATACCTTATGGACGAACATCAATCTCTGTGTGATTAGTGCGTAAGGGTAGTTATATGAAGATGAACAAAGAGTGGATCTATTGTAATTAGCGATGTAGTGAAATGAAATTTCGAGTTAGATTTCAACAATGACATACTGCGGCAAGGAATATGGGATGAGATTGCTGATTCGTAAATTCGATCTGCGCTTTGATTTTATGGTACTGGATTGACGCAGGAGGGGGGGGGGAGGGGGAAGGGGAGGCAATAGTACGCGTATTTTTTGCGCCAACCACAATAATCACAATTAAACCCTTGGCTGGCACACTTCTACATAAGTTTATAAAGGTTGCGGCATGTTCGGGGATTGGCAACTGCCATATCTCGACGACCTAGCAGTCGGCCTGGCTTACCTCCGCCGATGGATCCAAGAAATCATAGGATGAAGAAGGTAGTTTCCCAAAAAGAAAGTGTCTAAGTAAAAGCTGTCGTTCAGGTCATGTCATTGGTATCCTCAGAACAGCTGCGTCTGCAAAACAAGCATCGTGAAGAACTGGAAAGTAATAGAGCAGAGTCGCTTCAGGAAATTGTCGACCAGTACGTCTTTTTGGTTGATGTTTCAGTGCAAGCCTGGATGCTCCTTGCTCATTTCAGTGTCGAATGGCGTGGTGTTGTGTATAGTCAAACGCCTGAAAAGGTTGACAACTCGTTAGCAGATATCTGTATCAAATTTCAAATCCTTAGGTCGCTCGACTGCTTGCGGATTCAAGAGAAGATCTCACATCTTTATCGGATCGTCAATTAGCTGTGCTCATTTCGACTTTTGGTAATGCATGCGAATCTGTAAGCTATTTGAGAAGATCTGCATTTATGAGCCAAGCATTACAAGCCCTTCAGCAGAGAGGTAGCCCGTTACAGTGTAATTTTCATAGAGCTTTTCTGAAATCACATTTCAGGTGTTTCACTACAAGCGTTGTCGAGAAACGCTGTATTAGCTGCTCGCATTGATAACAACGAAAGTGTAAATGTAATTGATGAACTAAAAGCTTGGGAAGCGGATGGTATCACACCGAATGAGGAGACTTATGCTCATTTATCGCGAGTTTATGCACACTCAGCAAACACTCAAGGGATTGTGTAAGTACTCTTTTTTTTACGCACATTTGCTATGAGATAGAAGATGCATTGAATATTCTACTCTGCATTCACTTACTTTTTAGTTTTTTGCATTTCCAAACTTTCTTGAGGCCGCTTCACCAAAAAATTGAATTCTTCCAGGGATATCATAAATCATATGAAATCCAACGAGATGCCGATATCAGAAACACTGCTGGAATCCCTCATATACTCAGTTGCCAGAGGTGGGCATTACACGCAAGCGGAAAAGTTTGTCCAGGTACTATTTGCATTCGAAATTATGGGATAAATAGTCTTGCTTTTGGCAGAAATTCCAATCCTCTGCTAATGAAGCTCTTCTGCGAGTCGCAGTTGCTAGAGCTGCGGTTGCTCGTGGTGAAATATCAGAAGCATTCAAAGCTCTGGCTTCGATACCTATGTCGGCGAAACTCAACCAGGTAATTATTTTGTGTTGATAAGAAAATGTATGTATTTTTTCGCTTAGATTACTAATAATAAACTTGTACTGGAGCTCCTATATGACATGCTCGATGCCGGAGAAATGGATGCGGTCGAGAAGGTAGTAGTGCTCGTCTTTTAGAGCCCAACTTACAAGTCCCATTCCAGCTATTGCCTTACTTAGCTATGGCTCAAGAAGGATCAACTTTGAGTGAGTTTCACGCCAATCCATCTGTTTTGGCTCGATCCCGTCGGGCTTGTGCAGAAGGAAAGTTGGATGTCGCGTTAAAGCTGTATAGCCTACTTCATCCTAAATTCAAAAACAGGTAGACCCCACTTTTTTTCTTGCAAGAAAGAAAATCATTTCGAACTTGCAGTTACTTCGAAGCGACACTTCTGGACTCGTTAGGTAATCGCTTGAGGAGTAACGATTGCTCTGTCGATAGTATATTTGCTTTGGCGGAAACGATGGAGTCAATGGGACTAACGAAGTAATTGCATGGTTTTTACAATGAGTCGTTTTACTCGTATTTCATGGAATTCTAGAGACCACAGACTGATTTTGCTTGAAAAATCTATAAATACGCCACGGACTCATGAAGTATTTGCAAAACTAACTGGAGATCAAGTCGAACAATGCCTTGCTGAGAGGCCTGCTTTGAGGAAAACACTTGCGAGAAGATTGAGTGAACAAGTAGGTTGTCCACCTTCAAACATAGATAAATCATAGATTACCTTTCTGGTTCACTTGTGGAACTTCAGCTCACAACCTCAAATCTGAAAAGAGAAGAGCGAGTGAAAATTTTGGCGGATATCGCAACAGTGTTGTTTTCTTATGACAAGCAACAAACTATCCAGGATATCATGGCTGCTTATTCAGTCATTTACGTGCTCGGCGGCAAAGGTAAAGTGTTCAGTTGTTCTCATCTTGATTCATCCTCAATGGACTCCTGCATAATCATAGTGGAGGGTTTTATATTTACTTGCTTGTGAGATAACTTCAAATCGCACATCTGCTTTCATAGATGTCAATCTCGCAATTCCTGCTTTGGAAGTGCTCGAAAATCTTCATGTACACAGGGAGTATGCAACTGCATTAGTACAACAACTGCTGAGGAAAGGTGATCCGCTTGCCGAAGAAAAGCTGAACAAACTTTTGAACAGGTTGGACTAGTACTTTGTGCATAAGATGCCTTTTTGTCTTATAAAGATGTGTTGCAGTGGCGCTGTGCGTTCGATAAACTTGAGCCGCATTCAAAAGCAAGTCTCTGGGCTTCTTTTGAATCGTGAGAAGAAAACTAGTGAAGCAGATGAGCGACAGCTGAATTTAGCAGCGCGGATCATCGCTCTGAGTTTTCCAGGTATCATGAGGTTTTTTCTGCTAGATTAAGAAAAATACTGAATATGATTTGTTCAGCCGAAAATTCCAAAGGAAAATCGATATTTGCCTCCAAATATATTATTTTGCAACTGCAGTCTGAACTTCTTCCCATTGATCGTGCTCGAAAAGTTTACAAAGTTCTGGAGAAAGAGGTAAGGGGGGAGTATTGGATAGCTGTATCGAATTGAAATTTGTATGTTTCCAACCATCATGTGTGCATGGGTCTCCGCACTACCAGCAACTTCCGCTTGCTTGTTCTTGCTTTTTGTACGTTACCGACATGCTTACCCGAAACAGACATTGATCATTTTAGCATTTTCTCTTTTTACGTTTGGGTGAGATATGCAGCTATGAATGTAACAGCCCTAGAAATACCGATAACATCAACAAACGATGGAAGGATTATCACTGTCATAATTTTGGTACACCCCATACTGAGTAAAATTTAGGCAAGGATTCGCCTACCAGCTGAGGATATCACGGCTGGTAAAAAAGCTCTACACGATAGTGGTCAGAAAGAAAAAGTACAGCTTTTAGAAATGTTGAGAAAAAAGAGTCAGGTAAGGACATGAAACTCTGTTGCTTTTTCTGCTAGCTCATGATGTTTTGTTTGCAGACGTATGCTAGATGGCTGTCATCATCTGTGGATGAACTCGAGGAAGAATTGGCTCATATTCGTAGTATGCCTGATCATAAACCCGCCGTTGCAAACGCGATTTATGAAGTGATCCTCAGGAAGGTCTCTGTGGAGAAGGTATCTTTTATTTCGCTGCATTAAGCATTTTCATATTTTTGCCTTTTTTGTAGCCTATCAACTATCAAGTGATTGTTCGTCACCTCCTCACTATCAACGAATCTTTCAATCCAATACCACCTCGTATAGCTGAACTGGCGAGACAAATGCATTCTAATGCTTTTGTGTCAGCGCTTGGCGAGCAAAAGCTCGATATTGCTGAGAACCTCTGGGACAATAGGTAGGAATTTTAAATATGTCAGGCTTCACACCTGCATGGCTCCTAAGCTTGTATTTTGCAGGATTGGCGCACCATCCGTGGAAAACACGCTGACATATATAGCGCTATTGTATCTGAATGGGCGTCAAGATAAGGCTGATAAAGTTTGTGAAGATCTTAGGTCTAGTGCACAAACTATAACTGGTGCTTCACTCCAAACGGTGAGATACAATCGATATTTTCTTCACTTTCAGAATGCTGTCCTTGTCTATTCAAACACATGCTTAAACTCACATAAACACTATATTTTTGTAGGTTATTCCGAAACTGTGATATTGCTTTCTCATACTCCGTCATGATCTTCGCATAACAGTGGGTCTTTTCAGGTAGGTGACCGATTGGGCGACAGCTTCGACATCAGTCAAATGCGGCAGTTTTCTCAATATCTTCAAGGAAAATTTAATCTTGCTTCGAAACATTTGCTGAGAATAATTGCCTGTGTGAGGTTGCGACAACTGGAAAAGCTGATCAGTGCGTGAGTACTTGACTGTAACCTTCACTTACAGTTTAGTAATGATTAACATTTTTTACATTGACTATCCTCTATATTTGCAATAGACATCTGGATAATAAGTCTTTCCATTTGTAATCCTTGCATCGCGAAAACTAATCGCATTCAAATGATATCATTTAGCGGTAAACTCGATGAAGCCTTGCAACTAGTGGTCGAACATACGGTAGAATCTAGCAGCGCCTTTGGACAGTATCAGTTAGCAGCAGCAGCAATAAAAGCGTGAGTTTGTTCTCCAATGTGCGTAAGTCAGCATGCTATCTTTTTGTGCACTTATCAAGATCATAATTTACTGTTTCTTATTATGCATTTATGTTGTAGTTTTGAACGTATGAAACGTACGTAAAGTACGAGTCTTTTCCGCGTAGCTCTATTAACAGTCAAAAATATCTTGAACGGAAGTTCATTATCAAGCCTCAAATCTCACGTGATTATTTTCCCCGGTATTTCAAAGCACCTAGCTGTCTCCAGTTAACCCCTTGATTTGGAAGGAAATCTGATTAAGGTAGAAAAGCTTTTATTCTTGTTCTCTTGGGGTGTCGTCGTTGTATTATCAAGCAGGTTGTAATGTGTCGATCATTTTAGGGAAAATATGGGAGTTTTGAAAGGCGTGTTCGATGTAGTAAAGCGAACACATGGTAAAGAAGTTGCTTTCCTTGACCTCGCCTATGTACTGCTTGAAGAGCGGCGTACTGAACGCGCCATGAAACTCTTGGATGTAAGTCTTTTCGAGTGGATTGGAATTGAGCGAAATTAAGCTTTTTAGACGCCTCAGCTGAAGATCTCGCCAGGAAAGTTAGAATACTTCATTAGACGAGCAGTTGATAGTAATAGGGTTTGTTTCTATGTACACTTGCTTGTTTTTAGCAGGATCAACTCAGTGTTTTTCAGCCAGACGTACTGCGCGGACTTTTCGCGGGTCTCTGTCAAGGAGATCGTGCGTCTACAGTAGGATTGAATAAGCTGCTAGAGCAGCTTTGCCGGTTATATTGTAAGTTGTGATGGAAATCGATAGAATTCCGCATTTCGAGATTTTATTGCAGACAAAGACAATGATTTTACTTCTCTACAAACCCTTCATGAGGAGATCGAACGAGCGTCTTTCCCGTTAGAGCATCAGTTAAGGACAGTTTTTGAACAAATACATCGGCGGGTTAGTATTTGTTTTATTGTCTTGCGAATGTTTACTGATGCCTTATATTTCAGAAAATTGAAGCTGCTAGTCAATAACATTTGCTCATGGAACATTGCACTGTACAAATCGTTCATAGGACTAAAGGAACTCAAATGTTATTAATCTGTTTCGTCTGTTTGTTTTAATGCGCAATGAAGATATATTCAAAACAGAATTAGCAGTTTGAGGGCTAAGCCTTTCACGATTCTCTAACATGTATTTGTTGCTAAGGACACATTTCATTGCGCATTCAGATTGATGCCAACAAAATTTGTCTCATTTGCTCGATGCTGCATTTTCGTCAGTGTGGGTACAATTTTTCTTTTTCGATTATAACATTGAAATAACTGTTAGATGTAAATGATGAGGTCACAGATTGGGTTTGCCTAGGGGGGGTTTTCGCTTTTTTACATCGAAAGATCTGCTCTGGGAATTCATTAAAGCTATAGCATGATTTACCTTACAATTTACCTCTATCTCTCGGGTGACGAGCAAGAAGAACTATAGGTGGTGGCTGTAAACATGCACACCCTTTACCCTATCCATCCGCACTCAAAAGTGCAGATCAAAACCTTCCCTCAAACTTCCATTCAGGCTGGAGAGTCGAGTAAAATTTGTTTGTTTGTAAATGAGGTGAATACAAGAATTATCAACACATTTCTTTTCTTGCAATTGCTTCACCAAATTGCATTCGTCACAAGCTCCGAGCAAAGCTTACCAAATAAATCGTTCGTTTCAACTCTGCGCATGTTCGTTGAGTCTTAGCTTCTTCTCTAAGCCACAATCAACTATATCACGAAAGATCAAAATTGACTAACAGTTAAAAACTTAGCAAGAATATTTTTTAACGAAGAAGATGCGCTTAGTGAGGTATGTGATGCATCCTTATACCCACCATCAGTATCGTTCCTTTTGCACCTGCGCACTTATGCACAGATGTATCTTGTTGTAGCAAACTCACATAGCATAGTTACCGTAATCCTACTGTGAAACCTTCACGGACGGCGGAAACGGGTTGCGATTTCGTCTCCATCAAGAACTCTTAGGCAAATCTAGAGTAATTCCTTGCAGCTATCGGTTCGCATAGAACGACTCAGTGGAGTAGTGATTTTGACAAGATCTGAAGTTTGTTGGTCAGAAATGGTAATGTGTGTAAAGTAGCATGACGCTATACGGTGTACGTTTTTAGCAGGTTAGCGTGCGAAGTGATCGATTTCAGAAGTCCCACTAAAATTGCCTTGATTTGGTAATTCTTGGTATTTCGTTAATACCTACTGTATGAGTTTCTTTGTACTTGAAGTCGGATTGTATGTTGACTTGCTTTGATGACGTAAGTTGTAGATAGAAGTAACAAATTTTCAAACCTTCATCACCTCACTTTTTCTCTAAATCAGTCCATTTCGAATACCTTTCTAGAACGATAACCGCTATCTGTTCTCCTCCTGTGTACTTTTGTTGAGGATAAGAGTTACAAAAAAAAAACAATGGAATTACCTTATTCTTTCCCAATAAATTTTTAGTCTTTTCTAAACCTTCCATTCATCCCTGCATGTGGGACACTACTTTTTTTTTCATAAAACTAAATCTTTGCATCTCTCTGATATTTTGTAAACTTGTAGTATGTTAAGTTTGTGGAATCTTTTTTCCTCGAAATCTGAATATTGCAACCTTGCAAAAATTTTGAAAAAGGAATCAAAGGAGCTTCGGCAATGGCTTAAGGTCCTAACTAATTTTTAAAGCATTTATCCTGAAAAATTGTTGATAGGTTAATCTTGGAAGTTCGCAATCTTGACTTTGAAGCTACGTGGTTTTTTCCCAGTTTTAAAGCGCACTGAAGAGCTCTTCTATTGGTGTAATGATGGTGGCCGAATTCCCTTTTCTATACGATTTTTTGGTTTTGATCTACGCTATAGCACTTACGAGCGCAGAAAAAACACTTTTCGTCCTTTCTTTAGCTTTTTTCATGACTGGATCTGAATATCATGCAAAGGTGCTCTTCTATTCTTTGGACCTGATGTAGAGCAAGCCCTACGTCATTGTTTAACCAGACGAAATGATTTTGAAGGCGAATTCAAAGGCTTTCAGCGGGTTTGTCTGTAGCTGGAATTACAGGGTGCAGAAAAGTACTGTCCCTCAAAAAAAAAGTTCAAAAAATTGGCGTAATTCAGAGGTTTTTCTGGTAAATTTGACATAATTCCCAAGATGTGAATATATTTTAGCATTTTGCAAAAACTGGCTTCAAAATTCTACAATTTTCCCGCCGGCGGATCCCTTTTTGCAACGCATCTCATATCAAATCTTGCAACTCCACTTTACAAATGTGTAAAAGTGTGAAGATTTTTGGGAAGTTTTTTGTTTTCACGCGAACTTGAGAAATCCTCTACTGCTTAAGGAATGTGGCAGTGGATTCCGAACCATTCTGAAGGTGGCCATTTAGTATTTGCACTAGAGGAAATTTTTCTAACGAGAAAGCGGCTGCGGAGCAAAAGAGTGCGATCAGAAAACGTGGCACAGAGACTAGGTATAATCGCTTGCGCTCCAAAATCGTAATGTAGACAAAGTCCGATGCTCTTTTCATTATTTCTGTTACTTTTTGTTGGAATCTGGAATTTCGAATCATAGTCTGAATCTAATTCATTAAGCAAGCGCAGTCCTGACTCGCCTCTTTCCGAGAATTTTTACGATTTACGTGTGATATAATCTTCCTTATTTGGCAAAAAACAAGAGTCACCAATCTATAATTGATCTATAATGCTTATAGAATATTGGAGAAGAGGAGTGCGCTACATACCAGCTCAATTGGAACCTTATATAAATGCTTGTTATATGGTAACGGTTCAAAATCGCCTTTGTATGCTATCGGCGCATCGTTAATGTTTTTGCGCGCTGTTGTCATTCGTTCAAGTGGACAGAAGGGAACAGTTTCAAATCAAACTTATCTTTATCTTATTTCAAGGACTCGCCTACGTATGGGAACCAAAAAACTACAGATTTGCTCTACGTTTAAGGTATTTCAGGAGCAAGTTGGGTGGGCAGTACTTTTTCCGCATCCTATATATACAGATTTTAGGGTACCTAGATTTGCCTGAACGATGTGTTTATGTTGTTCGACTTCGTCCTGATTTTATATATCTAGGAGCGATACGCTTCTGCCGCAGCTGAGCAAAATGTTGTGGTAAAGTTGAAAGAAATTCTCCGAACAGCTGTAGGAGGTGATTTGAATGCAGCAGTGAATAGTTTTGAACACTTGAGGTGAGCTCATGAATGATTCTATTCTTGTTGATCATTTCGTTATGAAGAGAAACCAACGACATACCTGACTGGGGAGTTGTGAAAATGTCAAGTATTCTGCTGGAACACGGACAAGAAAAACAGTCGGAAAATCTGTTGCGACAACACTATCTTGACTACGGAGGAGAACATCGCTTGGGTTGGTAGTTTATTATATTAGGGTGTCCCATAATTTTTTATCGTTTCAGTTTCCGCAAATTCATATTATTCTTAATCAGGTTTTGGGGTACTTAACAGAGCAAAGCAAGCTCTACAAGATAGCACCCATACATTTGCTTAGAGCCTATTTTACTTAAAGTTCAATGCCGAAGTCTAAGAAGATCTAGTTACCGAAAAGTTGAGAAAAAATCGCATTTTCCTCAGCATGTATAACCCATGTATTACATCCGGCATTTATATAATATACTAGCTGGCTTACCCGGCTCCGCCGTATCCGGACCAAACTTGGCACACATACACTTCGGGCCCCGGCGGGTGTCACAGTCCACTTTTCGTTATCGATCGATGTCGATTTTACCGATTTTTATCGATTTTTTTGCAGAGTTCACCTACAGGGCTAGGAGTTGGCACAGGGGGGGGGGTGAGCATGGGGATTCCGAATACAATATTAGTTTTCAGAATTATCGATTACTTTTATTGATTTTATCGATTTTTTGTAAATTTTGACATGCGAGGCTGGGATTTTGCACAGGGGGGGGGGTAATCGAGCATGCTGATTACGAACACAATATTAGTTTTCAGGATCGTCCATTACTTTTATCGATTTTATCGATTTTTTTGTAAAGTTTGACCTGCGGGGCTGGGAGTTTGCACAGGGGGTAATCGAGCATGCAGATTACGAATACAATATTAGTTTTCAAGATCGTCCATTACTTTTATCGATTTTATCGATTTTTTGAAAATTTGAGCTAGGGGGCTGCAATTTGGCACAGGGGTGTAATCGAGCATGCTGATCACCCCCCTTGGGGAGGATCAGCATGCTCGATTACCCCCCTGTGCCAACTCCCAGCCCCCTAGCTCAAACTTTGCAAAAAAATCGATAAAATCGATAAAAGTAATCGATAATCCCGAAAACCAATATTGTATTCGGAATCCCCATGCTCGATTACCCCCCCTGTGCCAACTCCCAGCCCCGTAGCTCAAACTTTGCAAAAAAATCGATAAAATCGATAAAAGTAATCGATAATCCTGAAAACTAATATTGTGTTCGTAATCAGCATGCTCGATTACCCCCCTGTGCCAACTCCCAGCCCTGTAGGTGAACCCAGCAAAAAAATCGATAAAAATCGATAAAATCGATATCGATCGATGACGAAAAGTAGCCTATGACACCCGCCGGGGCCCGAAGTGTATGTGTGCCAAGTTTGGTCCGGATCGGTTCAGAAATGGAATTTTCTATTCGGAACATACGTACATACATACATACATACATACATACATACATACAGACAAACAGACATTCAGCTTTATATATAAGATACACTTGCTTATTTTTCTTTTGGCTAGAAATAGAAAAATAATAATTTCATGTTATTGCTAAAGCTGCAGTAGACTGCTTCCACATGAATAATTTTGTAGTATGAACCTTTTGAAGTATAATCATAAATGCTTGACCTTTTACAGGCAATAGTTTTGGGAAATAAACTTTAGCACAGAAAACACCGCAAAGACGACTTTTTCATATATTTTGCTTGTTTTGGTGTAGGTATTCTCTAGTTCTAGCCATGGATAAGCAAATTTACAGATGAATTTTGGCTTCGTATTCTATAACAAGCTTTGAGCAAATGTTCAGGTGCTATCTTATGGAGCTTGCTTAGCTCTGTCGGATGGTACTGCAAAACCTATTCAAGAAACAAGAATGTGATTTATTGCAGAGGAGTAAAACTGTGAAAAATCATGGGACACCCGAGTAGTTTTTTGCTTCTCTGAAAAAATTATTCTGAACTTCCAGCCCGTAAATCACTCATCAAAGAGGAGCAGGTGGTTGCTGCACTTCTACGCGTGCTGAATTCGGACGATGTCAAAGGTGTTCAGCAGGCTCGTCAACTGTATCAGTGGCTTCTAAAGGGCAAATACTGCACAAACAAGGATATGTTCATCGTTCTTTTTGTTGAAAAAGCATACGAGGGGTGAGTCTCTATCTGCATACATCAGAATCTACTTCAAGCTCAAATTTTGAAAAGCGCAGCTTCAATGCGACAACAAGAAACATGTGTTAACGCTACAAATGTTTAGGTGACATTGCGCTGCCGATGGCTGATATGTGAGTAAGTAAGAGTGGAGTAGGATTTCCGTTCGGGGGGGGGGGGGGAGGGAGGGTGTGCCACTATAGGGCAACTTTGACTCTGGGAGCAAACACAACACGTCGCTATGAACGTTTATTGTGACACTGCGGAAGCTTACAACAGAAGAGCCACTTAACCCCCGAACCCGCCCGCTTTACTGCGTGATGATTAATGTATAGGTCGATTCGGACACAATACATAGCAAATGGTCGAACAGAGGGCGACAAAAAAATTTTTTCGGATGAAGTTGCGTGGCGTCAGCCACGCACTCCGAATAATTTTCTGGGATGCTTCTCAAAATTTTTCCGGGCCCCTGACCCCAAAAGTTCAGAAAAAGGGGGCGTGGCCGCCCCCGAAAAATTTTTTTACAAGGCTAATTTGAATTTTTATAATTTTTAAATTTTATTTCAATTATTCACAGGTAAAACAGGTCCTCTGCACATTTTTATAACACATTTAAGCAACTTTCAAAAACGCCCCCCCCCCCCTTTGGTACGCCACTGGTGAGTAACTAGTACGAGCTTTGATTTGTTGAGATGCATAGTTTGTGGCAAATGTCTGGAAGAGAAAGTTTATTGGCAGCACAACGTCATCTGCCTATGATAAAACTATAAACTTGATAGTTTATTGATAGGTGATGTCTATTATACCATCTTACAAGGTAAGAATACTCGATCGCAGTGACGATTGGGTAAGCGCTGTATACCGCATAATACCGTCCCCAGACGGTGATTTCTAAACCACACTCCATACCTGCCATGACGTCATTCTGGAGCTATAAAGGATTTTTGGTGCTGCAGGCGCATTTGCTTGCCTCATCACTGACGTGGTTGACTGGTGCAGTGGATAGGGGCTTGGATTGCTGAGTTGTATGTCGTGGATTCGATTTTTCCGGGATGCCGTCGGTTTTGCGTTTTTGCAAATTCCTTCATAGCTCTGTCAGAGTGACGTCATAGCAGATATGGAGTGCGGTTTAGAGATTGCCGTCTGAGGACAGTATACACGGTATGCACCGTTTACTCAATCGTCACTGCGATCGAGTATCCTTCCCTTGTTAGAGGCAGTGTCCATTTCAATTTTGCCTTCCTGGCCCGGAAAAACCACAGAATCACAAAAATCACAGTTATGAAGCTCAAAATGCACAAAAAAATTTCTGGGAAGCTTTGTTATCAAAGCGCAAACAACTCCAAGAATTTGAGTGGGCGGAGCTTTGTACGGTGGGCGTGGCTTGATAGCGCTTTTGTGGATTTTGGTCCATTATTCCTCAGACAACATTGGAGGAGCGACAAGGCATATGCCCCTTCCTTGGGGCCTACATTCAGTCTTGCTAATCGGAAAGGCTTAAATTTTGCTTGGGTATTGTCTAATACGGAACGTCATCTCAAAAAAAAAAATAGATTCACAAGGGATATCATGAGAATCCTAATAGCCCTACACATTGATGAACTAAACAAGATAATAAGGACATTACTGTGGTCATATTCATCAATGAACTTCAAGTTTTGTCTTCAAAAGGATTCCAAACAACCTTTGAATACATTTTTGCCCTCACCAACCACCTTAGGCCTCGGACAGACTTCACGCGATTTGATCGTCGCGATTTAATCGCCGCGATTTTCATGCATTTTCATTTTACATTCAAAAATTTCGAGCTGGAAAAGTATCACAACCGAAATGCAAGCTGATCGGCATGCAATGAACTCGTAACAGTTGTCTTGTAGCGATTGAATCGCGACAATCAAAACGCGTGAACCTAATCTTCTTGTATTTCGCTTTAGTTAGTAACGATTAGTCGTGTTGTAAAACTATCACAACCGAATTACAAGAAGATCGGCACGCAGTGAATTCGTCACACTTGTCTTTAGCGATTGAATCGCGACGACCGAATCGCGTGAACTCTGTGCGAGGCCTTAAGGTAGGAATTTTTTTTGCTTTGCTCAGGTACATTTTAACTAGGATTTGACCTCGAGGTTGCTGATGAATATGACAAATGTTCATTCTGAACTTTGGCTGATCTCTTCTAAGATATGAATTTTTTGTCTTTTCTGTTACCATTGAAAATCCTGTAAACATAATGTTCTTCAACATCGACAGCGATCGCAATGACTTCTGGATGGGTTTGAACGAAAAACAATTTGAAATGTTCGAAAATCCTCATGGGAGTTTTCTCCCATACAAGTTTCCCATGAAAAGTTAGATTCTTATCAAGTCTCCTTTAGTAGGTTCAGAAGTGAGATACTTCATCTCTTATGCAAAATTATAAATGTGAAAGCTTACTATCGTGAAAGCAAGCTACCTAAACCAAGCTTAAACTTTGATTCAGCACTACCTTCTCAGACCGATAATCGAACCTCATCATCTTTATGCATGAAAATGCATTATTTGGCGTAGAAAACTCATGATATTCTTACGCTGTGTTGCTGATTTATCAGTTGCAGTACACAGAGTAATAATTTTATTACTCTAATCGTAATATGGTCGGAGCATTTTTTGTTTGTCATGAGAGTGCAGGTCATTTCCAATTTTCTTCTTTTCTACACCACTGGGGTGGTACTAGATTTACTGGAACCAGCAGCGGCTACTTGGCTACCATCTATCTTTGATTTTTCTTTGCTAGGCCCATCAGCTAACGGTTGCTGTACCGATTTGCAAGTCTTTGCGCTTCTTGCGGGACTAGCAGGTGCACTCTTCACATTGTCTTGCACGGGTGTTGTCGCTTTTGGTGCCTCTTCTGCGGTTCCTTTTGTTCGAACAGACTTCTCTTCTCTTTTGAACGTGAGCACACGACATTCTAAGCGGCTGAACAGAAAAATTGTTTGAACGAACACTTTGATGAAGCGTCCAAATAAGTCTGGTACATGGAACCATCGTGGGAACTGACTGGAGAATAGCAAGCTAGCTGGAACTCATACGTCAAACCATGGTCAGTCATTCCAAACGTGCCCACTACCGTACTCACAAATGCTGATTCGTCTAAGCGGAAAGGGTACGGTATACTGGGCGTGCATAACGGTGAGTCGACTGTGGATGAATTCATATAAGGTGGGCAATGGCTTCTTCAGAGTCCGTAATCAGTTACCACCTAAGATGGCCAATTCCCAGATTTGCGCGAACATCCTCCTAGTCATCAGAGACTCACCTCCAATACTACGCCCCGTATACCATATCCTTTCCGATTAGACGAATCAGCATCCTTGAGTACGGTGGTGGGCAGGTTTGGAGTTAGATCCTTGACCATGGTTTGACGTATGAGCTTTTTATTGCTCTACCTATTTACAACAAGTACTGCTGCTTTATTGTCGAGCTCTCCGCAGTAGCAAGGAGCTGAGAATATGGTCAAACATTTGCGATCGGCGAAAAACTCGTACCTGAAAACTCTTGTGAAATTATTCATCATTTGTTGTCTTTTTATGTAACTGACCCGTCTATAACACATTGGTGAGCTCTACATATCAGATCGATGTTTAATGATGCGCAAAACTCGTCCACCGCTTTCTTCCCGAATGTCTGATAGAGAGATTATCCTTATTGAGTTTTTTTCGGAAGAATAAAACCTGTGCTTCTAACTATAAGATTTTGAGATTCACGCTTTGTTGAACGCTCAAAATGTTTACGGTCAGGTGTAGGTTCAAGACAGAATGCTTTTCAAGGTAAATGGCACTTTTGCACGACAGTATGCTACTGCTGTGCGCATCTTGCCGCAGCTCACAGCGTACGCGGCAAAATTTCGTTGCTAGTTTGATTTGTTCAGGCAAAGACAGGGTAGGGGAACCAGCTTCGCTGTTTTGGGCCACCTCCGCGGCTACTGGTCCTCAAAGACAGGCAAAAGCATCCACGAGGAACCAGTTGTCGGGTAGAGAAACGAATAAAGTCGACTGCAGGAAGTCGCCCGGGACGCTGCAGGCTTAATGCACGCGAGCGTGCTGCAACGCGCCGAGTACGGGCGCTATGATGACTCATGCGCGCGAAAGCCAATGTTAGCCGCAAGAGACACGCTTGCGGGCATTTAGCACAGGCGATTTTGTGCAGTCAACTTACTGGAGTTTCGACCCCATTTAGGCGAAAATTGGATTGGCGGGCGTTCGCCGCAATGGTTCGCGCCGTTTCGCAGCTACAGTATATCATATCGCGCTGAGAACCAAGTCTGCGTCTCTTCATTCTTTTCAGTCTTTGCTTGGCAAAATGCCAACGCTAAGCGCTCGCGAAGCCTCCTGCGCTATGCGCACGCGCTGCTCCACCCAGAATGTTTCGCCTAATCCGGGATGAAACCGACTGTACCTCAATTAGGCGCCGCCTCCATCGCCTGCTAATCCTAACACACTATGCACTAGCAGGTGTGGAATACCAGTGTATGGTAGGCGTCTTCTAGTTGAAATATTCGTTCTCCATCCGCAGCTGTCCGCAAGACGGCTCAAAACAGCTAAGCTCTTTTTTCTAGCCGCAAAGCCGAGCCGCCACCGAGGTGTTGCGGGCAAGTGCGGTCATGCAAGGAATTATTCTGACAGCAATACGCTCGCGCGAAGCGTCCTACGCTAGTTTCTTTTTTTTTTGAACAAGCAGCTCTTCAACATTTGCTCATAACTTAGAGCTCCTGAAATTTAGCTTCCCGAACCCCAAGGTAGATTTTTCGAAATACACCCTTGTTAACTCACTGCTGATACTCCACGGGGACTGGGTTCGTACAAAGTTGTTGTGGTGCATGGATCGGACCATATCAGGTCACATAGAAGTCCAATATCACAAATATCTGTAGGCCGATACACTCTGCAAGATATTTTGATTTAATATCCCAATAAAGTATTATCAGAAGCAGAACCTTTCTAGTTGTCTGAAGCAGACCAAATCCTCAGAAATGCCCCCGTGAGCACAGAATATCCTTCCACCAACCACTGCAGCCATGGGCAGGCAGTTGAAGACATGTTGAAATATTGTCCACAATTCCACACCTAATCGACTTTTTTCCCGTCCTCTTATTTTCTTCTAGACATACCTCTCTTTGGGAACTTCCTTTTACATTCATCGTAAAAACCATATTGTCTGTTAACGCATCTTGTCTCATGGTTTCCGCGAAGCATGTATGTCTCCTTCGGATATCTGAGCTGAAGCTATTTTTGATTCCTTCACAATCAGGAGTAGGAACTGACCGTACCTTGAAAGCTAGAAGAAATGTTATTGTCTCTAAGCTGAAATCTCCTCTGTCAACATAGTCACCCAGAAAGAGCATTCGTTTTGTTGGAGGATGTCCAATCTGGTAAAGCTCGACTGAAAAGATTATAGGAGAGTTCGGTAAACGTAAACTTACCAAGCTCATCATATCCAAGAGGTCATACAATTGTCCATGGACATCTCCAACTATGATGACTGGTGGCTTCACCCTGAGATGATTTTTATTATCAAATCTGGTGTGCATTCCTGTTCTTTTTTAACTTGAAAGGCATTCAGCCATATTTGAACAAAAAATCTAGTCCTCCTTGTAGCCTAGAATGTATTCAAGGGACCACTTGCATTCTCGAGTACGGCAGGATGAACGGTGTGGGCAGGAGTCTCCCGGAGCCTCTCATGTCCTGATTCCGAATGAAGTCGAGAATTCGCAAAAATCCCGTCTCCTCCTTTCCGGAGACGGTGATTGGATGGGCGAGCACGGTTGGGCAAGCATTCCTGGAGGGGGCGGTGCCAAGGGGTCCTCTGCTCTCTTCGCTGTTCCGCAGCGATTGTCCCGCTTCCTAAGCGACTTCTCGCTCTGCGTTGGACATCTTGATAGGGGGTACTACTACTGTATGTTGCCAAAAGCTCAACACCCCTGCTTTGAGGCCACGCTGCCTTCGAGGTGTCTCTAAAATCGTCCAAATAAAAACTCTATACAGTCAATGTCAATCACGTACTCCCTTTCGCATGACTGCGCATGCGCAACGCAAGAGTTCTACGTGCGGACCTCCAATCGATGAGGCCAATTTGAATGCCCGAGCCATACGTGCGCGAAAGTGGTGCGAAGTACATTGCGCTTACGGAAAAGGGGAGCATGTGATCAAATAAACTACGCACAACTGCTTGGACACTTCTGTAAGCAGTCACTCGACGCGCTTTTGCAGAATTTTTGAATAGCTAACGCATGCTCAAGACTCGATAAACTTTAAACTCGATTGGTGGACTTGACATATATTGGCACGGAATTAATTTTGACCCACCTCAAAAGGCATGGCTCTTGAAGGAATAACTCTCGTGTTCGTAAACATATCTCCCTCATTTCGTCGAAAGAGAGCAATTTTTTGTATGAAGTGGTAGGCTTACTCATCCAGATCTTTTTGATTAGGTTCTCTAGCATTCGCGCCAACTAAAATTTTCTCAGCCCTGAAGGAATTTTGTATTTTCTAGCAGCCTACCGCATCTGACATCTCGGCTGGACGCGGATAGTGTCTGATTTCCGCCAGTAAAGCCTAATGCAAATACGTTCGAAAACCTTTAGCTGACAACAGTGGCGTACCCAGGATTTCGGCTCGGGGGGGGCGCGACAAAAATTTTTTTCTAATGAAGGTGCGTGGCGTTAGCCACGCACTCCGAAAAATTTTTTGGGGTGCTTCTCAAAATTTTTGCGGGTCCCCAACCCCTAAAATCTGGAAAAAGGGGGCGTGGCGTCAGCCACGCCCCCGAAAAAATTTTTTTTATAAAGCTAAAATGAATTTTTAAAAAATTTTAAAAATTATTTTAATTATTTACAAGTACAGACAAGTCATTTGCACAGTTTTATAACCCATATAAGTAACTTTCAAAAATTTCGCGACCCGTTCTCGGGGGGGGCGCGCGCCCCCCCCGCCCCCCCCCCCTCGGTACGCCACTGGCTGACAATGATGTGCCTACCTTCTCTTTCGGACCTGCTTCTTTTGAGCTCTTGACCTTGCTCAAAAAGCTGTGCACGAGTTTTGCTCGAGTAAGAGTTTTCATTGAGATAATATGAACTGATTCCTAGCAGCGAATGCGGAAAAGATGAATTAGGTGCTGCCGCCACCTCAGCGTCCTGTAGAGTATGAAATGAACCTTATACCATATGGAGTTCTATTTTGTTTGCCCTCTTGCTATCTTCTCATTTCGTCCAAACCCATATCTCTATGCAGAGGGTGGAGGGGGGGGGGGGTAGTGAGGATGGGGAACGGCTGAAGAGACCAAAAAGAAAGTTGGAGAGTGCAACATGCAAAAAACCTACTGAAATTGCTTTGACTGACAAAAGCTGCGTACTTGTGTTCAACCTTTCCTAACTCAATGTTTTTTCTTCCCCTTTTTTTCCAGTATTTAAATAATATTACCATACGTTTTTTCCAGCGGCGGAATGAGTGCAGCACTGGCAGAGTTGAAAGCGTTGGCAAATTTGGGTAAAGTGAAGTCGTTGTCACGAACTCTACACTTCTTACTTCTTAAAGCCATGGAACTTCAAAATGCAGATGAAATCTCACAAGGTATGGTTTTGCTTCATCATTTTCTTGAGAATCACCATCTTTTTGTACAGCTTGGTCAGAACCCCAGAGCAAATCAATCAGCCAATTTTCATTTTGTTATTTCTTTCTCACTCCGTGCCAAATTTCAGTGAGAAGTGCCTTCGCGCCGGATCTGGTTCCTTTGAACACAGTGGATAAGATGAGCGGGCTTATTTTGCTTGAATTAGGACGGAAATCAGATTTTGTAGAGCATGTGAAGGTAAAATGGGTTCTTTACAATCTGTGTTTCAAGCGGAATGCATTTTCAGGGAAAGCGCTTGGAAAACGATTATTTCCGTTTTCTGCTAGATCTGAGTGCCAAGCTGAAAACGGTGAGGGCTGCTGCGGATAATTATCTTAGAGGTCTCAAGCAACTTGATTTTGCAGCCATCTGTACTACAGTCCCTGCTCGATCTCTCCGTTCTTCTCCAAGTTCGACCTCATGAAAAAGCATCTCTTTATGATGAACTCATCAAGATTTATGGTAGTCGTTACGCTTTTAGGATGGTCCACTTATGATCATCCTATTTCTAGGCAAAAGCAAAGAAATAGATAGTCTGGAGAAAATTTGCGATTGTGTGCTGTCCGAAAAAGAAAAAGAGCATTACCGGCAGACTAAAGCTCGACTGGCTCATTTCTATAGGTGAGTGTAACGAACTCAAACAGATGTTCAAGCTGGTGCGAAAGTTTTAAGATTTTATTCCAAGCTCTACTGTTTGGCTGCTCTTTTAAAAAGCTGTTTAAAATCAAAGAGCTTCTCAGTACCTTAAACAAAGTTTTTTTTCCAATAGCAATTCAAAACTCTAAGAATCCCTCACATAATCCCCCTATAGCATTCATAACTTCTTATGTGAAATCTTACTGGACAAACCTACCTATGCCATTCGCCAAGCAGCAGCTCATATAAATTACTTGTGGCCAGGTATCCGTTTTGGAATTGAAGGTAACCTCAAGACCACTCCCCTAGCACAAATCAAATGGTCCGTCACAGCCTTGTACCATAACTTGCCTTGTACCGTAACTTCTGTCGATGCAAAGAGAGCGTCTGCTATTAGATGTGTTTGCAAAAAAAGAATTTTGTGCGCTAGAGGCAGTACAACCGCCATATTCTTTTTGTCTGTCAACAGTTGGCTGTAAGAAGGTGTGGAGGAAAAGGTGCTCTTCTCTTGCTGAGCGCGAAAGGAGCAACAATTTTCTACTTTTACAAAAGGTGCTTAGAGCACACATGAAGAAGGGGAATAACAATAGTTTGTATATGAAGTGGGCTCAGATTTTAGAAAGTGCATCCGCTGAAGGATTTTTCAATGAGTATATTGGGCGAGGCATATTTTTTATATCTCGTTGTTTGGCAAACGCTTCATTCTCATTTCTGTTTGAGGTGTTTTTGGTGGATAGCTGCGTAGCCAACTTTTCAGTGTGATTTTGTCGGGAGGAGTTCTTATTATCCCCACATTACGTTGACCCAAGCAACTGTTTTGGCTGATTGTCGAGGTTTCAGTAGTAAATGAACTCACTCTTGGCGATTTTTTAGATTGAGTAGAACGTCGCACTACTGCGCTGTGATGCGCTTATGAAAGTTTTGCAAAGCCATTTGTACAAACAAATCCGCAGCTTTTTATCGCAATTAGAAAAAATATCTACTACCGCAAAAAACCTCTAAGCTGCGCTAATTGTTGCAAGAGCCATTTCCTCGGATGCAGACAAACTGTACAACTTAACTCACAGCTGAGCTCTTCATGTCTTGCGTTCCCAGCTTCGCGTGTGTGCCTTTCTGGCTCGAACCCATCTGATCACCCGAGTAAGCGTAGGCGTAGGATTAGGACGTAATTCGTCTGTTATATTCGGTTTCTCTACATCATATTGCGTTCCTTTCTTTCGTTTCTTTTTTAGCATTGTTATGCTGTAGTAATATGATATTTCATCCATAGCTGTCATCTACGGTCTAGTCAGCTTTCTTCCTTAACTTGAACATAGCTTCCACTGGTTTTTCACTGTCGTATTATTGACGCAAATTTTGAGTGAGGAAACCGAGGTTACTCGAGCAAACCATCTAAGGGCTTCACAAAAACAGTAATAACAATTTAAGTGTCTAAGATTTTTACGGACTCTTAGGGCAAGCTTGATGTTTCAATGCATTTATAAGCAGTTCAATTCTTCGCTTATTTTCTCTCATCACGATCTGGATACTTTTTCCTCATTTTCTATGTTTTTTCTTCTAATTAATACAAGGCCTTGCCTTGAATTGTTTGGCATCCAAAAAAACTATACAAGCATCTGCGAAACTTTTGACCCCAGCATTTTCCTCATATATTCACGTGTCTCCCAAAAAGCGCCAAATTTCTACTGTCACATATCTTTCTGGCACATTGTCAGTACTGTTCATCTCAACATAGAACATCCTTATGTTAATGCATGACACTGTTGCACTTATCCTGTCTACTTTGATTACTCTAATAGTAACTAAGATTACAAGTACACTTTTCCACGTGCTCAAACCGCCTGATGGCGCTCTTGAAGCGAACACAGTTTCGGATTGCGCTTTTGACCAGAGGAAGCGATCTGTATTTGCGTATTTGTATCTGTACTTGTATTTGCGTAAAGATTGCCTCTGGTCCGCTTGCCTTTGAAAGTTGAGAAGTTCATAGATTGTGGACATATCTCGCGCGATTTTAGTCGCCAAGCGATTTGGCGATTCACCGGATGTCTTTACAACATTCGTGAACTGCAAATGATGTGTATAATTTTTTTTGAATGGATAAAATGCAACAGTCACACAAAATGCGCATAGGAAAGGTTATGAGCATTTAGAGCATAGCCCCAAATCGTGCGGGTGCAGCCGGAACCATACAGTGAAAATAAAGTACTTGAAATTTGCGGATAGACTGTCCACACATATGAGTAGTAGAACCCATTCTGTAAGCTATCATCGGCTCCCAGATTCGTGTCGAAACGTGTTGCGGACTTTCCTGATTTTCAGGACAAAATTGTTAACCCTCTGCGTTATAGCATTTTCGGACTCTCTCGTTAAGCTTATCCCTGAGATCAGAGAAGTCCGCAATTCTCCTCCACACGAATTTGGGAGCCGAGCGTACGTAAATGTGATATTTCCTTTCTTTCAGTGAGCTTTTACCAGTATGAATCAGTATTTCTGCAATGGTTCAAAAGAATTTGTTGAATTACTAATAAATGGGAAATAAATGAAAATGAATGTATTTTTTGCTGTTTAAACGGAAAATAGTATGCCGACACTCAGTCTATATACATCCATATTTTCAGGTGCCTTCGATTGGAAATCCCTACAAAACTACTGCGGGCATTGTGATTTATATATCTGAATAAACGAATCTCAGAGTTTCTGTTGAACATAATAATATTTCGCTAGTCTATTCAACGTTCCTTGCTACATCAGTATGGAGTCGAATTTTAGGTTTTGGCGGGTTTATAACTATCGCATTATCACAACTATTAGGTTAACTCCTTTTCGGACAACCGGAGTCAATTGCTACTTCTCGAATCTAAAGCACATATAGTTCTTTTATAAAATCGTGACGACGATACTGCGGTATTTGCGCCCACAACAGCAGAAAAAGGCATCACTTCAGTGCTGGGCTCAGTCATTTCTAACGTCTGTAAACAGTCATATATAAGCAGAAGAATTATCCGAGTAGAGATGAAAACCAAGAAAATGCGGTTGACGGGAGGTGCGTGCATGTCGCGCGCGGTCGTGCCATCGTCACGATTTTTCGAATGCGTACGTTAATATACATGTGCGAGAATCCGCAGGTATAACTCTCGCGTCTGTAGCTGATATTTCAGCAATTGGGAGTAGCCTGGGACCAATGGGAGCGGTCTGAATCACCAAGTCTTTCTTCTTGTTTGAGCTTTAATTCCATACAAACTGTGCACGTAAGCATAATAAGTAAGTGAATACTAGGAACTGAAGCATGTGGAGGTTTCATAACGTTCATAAAAGTGGGAGATCTGGATTAGGTTAAGATCCCATACTTAGGAATTTTCGCCTGATTTTTCGCAGAAATACTGATAATGCTTATGCTTGCCATAATTTTATAGAGATTAATTTCCTTTATCAGGCTCAGCTTCATCAATCACACACTCTTTTAGTGTGAGACCTGAATTCGAGTGTGGTAGAACTCTTGCAGCAGCTTACTGTAGACAAGTTGTCTTCATTTTCGGAGGGCTCTAACATTTGTAAGGAAGCCACTCAGATCATTCGTTTGAATTGTCACTTTATATCCGTAGGCGCACCACAACCGCTTAATTCACTATACTTGTTAAGCTTCACATTTGATGGTATCTCAGGGGCGCAATTTGGAATTGTGACAAGCACTTGTGCTCGTCACATTTTCAAAATGCCATTCCTGAGATACGGAGCACCCATTCGATCTGCGACAGCAAACACTTCGATTTTGGTTTACGAGTAGTGTCCTGTCAATTTCTGTAACGTCGTTTTTTTTACGAAATAACCATGTGGTGAGTGGACCCTATTTATTTCAATATAGAAATAACTTGACATAATAACTATGTCACGCGTCCTTTCTTTATTACAGTTGTTTTTGGCGAATAAGTTTCAATAACAGGGTCATATGTCAGACCGGCTACGTTTTTAGCTATCATTACGAAAGGATGAAATATAGCTGAGGCATTCATCTAGGTTATTTTGCGGGGAAATTCGTTCTCGTCATCTTTCGCTTCTCAACTGTCTTAATTTTGTTTATTTCAAATAGTAAGTAGTATATTATCGCCTTTCTGAGACTTTATGTCATTTCCGCTATTGTCTCTGTTTCGTCAGTTATACGAAGCTTTTTCAGTAAAAAAATTATTTTAAAAAGCATAGCAAGTTTTAATCAGTGACTCCAAGGGAAAAGGGGGGGGGGGGGGGGGAAGAACTTCTTGCTAAGGATATTGTATGCTTTAAATAAGCGTTCTCGATTTTCAAGCAGCAAATCAGCTGTTCTTCGCCGCTGGTCCCATAGGATACACCGGCTACATTTTCCTCCAAGATAGAGTGAGTTTAGATATTGAATGGATTAAAGAGGCATCAAAAACAGTCAAGAATTAAGATTGAAAAGGGAATGGAGGTAATATCCGAAACCTTTTCTTACCCCCCCCCCCCCTTGAAACGATGCGCAATAAATTCCTTTCAGTGAGAAAAATAAGAATGATTCGACTTTCCAGGTTGGAAATACTGTTAGGCTACATAAAGCTTATGCAGTAGTACATCTTAAAAGAAGTCACCATAAACGGGATTTTTCTGCTTGCTCGTGTTTTAGCCTCGTAATTTCATCTGCATAATGTAAAAAGCACAGATTCACATGTATCTAGTGGGTTAGAACAAAATTCTACCGCACCATTTTCAAAAATTCACAGTTTCTTGATTTTTCAATATTGCTTTTATTTGGAAGAAAAATCTTGCGCTTTGTGATGCGATTACGAGCACGCACAAGTTGGGTAGATAGATATAAAAACCAAAAAAATTTTGAATTTTTTGTGTTCATTCACAAAGATCTGAAAATTGCAGTAATTATTAGGCAGTCAATATTATATATTTCTTATCTTGCTTTTCATAACTGAGCAGAAATTATGCTGGTTGAATGCTTCTGCAAAAGTTATGTTCGAGAAAAATGCTAAAAAATCAAATTTGCATCTTTGTACGGCTTGCTCAAAAATCGCAATTTTTTTGGGAAACGTTCGATCAGCACAAACTTTGCCTACGTAAAAGAATCAGACCAAAAACCTATAATAGTGACTGTACCAATCATAATTGCAGGCTTCAGATTTTTATTCTTTCAAAAAATATAATGCATGCAAATGGGTTGAGAAATCAAGTTATGAATTTTTGAAAATGGTGCTACAGAACTTTCATTTCAATCTGATAGATCTGATTTTCGCTCCATATAATTTTTTTCCGCCCTCTGCACTTTCTGTGACTACTTCTTTAGCTGTCGACGATGAATATTTTTGATACAAAAATCCCATACCCCCTTTCGTAAAGCTGATTCTTGTAGGCTGGACTAGGCTCGGCAGCTTCAAAGTACCGTCGGTGGTGATTGAGTATTTCATTTTTTGGAGTATCAAACCAATCAATCGATAGAATTTTGAGGAATGTAATCACGAGTACATTACTGCTGAGAAAAATTTAAAATACATTCAAAGGACACAACAAGTACAAGATGGTCAAATTAAGAACGTACGTATATATTAGAGTTTGTTGTGAAATCGCTCACCTTTCGTAGTTCATGTCAGGCTGCCAAATGTGCGTAGTTCTGATTTGAGCATCTTGTATTTAGTACCCGCCTTATACTGTCTCAAAAGTATTTCATTGCTACAAAACTATCACTACTTTGAATGAATTGTGTGTATTGTTACACTAGCCCTTTGACAGTCCCTAGTCACCGAGTTCTATGATGCCGTTAAGTTGAAATATTTGTCTATATCTGTGGTCAAAAGAATACACCCAGTAAACTTGATTGGTTTTTTGCATGAATTTTTTCAACCAACAACAATCACTCATTATTGTCATTACAGGATTATCTTGACATTAATCTAACAACAATTTGCTACTTTTCTATTTTTTAGGATGCATTGAAAGAACTCTTTTAGACTTATTTAAACATTATTGTGTAAGGGTTTAATGTGCGATATCTACGATTGATTTGAGCAGCATCTGCACGCTTTGAAATCTTCACTAAAATTGTGAAGGCTTTTGAACATTCGTTTGAGAACTATCTCTGCTGTCAAATTTAAGGATTCGGCGGAGTGTCAGGACAATGACCGTGCCGAACTCCGAGCTTGTATGTATTAGGTTGTCCGGAAATTAATGCAAGTTTTGAATTCCAACCGCAATAAGTCATACACTTCTCATTTCTAAGTAGGTTGCAAGGTACCGCTCGATAGAGCAAAGCAAGCTCTACAAGATGGCAATCTTGATTTAGCAAAGCTCTAATCCACCACGAGTTTCGAGCCAAAAACTAAAAAGATTCAACTGCCCGAACAATTGAAAAAAACCGTAACTCAGTTCATAAAAATCCTACAAAAATTCCAACTTGCTCACGTAAACACAATCCACATAGGACATCTTTATACGCCGTTGCCGCATTTTCTTCTCTGTTAGAAATCAAGCAAACGGAAATTTTCGTGCATTTGCCAAAGTGATTCTGTCCTGTCCCCACATAGGTAGTTGTATACAACAAATCTGTAGAAGTGCAAACATAAATTTTTCTCTCGAGAAATATCAAATACAGTTTTCCTTAGTCATGTGGTCAAAGCTAAAATTCAAATTTCTCGAGAACTAAAGCTTGTAGAGAGCTGAAAATTTATGTTTGTACTTCTACAGGTTTGTAGTATACAACTACTTATGTGGGAACGGCACAGGATCACTTTGGCAGAAACTTGAAAATCTTCGTTCTCTTGGTTTCTAACAGAGAAAAAAATGCGGCAGCGGCGTATGTGGATTGTGCGGATTGTGGCGTATGTGTATGCCCTATGTGGATTGTGTTTATTCATTTATCTATTCATTTATCAGATACATCGTGAACGATGCACCACCACACAAATGAAATACAGGCAAATAAATATGGAACGGGGGTGGGAGAAAAAGGCAAGAATGACTTTGAATTTGCTTTCACTTTCGAGTCGTATCCGAATTACAAATCTTATAGAGTTTTTATAGTTTATGTGAGCAAGTTGGAATTTTTGTATTTTATGAACTGAGTTGCGATTTTTTTCAATTAATCGGGCAGTTCAATCTTTTTAATTTTGGCTCGATACTCGTGGTGGATTAGAGCTGCTGCTAAAACAAGATTGCCATCTAGTAGAGCTTGCTTTGCTCTATCGAATGATGTATTGCAACCTACTTAGAAATGAGAAGTGTATGACTTATTGCGGTTGGAATTCAAAACCTGCATTAATTTCTGGACAACCTAATACAAGATATTTCAAGCAATGTGCACACTGTTTGATCCTTAATTTTCTTGATACAAAGTCTTTCGCCGATCTCTAGGCATCTTTCTGTAGAGCTGGCTTCAGTTTAGTTAGGTTTGCCTGCGAAGCAACCATCGACTGTTATCATTGTGTAGGTTAACCTTATATTATAATTAAACAAGTTTAGGATGTTTGAAGAGGGTTTTGAACTTTCGAAAGAACCAGCCAACCTAGAATCTTTTACAGTGGACAATGGACAAAATGAGAATAGTCGTTTTGGTACGAATCTGCGCCTCACTAATGCTTCGTCTATAATTTAGGAGAAGTTGTGGCATCTAAATCATCCATTTTTCAAAAAATGTGATTGCGTGATTTTGAACAATTGCAGAACGGTGAAAAATTCAGCAATATTAAACGATACGCGTAAAAACCTTGCCGCACAATTTTTCAGGCTTACTGGAACGACAGCTAGTTTGCGATGACTATTTATGCTGGAAATTTCTATTTTAATCCTATAGTGATGAAGCACGATCATTCGCTTCTTACTGTAAGTCTGAGTTGAAAGCAGCTTTATAGGAAGATAGTAGGCCTTCACGACTTTAAGGCATGATAATAGCGATCAAATAATGCACTTATTTCGGGACACTTAGTATGTGGTTGTTCTTTTTTTCAAATTCTAAATCAGATTATGATCGGGTTGCAAAAATTATCGAAACCAAACACGATGCCAGAATAACAATGCTATGATGGTTTTACAGACGATTATTTGCTACATTAGGCCTACAACATAGAAAATATCCTCAAAAAAACTTCGCTTTATTTTGGTACAATAATCTGGCCGATGGTGGTTTTCTATATTCTTAAAACACCGCTGTCGCAAGGACAAAGTATTAATAAAAATGCTTGAAAAGCATCTGAAAGCAAGAAGAGCTCTACAGCGTCCTACATGACAGATATGCTAGAAATCTTCGGTAGCGATCGTGATCGAAAAAACAAATCTAAAAGCCTTTGGCACTTATCTTTCCTAACTAATGCAGTGTAACACCGATTTTGATAACATGGATTAGTATCGTTATGGAAGAGCTGCAGCATCTGGCTGCGGTAACGAAGAATGCCTAGCAGTATCACGATCACATTTTGGTTAGATGCAGTGTCTCGGCAAAGTTTCGCTCTCCACTTTTCACCTTCTCGGAGCCTTCTCTCCTTGCTGAACCCCTTTAGGCCACATTGAGCTTTTTCGAAGATCTCCAGGTCCGCATTCTGCGCAAATTACTTGTGAGTAAGCAGGGGCGGGGTCCGGAAAGCTTCCAGAGTGGATTTTGGGCTTTCCAGATGCGTTTCTTGCTCCGGATTTTTATGATGGATTAACTGGGAGGGAAGAGGGTCCGCAATTGCAATGCTGTAAAATTCCATCCCCCACCTTGCCGAGCTCTGCCTTCAAGAACTTGCTCTCTCGATTTTGTGCGCAAGAACCATAAAGCAAATCATGCAATAAGGAATGCTCGGTAGCTGCAGAAGAATTTATATCTCTGATACAAATAATTTTTGGGAGTTTTCTTTTTTATGCCACTCCAAGAGCCAATACAGTGAGTTTAAATCATTGCATTATGATTTATCATTATGAAAAATATTTGGCCGAGATTTCCAACGTCCCAACAATACAAATCAATACATTCACTAGGATACTGTAATGGATTCAAGTAGGAGGATGGGAAGCTGAGAGAAGAAAGTATTAGCGCGAAAATGTTGCCACTTCGAACACACACACAGCATTCCTTCGACTCACTACTTCTACGTAGGTGTGGTCATATGTTGACATTATATGTCGTGACATTTTACAATAACTGCAACACTTCTGCATGCTGGGAGACGAATCAGCACAACAAACACTATGTGATGGATGCGTAACAATGTAGTGGACAGTCGAAATCTCTGCTTCATCGAGGTGACCAAAAAATGAGAAGTAGGAACTCTAGCCTGACGAGTGGAAAATGATCGAGTAGATGTTCGTAACTACGCAGGTCTCACTCGTAAGAAGTTATCACTTGAATATCTTCCTCAAATTTTTTAATGTCACTTTTAGCACTGACAATTATAGGACAATTTAAGTACATTACAGCAACTTAGAGGTTAATGATCACTAATTTGTTTCCTGCCTATCATTCAAAACAGCCTTTTCGATGTACGTTCTTTTGTTACGATCATTTTCGTTTCAATAATTTTAAGCCGTGAATTTGCAACGATATGCCAAAAATCTATTTTGTTTTCGTTCATTTTCTACGTCACTTCCAAAATGGGATGATTGCGTCCATCGATTACGGTATTTACAACGTCAAATTCAACAATATATGAGTAATATGATGGAGATGACCCACAAGAGATTTTTTGAGTAAAATTTTTCATGTATATTCAGACGATAGGTCAGCTACTGCTTAAGACACCGCTACGCAAAGTTTTTTTGATTGTTCGAGTAAATCAAGAGTTTTTATTCAGAAGGGTTTTTTATAGCACGTTCAAAATCTCCAAGATAGCGGGGTAGATTGTATAGCCACTTATTCCAGAAAACGTAAATCTTGCTGATTTCAATGCAATTTTTCCAAAGAAGTCTCTAGCCGGAGAAACCATGAAATATTCCTACATCTGACATTTCCAGCAAATTGATTTTCAATTGACTCAGTGTTTGTTTAGAGGCTTTTCCAGTCAATTTCCACACTTCACAGTAATGTGCAAAATTACAAAGCTCTGAATCATCTTGGCTTCTTATTTTTTTGCTCTCGTTTGTGAAATGCTTATAAAGATGCGTTAAAGCGCTCTTCCCATGAAAATTATTTTGTAAAAAAAAGTGCAGGTAAAAAGGTAAAATGCGATTCTATTGGAAGTAATGCTGACCAAATGTGTATTTACCTTATGTACCGATGATTGGACTGTTATTCTTTCCTTTCAAGTAAGCAAATTTGAGACGTTGAGATTTTGAAAATATCTTAAAAGACAGGAATATGGAACACAAATGATCCGTCATTTCGAACACAAGTGAGAACCTCAGTTTTTTGAATAACAGAAGCCCCTAACTTTGACATAAAGTAATTTGCAATACTTGTCCTATCCTTGATCAGCCGACAAAGGAAAGATAGACAGGTATCATTGCAGACGTAAACGAAAGTGTTTTTGGAACAAAGGAAGCGTGTGTCTGACTTGCGACTGGAACGTCTAAATATAGTTTCTAAGGTTTCTGGTCGTGTTGTTCTCTTGAACGCAAGCCAAAAAGTTGTAATAGGTGCGGAAAATGAATAATAATAATAAATGAATAATAGGTACTTAGGTAATGACCGGACTATCACTTAGGTTTTTGAAACTTTGGAATGTTTCCACTTTTTGGATTCACAGATCAGTTAGGCGCCAAAAATACGCCCTGGAATGTGTCACTTTCTGAATGAAAAAAAAACAAGTTTTAGTTTTTAAGTCTTGTAGAAGCTTCTTGGTTCACCAAGGGTGGCACGAAATGTCTTTAAATCGTGGTCCGAACTTGGTACCACCAGGATTTAGGGATAGAGGTGACATTTACTGACACGGAGCAAAGCGTATGTTATTACAACGCAATTTTTGAAGAGCTGACACTTGAGGCAGGATTTGAAAAAATTGGAAAAGTTTCGAAAAAACACTTTATTCTGAGGTCATTTAGGAACAATATGAACTCACAAATCAAATCAGGTTTGCACTTGCCTGTTAAACTTACAATGAACGAATAATCTAGTGATGGTTATTATAAGTGTTAACATAAATCAGTTATTACAAAAGTGCAAATTTCTTGAGTTTCAGGCGTTAAAGAAAATTTGCCAGAAATGATGTCTTAAAATTGTCGAACCTTTGGGCTTAATCGGCTAGGGCAACTTTCTCAGAAATTTTGAGTACTCTACTAACTTTCGCACCGATTTACAAGGCATTAAATCAGCTTATGCCATCACATGGTCGTCATAAGAATGATTCTTGTCCCAAATGGTCTACATAATATATAGTAGGGTCTTGAGTTGTTCTAAAATCGAAAGGTCAACTGATCCTTATGGTTCTATCACGCACAACTCGTACTCGGTCGTGCACTTTCAAGAACGCGTCGTCCTTCGCCGCGGGTTGTAGGTGTTACTTCCGTCGCGGCGGCGCCGGTGCACCTCCCAATCATGTCCTGCCCGAGAAGAGGGGGGGGGGGGGTAAAGTGCCCTCCTCGAGTGTGTTCTTTCTGTTTTTGTTCGCGCTCCTGGTTCTGCTCAGTGTCTCGCCACCTGATTTATGTCCAACTTCAAATGCTCTCAACTTGTACTATTCTTTCTTCACGGCGTCAACTGCACCAATCTAGCCTCGACACCGATATAAAGGTCGTACTACCTGCTCGTCGTCTACAGATCCGACTCTTCATCTACCTACTCCTCTATCTAACTACCTGCTCTAGGCTCTAGTGTCAACTACGATCATGTATGCTACACATACCGTTGCCCTCTGCTTATTGGCTTTAGTGGTAAGTTTGTTTGCACTAGGATTCTTCTTTATAGACAGACGTAGTAACAAACACAGTAGTTCTGATTACTGTAAATCATTGATCCCTTACCCAAAGGGGAGTTGTCAGATTGGTTTTGTTGGCCTACTATTCCTCTATCTGTCCGAAGTCACTTACTGGGACTATTCAAGCTATTCAATCTATAAGCTCATAAAAGTTTCCTCACCATAGCAAAAAGGGTTGAACTATATCTAACTTGCGTTTCGTTTCTTCTGCTATTCAGAAAGTAGATTAAGGTACGACAATTTTCAAATCTCATCAGTAGCGAGGAAAGGCCGTAGGAATTCTAAAGATATTAGCACATTGGGAAAATGACCATTCCTTCCTTAATCAAGCATATAATTTTCAGTTATGTGCTGAACCCAAGGAAGCTGATGAAACTAATGTGAATGCTACGGAACATATTCGTTCTAAACGGCTCGCGCTCCACCCCTCTCAATGGGCTTTACAGTAAGTTTCCTAGCTTTTGACTTATCTTCCCCAACCCTAATCCAGGTATGGTTTTTGATTCCTTATTATTTTCAGCCTCTGGCCGGGAGGAGTAGTACCATATGAAATAGCACCACATTACACTGAATGGGAAAAAAGTGTGATCTTGTCTGGCATGGCCGAGTTTCCCAAACACACGTGCATAACATTCCGACCGAGAACCAAAAGTGATAAGTATTACTTGGCGATCAACAAGTACTATGATTTGGAAAGGTGAGTAAGCGAATTTTTGGCTTAGGAAGGGATCTTAGCAATGGTGTTGTTTCTTTTAGGTGTTTCTCCTACATCGGTCGACAAACAACGTATCTGTTCCGGACAGATGAGGGAAACGTTGAGACACGAATGAAACTCGATCCGAGTTGTCTAACGGTGAATGGACGAGGAACAGTCATGCATGAATTGATGCATATCATCGGCTTCTATCATGAACATCAAAGGTAGGAGAAATTTTCATATTTTGGAATGTGGGCGGAAGGCAACAATATCAAATTTTCGCTACTCAAAATAAGCGCTCAGCCCTTATCGTTTTTGGCGGAAAAGAATCGGGATTGGGTTCTTTGGTCCTGACGCGAACTGTGGTCCCGACACGATATAATGACGTGGATCCAAAGTGGGCGGTGCTTCAAGTTGCTTGCGTTTTGCACGTACTGTCGCCTTCCATGTGCCCTCCCCCCCCCCCTTCCCAATTTCTATTTCTTTTTTTCAACAAGATCAAAAAATTTTCAGGGATGATCGCGACCCGCGAGTGACCGGAAGCTCGTCTCATTACAATTACAAGGTGTATCCGAGGGCCTCGACGTACTACATGGGTGCGTACGATCCGAAGTCGATTATGCACTACAACTTCCCGGGGATCGTCTACCCGCGAACGTACTTTAGCCCAACGGATATTCTTCGCATCAACACCTTGTATAGGTGCCCACAGGTGAAACCCAAAGATTTCAAAAATCCGTCGGAGCAACGACGTTTCTTTATACAACAGAGGCGAAGAATTCCTCTTAGACCTATTTGGCGTAAAAATTTTGGTGAGGTTTAGGCACTTTTTGCCCTCTAAAGTATTATAGGCTATGCTATGGAAAATTATGTCCTTGTTATTAATAGATTTATAGATTGTGTTGTTCTATGTGTGTATTGCTCAGCTTTGCAATGTTGCAATGTTGCAATGCCTCTATCTGTGATCTATGGTTATTGAAAAATTCTGATCTCAATAAAAATGATATTGTACTGCCCATTTGTAGATCAAATCGGTGGTGTAGACCAAATTGATGGTTTAGATATAACATCAGAGCACAATTTCAGGCTAAGGCCTCGTGCTAAACTAGACAAATTTCTATATCGAGCAATTTATCAGCTCTACATTTGGCACAGTGCAAGATATGAAATAATGTAGTAATGTGGTCGAAATTCGGTTAGACTGTACATTTTTCAATTTTCAAAGCTTGAAAATAACAGTTCATTTTTCAATTTTCAAAGCTTGAAAATAACAGTTGTCTATGTCTGTTGTCCTAATCTAAAAAACTAGCTAGATTTCTGCAACTGTTAAAGTTTTCTGCAGATAAGGTAGAGCAACTATATCGTCATTAGGTGGCTTCTGACCTACTGGTCCTCACATAGCGTGCAGCAGCGTATGCTTGTAGGATCAGTTGTCCGCGGGGGCAGCGTCTATTGGCGATATCTGTTTTTCGGACAGGGGCTATATGTCGCCGATAGGCTTTCCCTTTTGCAGGCAGCTGGTACTAATCTGTATGCCTGTAAACTATGGGGCTGCTCGCCTTGTCGCAGATGTCCGCATGGAACCACCCCCTTTTGGTGACATATAGCCCTCTACCCCTCTTTTTTCTCTCGACTACGAACGGTTAAATCAAATCAATGCACTATGAACCAAATAAATATTTTGTATCTTCATTGCCTAATTTGCCCTGATTCCCCTAAGTAGCCCCTAATTTTTTGTATTTTAGACCACCACGACGATGGAATCACCGACAACCACGTCTACACCTTCAACAACTACACCAGCAGCAACTCGTCCAACAACACGAACAACTCGTCTGCTCTGGTTCAAAACTAGTCCTAGTGCTACAACAACTCGTCCGTCACCAACGACAACCACGCCCACTACCACAACAACCCGTACGACGCGATTGACAGTCACGCCCACTACACGGATTTCTCGTCCGATCTGGTTCGAAGCTGCAAGAACAGCCAAGACAAAGCCTTGGTGGGCGACCGAACTGACCACGACTGCCAAAACACCAACGACAAAGCCGTGGTGGGTAACGACAACCACCAAAGCACCCACGACCAAACCCTGGTGGGTAACCACAAAAGGGAGTGGTCCAATGTGGTGGACTACCACCAGCTCTTCAAAGATGTCGAAGGGTGATGAAGAACAGCTTGATAGTAACGGGATCCTTCGAAGAATGTAACTCTATTACATCGTGATTTTATTGTAAAAAAAGAAAATGGAGTGAGTAGGAAAGTAGGGTTGAAAGGGGCAAAGAACACACACTTCACTTCTTTCTACCGGGTGATCTATGATATTTGGTGCTTGAAGCTGTAATAAGTCCTGTGATCTCATGTATCTGCTGTTAATATGTATCGATTTTCATTGTATTAAAATGTACATGCACTCTGTTTGATGATATTGGCAAGGAATTCAAATTGATTATCTCAATTTGTCGAACATTTACTCGTATTGGCTTTTGCGACAGTGTAAGATATTTCTTAGAAACACATGATAATATTACAAATTCTAAAAGCTGCGATAATTTCAAATGGGCGAATCGCACTTTTGCTACTATAGAAAAGAAGGTTCAGAAGTATAACATGCCAAATTTGGACATCTGCCCAGATGACCCTTTCAGCAGCAGCAAAAATGATAAAGAATTTATTTCGATTAGGAGGATTATGACAGACACTACGAATTCCTTCCTGAAAAGTTGGTTCATATTGAAACTGCTTTTCTTCCAGCTAGGTGTTAACAACCATGAAGTGAAAATTTTGCCCACGAAATCGCATAAACACAATGTTAGAAGCATTATTTTTCACGAAATTTCCCATAAAATGAGCCACATCGTGAGGCATACATGAATTTCAAAAGATTGCTCAAATTCGTTGCTCTCCCAACTTCCCAACCTCTCCAAGCTACAGTACACAAATTTCACACGTCACCAGAAGACCAAAAATAAAACGTGAAAATGCAAGATATGGAAAAAGAAAGTTTAGCCTGAAGATGGGAAACGGTGACAAGTGTACTAGTAGTAGCAAAGGGTGACATGTCGCATTCTTTTTGATCAGACTGGGTAAGAGCGCAACATCTCAAAATAGACGAGCGAATCCTTTCTGATATCGCCCCAAAGCTTATGAGGAGTCCATTTCAAAAAACCTCTATAAATAATCTACAGTTCCATAGAGTCGTTTACTTTGAAATCTTTGGCCATTCAACATCCTCATGTCGAGCTGTTTCGATCACGGGATACTCAGGGTACCTCTTTACCACACGTTCATTTAAGTATTAGGTTGTAACATAAGTCTTGTTACACTTCAACTCTTACGGCGATAAGTCGTACACCAACATTTTCAGTAGGAATCCAGGTCACTATTCGATAGAGCAAAAGAAGCTCTACAAAACACTATGCGAAAAAAATCTATCATATCTCCTTCCAAAAAATCTACAGATCTCCAACTTGCTTAAGGAATGCAAACTACATCAGACACTCATACACCATATGCACCACCCTGTATTTTTTTCCTTATCTAGAAAATGAGAAAACGAAATTTTAAGTACATACAAAAAAGAAGCTATGCTGTTTCCACTCATGTAACAATATACTACAATCCCTTAAAAGTTTAACCGCAAATTTTTAGCGTTCCGCAAGCCTTATTTTTAGAGAAATATTGATTTTAGCATAGAACACCCAAGTAAGGAGTGATAAACTCGATAATTTTTTTAAAACTAGAGCCTGGGGAAAACTGAAAATCTACGGTTATACTCCTAAAGGCTTGTAGTATACAGTTACGTGAGTGGAAACAGAATAATTTTTTTGTGCACAAACATGATAACCTTCGTTTTTCGTTTTTAAATGAGAAAAAAATAGAGAAACGGCATATAAGTGTCTGATGTAGTGTGCGACTTTTGTGAGCAAGTTGGAGATTCGTAAAATTCTTTTGAGTTATATCCGACTATTTATTGAACATTGCTAATCTAATTTTAAGAACGAGAACAATACTAAGCTTATGCAATTTATCAGTTTTGAGGGTAACGAAACCCCGCGTTTTACTTTTGATCTTCGTGATGAAGTCTTATCGTTTAGTTTCAGATTTACTCGTTGTTCCATCCAGCATTAATAATCGCTAAGAGCCAAAAATCAGCTAACAAGGGAATGGTCAAAAGTCGAAGTGGCCAATCCATACAAGCTGCATACCAATCGATGCAGCATAGAATGCTGACTTCAAATGTGTCTTCCTTATCTGCAGAGCGCCTTTGTGGGCGAAGTTATGAGCAGCTTTACTGAGGAAAAATCGTCCACAAAAACTGCGAAATTAGGCAGATCACTGCTCTTTTAGCTCACCTTTGAGTACGAGCCATATGAACTGACCTAGTTACACGTTTTGGTCCAAAACTGAGCCGAGAATGGCCTTGTACGGCCAAGTTTGACCTTTACACGCACAATTTCTTAGCAAAATGATGACATTTAACGGCTCATAACTTCGCCTACAAAAGCGCTCTGCAGATAAGGAAGACAGATCTGAAATCAGCATTCTATGCTGCATCGAAAGGTATGCAGCTTGCTTGAATTGGCCACTTCGATTTCTGACCATTCCCTTGTAAGTATTCTCCTTTCGGTTTTCCTCTCCGCAACTTTGCATAGCGCGAATTTGATCAAAATTTCGCCGACATGTAGAAGTGCTGCAAGGTCATCAGGCTCAAAGGCAGCTTCCACCCAAAATTTTGCCTCCAATATTTCTGTCATTCCGGGGCCTTTTTGTGGCCCTGATTACATTTATGAAGTTCAAATTCTCCAAAACCTTCAAAAAACACGATTTCTGGGGACCACTCTTGAGGGTGCGAACGGCTTTTACATGGGTGGGCGGAGGATCTGGGCGGGGTCTGGTAGCATTTTGGCTGTTCCACGCCCCTTATCTCCATTCAGAGACAGCATTAGAGAACCGGACCAACGCAGATGCTAATCTAGGGGAGCCTATATTCAGGACCGACCCTAATCGGAGAAGGTTAGGTTCAGCCTGGACACTGCTCTCAAGACAGACAGTTCAAGAGGTCTTTATAATTTACTCTCAAAATCATGGAAATGTTAGGTGTGCCAGTGTTAAATGGGCAGATTTTCACAAAAATGGAAGTATGTACCAAAAGCGTATATTGCAACGAAAATGGGAAACTGGAATAAGTTAAAAGGCAAAAAAAAACCGTAATGGATGACTATTATCTATCTAAAACTAGGGGAGACGAAAACATTGTGCGCTCCTGCATCTAAAGAGTCGGGCATACTTCAAGCGATTTCAGTCGCGATGCGATTCGGCAATTCGCCAAAAGTCTTCAGATCCAACATTAGCGAGCTGCATATGCATAGTGTGTATAACTTACGCGAATTGATAAAATGCCCTGTTTTCTGTACATTTAAAATGTGCTTACAATGAGTTATGGACAGTTGGAATATTGCCAAATGCGTCGCGACTGAAATCGCGTGAAGTGTGCCCGGCTCTTAACTTGCACATCACTTCGTTCAGAATGTAATGTGTTGACACTTTGAGGAAGAAAAAAGCCAAACTTATCAATCAAATTTGGAAAGCATCACGATTCTCATAGCATCAGGAGGGCGTGCAGGAACCTCCCAAGTTTAGCACCTCAAAGGGATGCCGGCTTCCAGTTTTGCACGTGGGTGACACGAGGCGCGAAATGAGTTGTTCAGACTTGTTCAGACAAACGCTTAAAGACAAGGCAATGTCCGGGCAAAAGCTCGATTTTGAGATTTTGTGCTTATACGGGCCTATTCGCTATGCTGAATCCGAAAATCCACATTGGAAAGCGCGAAAACGGCGAAAAAGGGCTCTAATATAGGAGGGAAATCAGCAGGTGGGCGGGGCTTTCCCCAGTGCGATTTCACGCTCCCAGCTCCCGGAGCTTTTCTCGATTCCGCTAGCCGTTCTAACATCGTTACCGGCTAAGTGCGAATGATTGACTTGAAACCGGAAGCGAGAAGGTCGCTCCGGAAGCCGGGAACGTGAATTCGCAGTGGGGAAAACCCCGCCCACCTGCTCATTTCCCTCCTGTGTTAGAGCCGTTTGTCGCCATTTTCGCGCTCTACAATGTGCATTTTCGGATCCAGCGTAGCGAATAGGCCCAAACAAGCACAAAATCTCAAAATCGAGTTTTTGCCCGGACAATGCCTTTAAAGGCAGTGTCCGGGCAAAAACTCGTTTTTGAGATTTTGTGCTTATACGGGCCTATTCGCCCTGCTGAATCCGAAAATGCACATTGTAGAGCGCAAAAATGGCGAAAAACGGCTCTAACACAGGAGAGAAATGAGCAGGTGGGCGGGGTCCTCCCCACTGCGAATTCACGTTCCCGGCTTCCGGAGCGACCTTCTCGCTCCCGGTTTCAAGTCAATCATTCGCACTTGGCCGGTAACGATGTTAGAACGGCTAGCGGAATCGAGAAAAGCTCCGGGAGCTGGGAGCGTGAAATCGCACTGGGGAAAGCCCCGCCCACCTGCTGATTTCCCTCCTATATTAGAGCCCTTTTTCGCCGTTTTCGCGCTTTCCAATGTGGATTTTCGGATTCAGCATAGCGAATAGGCCCGTATAAGCACAAAATCTCAAAATCGAGCTTTTGCCCGGGCACTGCCTTTAAAGACAGGCAGGCTAAAGCGGGCTTTCAATAGAATTCAAATGGAAGATAGGTAGTCAGGAGACTTACTCTTAAATAAAAGCACCAAAGGCTCACTAAGCTGCGGAAAAGAAGAACAACTTTGTACGACGTAAGAGCCAACTTCGAATATGTTTAGGGGCCGTATAAACTTAATTTAATTTAAATGCAATTTAGGTCATTCTGTATCTCAAGTCACTTTTTCTCACTGACGTTAGATAATGTCTGATCGTAATCTCAAAACAACCCAGACTTATGAAGAGGTGTGATACGTGCATTTAGAAAAGGCGCTCAGCTTTGGGAGGATGATGACACGCCGCCCATCGGAATAAATGACACCATGTAAAGGGAAAATAACATCGCAAAGTTGCGACAGCTGCTTAGAAAGAAGATATCGTCCACTCCGAGAATGCTGCTTTCCCTGCTCGCGTCTCTGACCTAAGCATGGCGAACATGTTGGCAACATGTAATAATATGCTGGAAACAACGATGGCTATTACATAGACTTAGGACTAACATGTTGTTACATGCTTCAACATGTTGTTGCATGTGCGATCAAGTTTCAGCCATACATCAGAGACGCAGAGCATGTTCTGCATGGTAGAAACCTTGAGGTTATTGTAAGGGTACGGTACATTAACTCATTGACGACGATGTGGACCACCGGTGGCGCACGCACTTTTTGCTGCCAGGGGCGATGGACCACCGGTGGCCTACAGCCCTTGCGAAATCATATGCTTTCCAGATTTAGTATTTTTTCCACAGTTCAGTATTTCTTCCAATTTTTTGCACTCTTAGAATCTGTACACTTCATCGTCCAAGAAGATGATTGTAGTTTTTACAAAACAGCTTACATCTCGTAAATAATCACAGAACTTTCCCACGCCGAAAGTATGGGGAAAATCGCGTCGTCCCACAACGCCATCACCCAAAATTAGGCGTCGTCGTCAATGGGTTAATCTCGCTTCAAAGGCAGCGGCTTGACAGAATGGCAACTTTGGGATATTCATCGTTCTGGGTTCCCCTGGATGAGCCAGGTTCAAGATCTTCAAAAGATATCAAAAACAACTTTTCACGTCTGGCCCTGTATTGCCCAATTTGTGCTTTGCGTGCACAATTTCTTAGCAAAATAATGGCTTTTAACGGCTCATAAGTTCGTCCACAAAGATGCTAAGCAGAATGGAATACAGATTTGAAGTCAGCGTTTTATGCTGCATTCGATGGTATCCAGCTTGTTCGGATTGGCCACTTCGCTTCTGACCATTCCTTTGTGAGTTGTGAGAGTGTGTTGTATAGCGCGAATGTGTTGTATACAGCTTACAAGAGTCCACGAGAAAACTAATTTCGTATTAACATGACTTCTGGTAGCATTTAGACGTTTTGTAATGTCTGTAGTATGTGATTTTTTTTCTTGTTTTTTCTCTTTTTCTCATACATATAGCTACTTACGCAAAACTCATTTCCGATCTTAAATTTGCTCGCTGCACGATGTCATCAGAATCTATCAGATACTCAGGCAATTGAACGGAAGTTCCGCTGGACTTTCAGGGGAAGAACTTCCAACAACCGCTTGTGGAAAGTGCTGCGAAAGTTCCCTGCTTTGAACAGTTTGGCGTCTAATTTCAGCGGAAGTTCCCATTTTCGGCCCCTACTTCTGTGATAGCAGACGAAATCCTTTGAAATTGCTGCAAATCTTTCTTGTCCTGCGGAGTTCCGTGGCTTGTTCGAGCAGAAACTGTAAGAGAGACGTATTTTTTCTGTTCACATCATTCTGTTTAGTGCATTTGTGACCGAACAGTCTATGAGTAAATCCTTGATGTTCGTCCTTCACGAAATTTCTTGCACTCATTCTTTAATCGTCAATTTAATGTCTTTGCAGGTTCAAAATTGATTTTGTACTTTCAAGTACACTTAACCTCTCGAAGGATGTGCAGCAATCTTTCATCTTACTATCGAAATGCCGTAAAGAGTGTAGATTAGTGAGAGAGATGCATTGCTGCTCTTTTGCTCGCATGTCCTTCAAATCTTTCATTGACATACTCAACACAAAATCGTTGTACGTAGAGACAAATTTGAACGAAAGCTGGCACCATAAAATAAATTGGGGGAGGGGTGGGGGACACAGCCAGTTTTTTCAGTTGGGTTTTCGTGATGGAGTTATAGAGGATATGATTAATATGGAAAATCTAAAATTTTCTTTTCTTTTACTGTATCTGCTTCACGCTCGACCTTTTTCGTCTTCGCCATCATTATACTTCTGCAAAGGTCGCATTAATAGGAATAGCAATATTCAAAAAATATGGCTATAAATTTCTTATACGAAAATGATTTTGAGGCTTCAACTGAGTCATTGTGCACGCAACATCTCGGTGGATCATTTGTGAGCAAGAAATCGAACAACAAGTTTTGCCCAGTACCGTACCCTTCGACCAATCAACATCATCGAGTACGATACTGGGGGAAAGCTCGGAGCTGTATTTCTCTGCCAAGAATTAATATTATAAGATGCTATTTGGGCAATGGTTTAGTTGAAGCCTTCCGATCAGTGCGATCACCATATAAGAAGTCCGAGTTATCAGATTTGCTTGGACACTCGACAAAGAAGTAAGCATTGCTCACTTTATTAACCTCTTCAAGTAGTTTGCGCAGACCCGTCGCGTCCGGTCGCTTCTCTGGGTCATGATTCCATGCCAATTCCATAATCGCTACCATTTCTTCGGGCATAGCCGGTGGAGGAGGCATTCGATACCCAGCCATGACTTTTTGCTAAATTGAATTCTGCTGAGCGTCCGGCACATGTAAAGAACAATGGTCATTTTTTTCTGACCTTAACGGTGTAGGCTTTCCATTCTGCATACGGAGAGTGATAGGGGATTTCGAACATTTCCCACAACAGCACTCCATAGGCATAGATGTCTGTGTTATTCTTAGTCTCACCATTTCGCCATACCTTAAAGTGCTTTCACTTTTATTTCTTGGAACAGCAATCTTACATGAAAAATGATCACATTGAGCGTTCACTGAAGTACTCAAAGGTTAAAAGCGCTCGTTAACTTGTTAGTCTCAAAGAACCATGTGTTTTATGACGTCATGCGACCACATAAAAAAGAAGTCACATTAGTGATCAAGTGATTAAATGCAGACAATTGATCTGTTCGACAAAAACCGGTCGAACGTAATGTGTCCCCTCTACCAAGGAAAGTTGCCATTTGCAGCGAGTACAGACCAAGTGCAGGGTCACAGAGCAGGTACGGTCAGAGAACAGCAATAAAACCCGTCGCTGTTGTCTCGGCTTTTTTTTTTGCTGAGTATAAATTGGAAGGGAAGGTAGCAAAAAATAGCGAGTAGGTTGTGGGAGGTGGAGGGGGGGGGGGAGAATAATGATCACGCTGTAAATGCATACTTCCATCTACACCTTCTACCCCCCCCCCTTTCCAATTCAGTTTGGCATCATAAAAAATAATGGGAGGTAATTTTGCCAATTTTCAGTGACTATAGTAATCTATTTCGGAAATATCGAAAAAAAATTCGGTGTTTGACGGCCATTCTTCCGCAAACTTCAGTGTATTGAAAATCAGAAACACGAAGGTTCAGCAAAAATTCAGCCCCCCCCCTATACAGATAAATTGATAAATTAATACAGATACATTAGTCACAGCATAATTTAAAAATGTCGAAAGGGAAGATGAATTTGCGATGAGTGGAAATTCGTTTCCAGGGTTTGATATCTAATTCATCGATACCACCCCAAATCAAACGCAAATAGGAACTTTTGCGGGAGGAGGGAGGGGGGAGAGACGTGGGTAGTGGATGAACCGATTTAATGCTTAAGCTTCTACTGTGAACTACGGTGATCTGTGATGCCTCAGCTCTATGAAGCTACCTGGTTGATGTTCATAAGAAAGTTCAAAAAAAGTGTGTCTATTAAATAATAAGCGTGATGATCCTGTATAGGAGTGACTGATTAGCGCATCAGGGCCTAAAGTGTGAAATTCTCGACCAGACACCAAGATAACGCACTGCGACTCTGGACGCGGTAAAATAAAATGACTTTCGTTTTTGAGACATTTAGGTCAGAGGCAGATCGCTCAACTTCGCCTTCTCCTAGAGGGGCGATGACGATGGAAATACTCGTGGTTATATGAGATTGGTCAAAATGTTAATAAGGGTAGGCCTACTTGATTTCTCATTTACCCCTTCCAGTATACTAGCAATACCAATAGAGAACGCGCAAAATCTCCACAAACATGGCGGACTTTCGCGAAATTCCCGAAGTATGCGACATTGCAGGAATTTTGCGAACCACGCGAATCAAGCAAACTACACAGCGCAGACCTCCTTCGGATTAAATGTATTCTAAATTCGAAAAAGCATTGCCTCAGCTAGGCGAATCTTTGACATATAGTATGTGCTCGAGACTCCATCTCCAGTTTTTTTTTCAATATTTCTGCAGACGTCTTCTTGCTAACAAGGGAGGTCGAATCAGTCGAAGTGGCCTTTTCAAATGGGTCATATACTATTTTGAAGAGCGTTAAACGCTGATTCCGAATCTTTCGTCGTTATCTGCCGAGCGCCTCTGGACGCCGAGTTATAAATGTTTTTTGGAGCGAAAAATGAACGCAGAATTCAAGTAAAATTGACTATTACGGACTTTTCAGCGCCTAAACAGAGCAACATGTAGTATGAGTGTTTTGGGCAGAAGGTATCCTTTGAAATGGAGTGCTCTAATAACCAACATTGGACCATTTGAGCAATTCTGACGAATTTTGCTCTAATTACGCATTTAATTTTTCAACCCAAAGAACGCTCATAACTCGGCGTCCAGAGGCGCTCGGCAGATAACGAGGACAGATTCGGAATCAGCATCCTAAGCTCTATAAGACAGGAAACATTTCAAGATGAAATGCCACTTCGACCATGTATCCTTCCCTTGTAAGATGTAGAACATCCAAATCATACAAAAAAATTCCAGTAATCTTTCTATGAAAAGACCCTGTACATTGTAGGGACCACGATTTTCGTAAACAGCGTGATCCTAAACTTCTGGAAGCGAGGTTTCTTTTCGATCCGAGATCATCAACTTTTTTGACCAAAATTCATCGGCAAGCTTCAGGTCGCAAAACGAGAGAAGATCAAATAACCTGAATTTCTTAGAAAATTTGCTCATGAAGTTATCCGACCTGTTGATTACGAAAATTACATCTGCTCAGCTAGACTGCTTCACGTATTATAATTACTTACGGCGAGTAGACTGGGACGACGTAATTTTCCCGAAAGTCACCAGCTGTTCTTTCTTTTTAAGAAGTCTCCGGCTGCTTTTAGTGCTCGATAATCTACGGTAACAGCACTATCGAAAACTGCTTACTGGAATTTTTTTGTGTGATGTTCGCTCCGTTACATCCTTGCGCCCGCAAAAAATTTGAAAAAACTGAAAATGGATCATCGAGGTAGGCTTTATATCGAAAGATTTGTATTAGTGAAGAGCTGTGCACAATGCTTTATTTGGACACAAAATGCATTCATTCTGAAGGAAGTCATAGGCAGCATAGTTTACGTAATTCACTGATTTTGCGAAATCTCGGAATGTCGCAGAATTTTTTGAATTTGGCGGAACTGGAAGTTCGCAAAGTCGCGCGACATTTCGTGGAAATTTTGCGATTCTGTGAGCGACAATCGATGTCAACGAAGCGCTCCCTTTTCCAGCAGAGAGGCGTCCGCTCCACCAGGGCCGATCGTGCCGATCCCGTTCGATGAGGTGAGTTATGCATGCGCAAGCTATACGCGCGCGAACGCGACGCGAGGCTCTGAGGTTGCGATGTGGCTGGGGGAAAAGGGAGCACAAGGTTGACACGGACCGTATACGTAGTGCTGGAAAATGTCTGCACTTTACTTTGTTGAAGCCTATTCAACGCGGTAGCGAACGACAATTCAATTTATCTCCGTTAAAACGGCTTTTATTACGCCGCAATATCAAGAAATAGCTAATTTAAGTAAGTTGAACTTATTTAATGTAAGGGATACATGATTAGAATATGTAAGACGTATATCCTACATTCAACATTGATTCTTCGTGAAAAAGGGGAAGTAGTCCGACGAGATGTTACAGCTAGTGTACAGTCAGCAACCCGGAGTAGGCAAAACATTTTATGTGATAACTGATTGTATGAAACTCATTGCGAGTTGACCTCTACCCTATACTGAATGTTAATCGGGTTGATCTGCCTACCATCCTCTATGAAAAACTAGAGGCATCATTGCTTCACGACAAACAGATGAAATTCTTTAGAGCGTGAGTTTGTAAAGTGGCGCGTCGCATTGCTGCAGGCTTTGCAAGCGCACAGTGCTGGCATTTTGTCAAGCAAAGAGAAAATTTTCTGGCTCTCGGGTAACCAAGAAACTGTCTTACATTGCCCTAGTTTCATGTGTACAAGGCGCACCTTTTCTGATTTTTCAACCGAGCCGCTCAGTCGCTGCGCTGTGTTTCGGAAAACGAAACTTATGTTTGCATGATACTTTCAGGCGATATATAGCACTGCATAAGGCTTTGGTCGTGAAATCCTTAGGCTTGTCTGGCTGTTCAATTTAGAAAAACCCTGCGCCTTGTACGTGTGAAATTGAGGTACCCCATTTTGAAGTGTACACGTCGCCTTTGACTGCTCGAAATGCAAACACGCCATGCATTCCGCGTGCCCTGAGGTTCGTTAACTGAGGTGAGGAACTGGTAGGGGAGAGGATAGCTTTACAGGGTGGCGGCCCAGGAGTTCCCAAAGCCTTCACAGGGCACATGCGCCCCAGGTTTGCTCGCGTTTAGATCAAACTGGGTGGCTTGTGCAGCTGAACATAGGGTACATAATTCAGTCTTCAAACGAACTTGCTTTCGTATCGTTCTTTGAATCCCGAGGAATGCGCGATGGCGAACTTTGACCAAGGCTCGAATGTTTCACAGATTTATGTTCTTTAAGATTCTTATCAATGAATTTCCCATGCTTGCTTTTAGTATGTTTATATTCGCTCATATATTTAAGCGGCTGACACAGTTCAGCAAGCACTGGTTTTGTGTTTTGTATGTCATCGTTCAATTGTTTCCTTATTGTTTCTTACTTTGATTCTTCATCATTACCGATTGCATCCTTCCCACAGTTGCTCACTACCCCACAGGACCCTCACAGCGAAGTCACGGCCTCTTGCACAGACCCCTCACAGCAGCTCACAGTGAATCCGATTGACATATATGGATGTTATTAATATACATATATATATTAATAATATATAATGATAATAATATATATATTAATATATTGCTTGTCTGTTATTATCGTAGTCGCATTGTAGTCATTAGTTGCTTTTAGTAATAAAAGTTTAATTACCCAAGTTTGAGGTGTACTCGCTGTGCGTAAGTCCCGCGTGGCAGCCGATTGATCACAGTGCACACAACACACACACACACACACTGACTCACCGACCATAAAAGTGGAGCATCGGCCAAACGGAGGTACGATTTGTTACATTCGAGTAACGCTTCCGACTAACATTTTGCACGTTACTCACGGCACCTCAGAGAGTTTGGCACAGCTATCGCACAGCGAGTCACAGTCACCTCACAGGTCCCTCACAGTAAGAGTCACAGTTGCCGTACAACGAGTCAGAGTGTTTCACACAACTAACTCAACTAACCATGGCCAGCAGAGTAAGATGCCTTAAGAGACTCGTCACGAAAAGAAATGACGCAGCGATGAATTGGCTGCAAGACTCCATTCAAGCGCTCACAGACGCACAAGTCAAGGAAAGCGCAAGGAGAATACGAACCTGTGAGAGGTATATCGAGCTTCTCGAAACATCATTGACAAAGCTGACTAAAGCTTTCGATGAAACTCCAGGAACCACAGAAGAAGAGGAGGACACCTGGACAAGTATATAGAATCGACCCAGGCAACAATAATGAAACTGCACGAGCACAGGACACGGCTAGAAGAAACTCAGGAAGATAATGTCGGGGTTGACACAGACGGCACCACAAGCCTAGCTGCAGTCAACAAACTCCCGACAATCCGTATCCCAACATTCACAGGAAGAAAATGGGAATGGGATAATTTCTGGGCCCTATACAAAGCCAATGTCCACGATCAGAGCCTAACACAGCTGCAGAAGTTTAATTATCTGCTGGCATCCCTGAGTGGGGAAGCGAAACAATCGGTCTCACGATTCTTCGTCTTGGCAAATAATTACGACAAGGCAATTCAACACCTCATCAAGAGGTATGGCAATAAGGACGGCATTGTCTTAGAGTTGAATAGAAGCCTACACAACTGTGTTGCAAGGGGACCCAGTACGGCGGAACAGCGACAGTTGTGGGACAAACTGTCAACGATCGCCGCACAGTTAGATGAGCATGAGGAGCAGCTCAATAACCAACTAACGATACAAATCTTTGTGCAAAAGTTTCATGCACGCATAAGAAGAGCAGCCATAGAGACTTGACCCAATGGCTTGATGCCATCGACAATGTCATCTCACAGGAAGAACAGCTGAACCATATGCTCTCAGTCGACGGTCAATTCACAGGTTCTCCGTTGCATAGTGCAACATTCATCAAAACATTTCCAGATCTGGAGAAGAACTGGAAGCGCGGAATCCTATGCGAATGCTGTGGAGATATAGGGCACAGATGGACGACCTGCCCGCAAATACCCACAGCAATACAAAAGAGAAGGTTTCTGTTAGAAGCCAACAGGTGTTTCAACTGTGTATCCGAGAATCACAGAATAGCGTCATGTTCGAGCGGCAACTGTAGAAAATGCCACGGAAAGCACCACACTTTCATTTGCATGAAGAATACTCCACGGGAGGCAGGGAGATGGAACAAATTTCCACCCGACAGTCAAAATTACTCCGAAGCAGTAGAAAGCGAAACCAGCCAAAAGCGGCAGCAAATGCGGCAATGGACGCAACTGGAGTGATTGAAAAAGAAACTCCTATGCTGACAAGCGGACCAGCGAAGAGTGCAATTCTAGCAGTTGTACAGCTCAAGGAGAAGGTGCCTACTACCATCGCATCGGACTTCCCATCCAAAAGCGAAGTTAGGAAAGCAGCAGTAAAGGCACAGTCAGCAGCGTCAAGAAAGAAGTTTTCCATCAGTATGGACCTCGATATTGAGACACATTCATCAGTCAGCCTTACTTCCACAGAGGCACCCGTAAAGCCTGCTAATGTGAGATCAGAGATGGCTTCTCTCTCTTCAAGTGACAGCGAAACGAGCGAAGACACTGGAGGAGAAACGATCCACAGACTGCAGGAGGACTTTATGGACTTTAAGAAGGAGGTTGAACAGCAGTATCAAGAATTGCGAGAGTGGATGTACAGTATGTGCCAGCGCTTTGATACCGTTTTGACGCGGGAGGAGAGAAACGGAAGTCATGCTAACCGACAAACTGTTCACCAGGAACGCAAGAAGACACAAGAGGAAGCGGCTCGCAGAAGACAGACGTCGAAGAAGGAGGAGAAGAAGAGGAAGCGAAACTTTAAGAAGCAAAGTGAACACCTCGGAGAAGTCGCAACCGGAATGGATCCTCAAAAGGAAAGCAATAGCTGGAAAAGCGTCCATCGGCATTCAAAAAAAGGCAAAACAATACTAGGACGTCTCAGTCGCAATCTTGCCGGTGAGGCGGGAGTATACGAACTTCATTCGTATTATTCTACGCGCAGTGCGAAACGAGCACAGAGGTTCGGAGATCCCATGCAAGAAAAGAAGTAAAGCGGACCATCACCACGGACAAAGCACCAAAGGGTTTGTCGAGTGAGCAAATCTCCGAAAACGCCACAGAAAACATGGTAAACAGCACACAGTTCGGAAGCGAAGTAGCACGGCAAAAAGGAGGATGGAGTCACACTACTCTTCGCGCACCGTGGCAGGGTGCGTTCTACGAGAGGATTAAGCGCTGCATCAGTAAAACGCTATACTACATGCTCGGACTGCTCGCCAAGGCTTTCGATGGATTCAGGACGACGCTCACAGACATGGAAGTAGGGTCCAACCCCCGATGGCGCTCACGACAGCAGCAGAAAATCCGATACGGGACAGGAGGAGGATTGAAGAACTCGCCGAACGAAAGCGATATCGTGCTGTTCGGAGATGCGGTACAACCTAGATCGACCCACAACTGGAAAACAACTCCCATAGCAAAAATGGACGGATCACCACAGAAGCCAGCGAGGAAAGTTGTGGTGGGAAATTCTGATAAATCCGGATTGCGACGGCGGTCAACTCAAACTGCGTCACTGGAGATTGACAATAGAGGAGCCCTCACAGCTAAGGAGCAAAAATTCAGAACAACTCGATGCAACGCCAAAAAAGAGAGTTAACCAAAAAGAAGCAGAGCTACGAGCAGCGACACGGAAGAGCACAATGGCTACCACGACTACTTTGTCATCAACAGTGATGCTCCATTCGTCTGCTGAGGTCGGAGTATACGAACTTGCGTTCTTTGAATCCCGAGGAATGCGCGATGGCGAACTTTGACCAAGGCTCGAATGTTTCACAGATTTATGTTCTTTGAGGTTCTTATCAATGAATTTCTTATGCTTGCTTTTAGTATGTTTATATTCGCTCATATATTTAAGCGGCTGACACAGTTCAGCAAGCACTGGTTTGTATGTCATCGTTCAATTGTTTCCTTATTGTTTCTTACTTTGATTCTTCATCATTATCGATTGTATCCTTCCCACAGTTGCTCACTACCTCACAGGACCCTCACAGCGAAGTTACGGCCTCTTGCACAGACCCCTCACAGCAGCTCACAGTGAATCCGATTGACATATATGGATATTATATTGCTTGTCTGTTATTATCGTAGTCGCATTGTAGTTATTAGTTGCTTTTAGTAATAAAAGTTTAATTACCCAAGTTTGAGGTGCCTTCAAGAAAGGTTGTCTTGGATCAGTCAACATTTTTCACTTAAAATCACGCATACTACAATCTACAGTAAACCTACAATAGCTCTGCGAGGCTGGCAAGTTAGATGGAAATTATTTCTAAGTCCAGCAGAAAAGAAGTCCTGGAGTGAGTTTGTCCCAGGACAGTCGGCATTTTACTGAAGTCAAGGCTTGGTACACCAGTAAAGCCAATGTGTTTGAAAATTACTAGTCGATTTAGAGTCAATATTGCAGCTGTTCACCAAGTTTTGCGAATTCTTGAGCTGGCGTCCTCTTCAAAATCGTATGTAGACCATTTTTTTAATATTATGGAATGTGCAGATTCTCAATCTAACGGTAGGTGTATGAATCTGTTGCAACGTTGAGTTTTGCTACTTTACATTCGACCTTTTTCTGAATATATCAGCAGCTAACCTCAGGTGCTAGCCATCGTACATTTAACGGCTTGGACAGATCAACCTTATACACATTAGTCGCTCGGCACATTCCAAAATCAGCAAGCTTCACAATTCCCTTATCGATCAAGCAATTTCTTGTTGCAATGTCACGGTGAATGCAACTGGTTATAAGAAAAATACTTTTTAAATAACAATTTTCAGCGAACTCACTCTCTCGAGTGGAGATACTCCAATCCATAGGCTCCCTGTGTTGACATATCTATCCGTCGTCCAATGCTAATTTTCTGTGAATATGAGGAAATTGATGTACTATATATCAGGTTTATATTTTTGTTGAGAGAGATGTAATACTTACCAGGTTTATATTTTTAGTCAAGGAACATTTAAAATGTGATTTATCGACAGAAAATATATGCGGCAAAATGTGCTAATCACAAACCTGACTTCAGTGTTTGTGCAACGCTTTTTTATGAGGAGTTATTAAAAGAGGCTGAATTTTTGTCCGAAGAATCCAGCAGCCACCCTGCTTGACTCTCTTAACATGTCACGCACGCGGAAAATCTTTCCTCCCGTCTACTTGCTTAGGGTTGGGCCAGACTTCGCGTATGCACACTTGCATTGAGATATGAGGCGTACGCTGCGTATGTCGCATACAGGGCTCCTAAATTACAGAGTCGTTTGCACCAGCGGTCGCGCGACCGCTGGTGCAGACGACTCTGCAATTTAGGAGCCCTGTATGTATACCCCCCTACGCCGCGCAGTCTTAATCAACTCTTGGGGAGCAACCACAGATTGCCGGCAGTTGCTGAGATTGCTGGTTTGTTAGAGAACGCATAACATGCAGAGTACCATGTGGTCTTGGCTAGCAACCTCGGCAACCGGCGACCTATGACATTTCGCCTAGGCACAATCCCGCTGCAGGATGGATTTGCAGAAAAGACGTAACTAATGTTGCATTCCAATCCAGTTCCACAGCGGCTTGACATCATTATTCTGTTGGCACTAAGGCAGCTAAAGTGTTTTAAACCTAACATATATGTGATTCATAGCACGTAGAGAAATGGCGCTGCTGCGTGCGCTATCGGAGCTTTCTGGTTAAACGCACTTTCCTCTCGTTTACCGTTTGCTGCCTCACACGCACTGCCGTCTTCGAACTCGCTGATGTCCAGTCTCTGTGTATTGCGAACGAATTGCCGAACTCACTTTTGGATGAGCCCTTAGTTTGTCTTCTACAGAACCACCATCACAATACTCCATTACAAGTAAGTATGGCATGCGATCGACGATGAAGCCATAAAATCTAAATGGAACACATTTATGAATGATGTACTATCATAGCTTCTGCATCAATATGGCCGCCTCTAAAGTTCGGTAATTGTATTTATTACAGTAGAGACTTGGTAAACGATTCTTTATTTGAACTGGAGCAGGCCGGTCGCGGTAGAGCATTGTACTCTAGCCTTCAATTCAATTTGTCGTTGACAGTGGAAGTTTTCTATGCCAACCAAGACGCTACAGTTCAAACTGAAATCGTCCACCAGCTGTTTATTGCAACGCGAACGAGAGAAACCGAAAGACAACGCACTTTACTATGTGCTTGTGTTCATTCAGTTGCATTGCTCTTGCTTCTTTCATCATTTCAGCGAGTGCTGAAAATGCAACAAGTGCGTTTTCATTTATGTTACTTATTATTAAGCAGTGCGTCACCTCTGCTTCGCAGAGGCTCACACTGGCTCTACTATCCATGTGCCTTACTCATTCTCGTAAAATCGTGGCACTGGAACTCACCGCGCTATGCCGAATACCACGAATAAAATGTAAACAACTATCCATTTAGAAAGCTTTTTCACGTGAGATTGGTGATTTCGCGTGGATAAAACTTTTCGCAGGAAGACAGACGCAATTTTGAATAGGTCTTGAATTTGTCATGGCGCGGTAGTTGCCATGAAGGCAGTAGTGGAAGTGAGCTACATCTCTGTGCAAAAATCTTTTCAAATGCTTGGCTAAAACCTTGGCAAATTGACCATTTACGGAACCAATTCTTTTTGACGCCGTTTTCGTTATGTAGCAAACTTTTGACCACTTTTTGGGCTAAAGTCCATCGCTCGCACATTTGCTCACCAAACACATCCACGACTTTGCAAAAAGTGGTGATACGGACCCAATTTTGCGGAACAGAAGCCAGGTGGATCCGTTTGGTGCGCAATTTCTAAGGGATCCACTCAACGAATCTACTCGTGCTTTCGCATGTTGGACCTTCATGAAGGTAGCATGCGCTATGCAAAATTTGGGCTCAGGATGTTGGCTGGAACATGCTCTCCGAATTTCGTATTAGTTTTTTTTAAATTTCGTATATATATATATATACACAACACAGACAACACGTAAACAGCCCTTAGGCTGGGTTCATACTGATTCCCATGTTCTGGAACTGTGCTGCATGCGCTGCAGCCGCCCCGTACTGCTTTGAACGGCGAAGTTGGAGAATTTTGACCGTTTTCAACGGTTTTTCTTTCGGATTTCTCTCATTTTGGCCTTATTCCTCCACCCGCTTCCCATTTTGATCAGCAGAACTTCAGACTCGAAGCGGCGTTGAAGATTGGACGCTGTTCTGCTGCATGTATCCGGGAAGATGGACTGTCATGCGCTTGTCCATTCTCTAATCGCTATATTTGTTCAGATCTACTTCATGTGTTCTAGCAAGGCGCTGCGTAGTCTCGCATCTGTAAACTGACATGAACAGGTCTCTAGAACACATGAAGTAGGTCTGAACAAAAATGACAGAGAAGATGGACGAGCGCAAGAAAGTCCATCTTCCCGGATACATTGAGCAGAACAGCGTTCAATCCTCAACCCGCTTCAAGTTCGAAGTTCAGCTGATCAAAATGGGAAGCAGGGTGGAGGAATAAGGCCAAAATGAGAGAAATCTGAAAGAAAAACCGTTGAGGACGGCCAAAATTTTCCAGCTCCCGCCGTTCAAAACGGTGCGGGGCGCAGCGCATGTAGCACAATTCTGGAACTGTTTACGCATAGTTCCAGCACAGTGCGAGAACTGTGCGGGAACAGTTCCAGAACATGGGAACTAGTATGAACCCAGCCTTAGGCCGTTATTATAAGGTCTTGATAATAAGGGCAGTATTTTCGATCATTTATGTAACTTATCAATTTTAATAGGTATTTTCGATCAACTACTGCCTTATTCGTCAATTTCGAATTGAAGCAAAGAAATAGCCAAACAGTCTTTTTGTTTTTGTAGCATCTTTATATTGTCGGGTCGCTCAAGTTCGTGCCTTTTTCTGACCCATCATAAAATCACGTAAATAAGATGACATCTCACTCTCTCTCAAACAATTCTGTTTTTGACAGATGGTTACCCTCGCGGTTACTGTGTTTATCGCAAAAATTTCAAATCTACGCCTTTTATTCATCTTTACCATTTTTAATATGATTTTCTAATGTTGCCAAACTCTGGCACGGTTGAGGCAAGCCCCACAATAACACATTGACGGTCATGCAGATTTTTAGTTGCCTGCCGTCTGGGACCAATCCTTTTACGGACCAGCCCACAGTTTTCAACTATAATTACGCATAATGCCATCTACAGTACACCTACAGTAGATCTGAAAGTCTGACAAAAAAGTAGAGGTCATCCTTAGATTCAGCGCAAAAGAGAGCTCATGGAATGAATTTATCCCAAAATAGTAGTCATTTTGACAGAATTCAAAAATTGACACACATGGTGTGTCAAGCGGTCCCACGCGGTAGTCATTGCTTGACACACCATGTGTGTCAAGCTGTCGTTAATGTGTTAAACACACCGTCAATCCAAAATGGGATCTATGAGACTTCGATGTCTAACAATAGAGGGGCCTTCAACAGTATTACTGCCCGACTCGCGCTGTCTGAAGTTGCACCAAAGCAAGAAAATCGCTTTTAAAATCATTCGGTAGACGGATTCTCCACGTTGGCTCCTATCTTAAGGGCGGCACGTTCATTCCCACTCAGTGGTTCCATCTAGCACCTAAATAATCACCGGGGACAGGTGGCCATGCGATTTATGGGCAAGCGGGCACCGGAAAAGTAGTTCGCTGATTTCTTGCGATCCGCTTGCAGATATCTAGAAGAATTTTGGCGAAATTCTGGACGAATGCTCGGAGGACAATTAAGGCTTTTTCATAAATTAGTTACGGTGCAGTGGCCACATCCTCACCGACTTCCCGCGACAATATCCACGATTGTAAAGTGCCGCACGGTCCTTTGCTAATGACCGCACATCCTATAGGTACCTTCTGCTGGGAGAAGGTGCCCCAAACTCGGGTAATTAAACCATCGATGACACCTCTGTTAAGTAGAGTGTGTTACCTTTGCTCAGCGTACGCCCGGAACTGCTTGAAAAGAGTCCGAGCGCATGCTGAAAGTTTGGCCGGCGCTCGCTGTAAGACATTATTTGACGAACGCTTGTAGAAATTTTTGTATTGCTGCCCGCCCGGAATTACCGCTCGCTGAAGATTTGGCCACGTTCCAAAATTTTGCTGACCGCTTGAAGAAAAGCGCGAGTTTGCGAACCGTCTGCCCCCGGCGATTATCTGAGCAGGCGCAAAGGTCAAGAAGTCGATCAAATCATGCGAGAGTGCCCAAGAAACAGTGCGTTCCTCTGCGTCCCTGCTCTACGATGGCCCCGCAGCTGGGCGCGACTGACGGGCAGACCCAAGGAGTGTTGTTCTACTGCTGATTCCGAAGAGCATTCAAAACTCAATAACTTGAGGCTTCCGTTCAATTTTAGGCCTGCTTTCGGACTCAGCGTGCTCAAAGGTGCTAAAAAGGACAAATATTCAAAATCGAGAATATGGGTGGACGGTGCCTTCAACTGGCAAGCGGCACGGACTTCGCGGCGCTATTTCACATTGGTTGACCCAAAAATGGAAATCGCGGATTCACGCTGGTTACAACATACTTATTTTGTACAGTTATGCCATCTAGTGGAGTTACGGTAAGGTTACGGTAGGGGGTCAGAGTTATGGGTTGGCCCTAACTTTGTCTAGGGGGGGGGGGTTATGAACATGAATATAACATTCATTTTGTACGGTAGCGGCATCTTCTCGGTTACGGTGGGTTACAGTAGATGGCTAAAAAACGCGAGTTTGCTCAAACCTTTGCCTAGAGGGCTTCCTAAGCACGCTGGTTGCGGATATCATGCTCGTTCGCTACAACGATGCCTTAAAGTTAGAGTACGATGAGCCACAGTGCGTGAAAAAGTAATTTTTCTGCTTTTCAGCCAAATTTGGGTCCAAAAAATCCACGAAAAGGCTTTATCGTGCGAGACGAGTGCAATATACGTGATCAGCACGTCAGAAAACACCCCTGTACAAAGAATCAAGCATATACCACCTACCGTACACGTAGCATAATTTCGCGAAAAAGTACGAAAAAAAGAGGTAATGTTGGAAATAATAATAATGTTAATGATGATTAATAATCAATAATGATCTAGAATAATCAATCAAGACCTTATAATAACGGGCTAAGGGTTGTTTACGTGTTTTGTGTGTGTGTGTGTCCGTCTGTTACGAAATTCGTAGAGCGTGTTCCAGCCAGCGTTTTAAGCCCAAAATTTTGCATAGCGCATGCTACCTTCATGAAAGTTCAACGTGCAAAAGCACGAATAGATTCGTTGAATGGGTCCCTCAGAAATTGCGCGCCAAACGGATCCACCTGGCTTCTGTCCCGCAAAATTGGGTCCATATCACCACTTTTTGCAAAGTCCTGGATGTGTTTGGTAAGCAAATGTGCAAGCGATGGACTTTAGCCAAAAAGTGGTCAAAAGTTTGCTACATAACGAAAACGGCGCCAGAAAGAGTTGGTTGCGTAAATGGTTAATTTGCTAAGGTTCTAGCTAAGCGTTTCAAAAGATTTTCGCACGGAGATGTAGCTCACGGTTACTATTGCCTTTAAGGGGACTACCAAGCCATGACAACTTCAAAAACCTATTCAAATTTGCGTTTGTCTTCCTACGAAAAGTTTCATCCACGCGAAATCACCGATCTCACGTGAAAAAACTTTCTGAATGAGTAGCTGTTTACATTTAATTCGTGGTAGTCGGCATAGTGCGGTAAGTTCCATTGCCACGATTTTACGAGAATGAGTAAGGCACATAGATAGTAGAGCCAGTGCGAGCCTCTGCGAAGCAGAGGTGACGCACTGGTACTTATATAATATTTGGCTTAGCCACTCTTTGTATCTTACAAGGGAAGCTACCTAACGTAGTTCGGTCTTTTGGCAAAAGACATATGTAATCTGAATCAGCTTTGAACGCTGACTCCAAATATGCTATTTCTAGCTGCCATGCGCCATTCCAAAACAAGTTACGAGCTTTTTCCTGCGCAAAATTGGCATGCTCATGGACTCACGGGCATCACTCATCATCCTTTGAATGCTGATGCACTGCGTTAAGCTTTTTTCAGTGAGAAAAGATTGTATTTGTACTATTTCGATACACTTCGATATCCTTTTTCTTGCAGATTTTTATTTACAGGCAGTCTTCTCATGTTCAGTAGTATGCCAATTTTGCGTAGGAAAAAGCCCATAACTCGCTTTGGAATGGTGCGTGGCAGCTAGGAATAGCATATTTGGAATCAGCGTTTGAAGCTGATTCAGAATGTATATGCCATTTGCCAAAAGTCCGAGCTAAGTGAGGTAGCTTTCCTTGTTAGTTAAAAAAGGATAGAAGGGACCATGGAATAAACACCAAATTCGGCAGACACAATGTGTGTGAGGTGGGGCGTGTGTTAATAAACCATGTTATTCGGGGCTCACCTATTGCCTCTCTCGATTTATTGATTTTTGAAGTTTTTGCTTAGAAAATCTATTATGTTCGTCTAAGAAAGATAGAAGCAACCATATTATCTGAGATAGATTTGGCAGACTTAATCCGTAGAATGGGGCGTGTGTTAATAAGCCATTTTGTTCTGGATACATTGCAGTTTGCGTGATATCCGTTGCTTATGCTGAAATGTTGAGTCAAAATCCTACTATAATAACGCGCTAAGAGTGTTTACGTGTTTTTGTGTGTCTGTCTGTCTGAATGTCTGTCTGTCACGAAATTCGTAGAGCGTGTTCCAGCCGACGTCCTGGGCTCAAATTTTGCATAGCACTTGCTACCGGCATGAAAGTGCAATATGCAAAAACACAAGCAGATTCGTTGAGTGGGTCTCTTGAAAATTGCGCGTCAAACCGATCCACTTTGCATTTGGCCCACAAAATTGGGTCCGTAATTCCAGTTTTTGCAGAATGCTGGGTGATTATGGCAAGTAAATGTGCAAGCCATGAGCTTAGGCCCAGGTAAGTGACCAAAAGTCCATTACTTTACAAAAACGGCGCTAAAAAGTATTGCTTGCGTAAGTGGTCAATTTGCCAAGGTTCTAGAAAAGATTTGAGAAGATTTTTGCATAGAGATGTAGCTCACGGTGACTATTGCCTTTATGGCGACTATCAAACCATGACAAATTCAAAAACCTATCTGAATTTGCCTTTGTCTTCCTGCGAAAAGTTTTTTCCATGCGAAATTACCGATCTCACGTGGAAAAGCTTTCTAAATGAGTAGTTGTTTACATTTCATTCGTAGTAGTCGGCATAGCACGGTGAGTTCCAGTGTCACTATTTTACGAGAATGAGTAAGGCACATAGATAGTAGAGCCAGTGCGAGCCTCTGCGAAGCAGAGGTGACGCACTGGTGACTTATAATAAAGCGCATGTCTGTCTGTCTGTCTGTGTGTGTGTTTATGTCTGTCTGTCACGAAATTCATAGAGCGTTTTGTAGGCAAGGTCTTGAGCTGAAACTTTGGTCATAGCACCTTACCAGCATGTAGGTGAAAAGTGCAAAAGCACAAGCTGATATGATATTTGGGACCTTTAAAAACTGCGCGTCAAACGGGCCCACGCGGCTTTTGGCACGCAAAACTAAGTCATTAATTCGACTTCTGGCGAAGTCATGATTTGCCTGACAAGTACATTGCGCCTCATGAATTCTAGCCCAAAAAATGCTCAAAAAGTTTGCTTTTCTGCGACAACAACGCCAAGAAGTGTTGATGGCTTAGACAGTCGATTTGGCAATGTTTCACCTTCAAACTTGGGTAGATTTTTGCACGGAAATTTAGCTCAAAGTGACTATTATCCTTACGACGACTACCAAGCCAAAACAAATTCAGTAATCTAATCAAATTCGCAGGTGTTCCTTTGCGATAAGTTTTTTTCTCTCAAAATTACCGATCTTACTTGGAGATGCTTCAAGAATGAACAGTTGTTTACTATTCATTTGTGATGTTCAGCATCGCATGGTGGGTTTCAAAGTTTTCATTATGCGAACATGAGAAAGGCAAACGGATAGGAGAGCCAGTGCGAACCTCCGCGAAGCGGAGGTGACGCACTGGTGAACTAATAAAGCCGAGACCATGTTCTCAACTTTTCTTTCTGCACGAGTTATAAGTCGAAGTGATTCGGTTGATCCGGGCAAAATAGCAATTTTCACATATCCGCAGTGAGTAAAAATAAAGAATTTACGAGGAAATCGAAGTTGCCGAGTAACAGCCGAATCTGCCTCGTAGCGGCAGAGAGCGGCAGGTAATTAAATTTTCGTTATTAGCTTGCTTAGGAACCCCTCCAGGCAAAGCTTTGAGCAAATTTTTGATTTTTAAATCTACCGTAATCCGAGAAGACGGCGCTACCGTAAGAAATGAATATGATACTCATGTTCAGCTGCCAACTAACCCTTCTAGAAGAACTTTGAGGCAAATCCATGATTTTGACCCCTGCCGTAACCGTACCGTAACTTCACCAGATGGCACCTACCCTGCAAAATAAATGTGATATTCGTAATCAGCATGCAAATTAACCTCCTTACACGAAGTTTTAGGCGAATCCGCGATTTTCATTTTTTGGGTCAACTAATGTGGAATAGTATCGATTTGACCTATGCTAGTTTTTCTCCTATCTCCGATACGTTTTTTCCTTTCACTTTTGTGAAGGCTTCGCAAATGGATTTCTCATAATTGCTACGTTCAAAGTTGCTGCCAGTTTACTACTGGCAGTACGTGAACTCCGAAATACGTTATTTCGAAGCGGTGAATGTTCATTTGTTTGCGAAGTTATCGTCGAATAATAAATATATCTTGAAACTTTGTAAGTTTTGAAGAACTTCTAATGTTGAATGCTATCCTGTATGTCACGAGTTCGCAAAAGGAGTTAAGAGTTGGGCCAGACTGCGCAGAGCACTCTTCAGGTCTTTATGCACGTAGGCTACGTTGCAAACTTTGCTTATGCCGCATAGTGTGGCCCAACCCCAAAGATGCCAAAAAATTCATCGTATTGCACTTTGTTCGCTTTACTCACTGTCAGTTTTTAAAGCGCTTGCGTATGTTTATACGTAATGTTTTGCAGAACTTAAGAACGCTCGAACGGTACCGTCTGACATCTCATATCAAACAAAGTATTCGAGGATTAGCTTGATATACCTTCCCCTTAACTCACCTTGATCGTCTGTTCCCTCCGAGTCGATTCTTTTCACAGCGATTGTCTTGTTGTTTTCCCGAATTAATTGCCCCTTGTATACAGTGCCATATGCTCCAGAACCAATCTAAAACATTTGGGCGTAAAGATAAATTTGAAAATTTCTTGACCATACCTTCTTTAAGAGTCTAACATCGCTATGAACAAGTTGAAATTTCCCTTTTGCGACGGGCTTTTTCAGTAACAGCTCTTCTCCCCCTTGGAGAACTATTGGCTCTTTTGAATAATACTCTACCATCTTTTTTAAGCTAGGGAATGTTTTGCCCTATAATAATTATTAGCTTATAATTCAGTTGGTGATCTTCAAATTACAATATATCTTATTGTTAGATGCTCCAAGATAACAAGTGTTTTGTTGCATTTGCCGCTTTTTGCTTGAGGTCAGGTCCACACTCTCCCGCGCCAACACCGTTCCAACACCGTCAATTGATTAGTATGGGCGCCAGCACGGCACAGAAACTCTGGATCCTGACCTCGACATGCTCCAAATGCAAGTCCTCATATGTTAACACTTTATCGGACTTTTGACCAACAAATAACTAAATATGGTAGGATTCAAATTGCTTAAAAATTTGAGTATTTAAGCAAGTTTGAACGGATACCCCTCATTTTGTTTGAAGGGAGCGCAAGTTGTGTTTTGTGAATAGCGACTCAATCAGACTGTATAAGTAATGATTAAATTGTGATTTCATTGAATTCATCCACTAGATGTTCACTTTTTTGATATCAAAATCTGGGCAGGTAAGGTAGTAGTCAGGCATTGAATTTGAACTCTGTAAGTTGAAAAGATGGCTGTGTTCGAGATGTTTGGAGGAAGGGCTAGTAGATAACGAATTTGAAAGGTTTTGTTAGAATGTAGGCTTTCAAAAACACTATGTAGTAGAGGTTACCCCTAAACGAATTCCGCTTTCGCCTCTTCTAAGGTCTATTCTTTTGATTGCATCTTTTGTTCGAATTGCTATCACCAGTCGCTGTCGAGTTGCAGTTGATGAATGTCGCGACTGTATAAGAAAATCTCCTTCTTCCTGCAAGATTAATTTTTAGCTATTGTGACTATAACAAATAAGTGTATTTAGATAAAACGATGAAAGTGGTATGTAAACGCTTGTTTTGTGAATGAAGAAGCTTTGTTATAATTAGTAAAATATTATAAAAGTTAGAAGTTTTCCTCAAACAGTCAAGTTAGGCAAGGATGCGAGGCTTACAAGCTTTTTTCGATGAAATAATCATATGAAAAAGTAGTGCAGAGCGGAAGTTGATGTGTTGTAAGAGATTATAGAATGAAGCAAGGAAGAAAAGAGGTGATGATCGTGGGGGAGAAGGAGGGAGGGAGGAAGAGTACGACGAATGAAGCTCTCTGTAAGGGACCACGATGCATACATTCCATACATTAACATCCCCGATGGGGAAAGAAACGCAGAAAAGGAACGTCATATGCTTCAAGACCACTGCTTTTTATAATGTCATCTACTAAAAATTAATTACCAATGAAAGGGCCATTTAAAACCAGCATTTTCCAGTTGCATACCTCAGCAGCAGATCGTCTCTTGTTCAAAGCCATTTGTTTTTTATAAACATAATGAAAAGATAAGTTGTGCTTTTTGTCTGTTCTAACACTGCGCAAAGGAATAGAGGCCAATTCAAACAAGCTGCATATCATTAACACCAGCAAAAAACGCTGGCTTTGAATCCTATTTCTTTCTGCTCAGCGCCTAAGTGGGCGAAGTTATGAGCCATTAAAGGCCGTTATTCTGTTAAGAATTCGTGCATGCAAAGTGCAAAATTAGCAGTACATAGCCATGTTTGGCTTAATGCTGGGCCATTCTTAAAACTCAAAGGTGAGCCGAAAGTGCAACAGTGTGCTCAATTTCGCAATTTTTTGCACGATTTTTTTCGCAACAAAAACACTGTAATTTCGTCCACAAAGGCGCTAAGCTGATATTGAGTTCAGACTGAAATTCGCGTGGAATGCTGCATTGAATGGTAGACAGCTTAATTGTATTGGTCACTTTGACTTCTGATCCTGCTTCCCTTGTCATATTCTTGATAGAACCGACGGAATGACAGAGCCGCGATAAGATGAAAAAGCGATCGAAACCCGCGTTTTAAATATTGCATGCTCAGCACTCATGTCTTCTTCGGCTTCAAAATGAGCTCATTGTCGTAAAGACCCAGAACCACTTTTACCAGAAACTATCCATGTGTTATGTGTAATGTGTTCCTCACATTTTGTTGCGTTATTTCTTTCAAATTTTCCGCTTCACATCAAAATCAAAGAAGGTTAGAAATTCATTTGATTTTTTTTCAATGAGCCTAGCGTGTCTCATCGGTTAATTTGTTCATTTGACAATAGACAACGACACACCAATCACTTTTGCAGTTAGTCGCTTCTGCCTAGCTATGACAACTCCTCTATATACGCCGCAGAATTTTTGAGCTGTACTCAGAGGGTGGTAACCTAGAAATGCGATGTAAAACAGCCATCAAAAATGGATTTTTTGCTTCTTTGAGTCTAAGCTCAACCGAATCTGTCAAACTGGAGAACAATGCAGGATATTTAGTTTAAAATCTTTCAGATGCATCTGCACACTTCATCGGTTGTAGCAGAACTTATAAAGTTGAAAATTGAATAAAAAAATGCGACAGAATTGATTACACGATTTTATATCAAGTTGTCCCGAGAGTATTCCAGTAGTTTGTGTAAAAACAACAGCTCGATCACAATTCATAAACTCCTTATACTGAAGTATATTTTGCCAAATTTCGTAAAACCACATCAGTTACTGTCTCATTGCCTCAAATTTGACTGTCCTCATCTTTTCAACACCATTGGTTTAGGTACTCACTTTTGATTCAAAAATAGTGTAATGCTCATATCCTCTTAACTTTGGGACAGTATTGCGAAGAAATGGATCACTAGATGCGGTTCTGCATTTGACGCATCCGCAAGAGGCAATTCTTCGATCGTTACCAACCTTGCGGTTTGGACCAGACATTGCGGTATACGCGCGGTAACCTACGCATCATAGCACCCGTGCATAGAGGTGAGGCGTACGCTGCGTACGTCGCTACGCCGCAATCTAGCCCAATTCTGCGAAATGGTAGAGAAGCGCAAGATAGTGCGCGTTCGATCACGTCAGTCACCTAAGCCGATGGTCCCTGTCTCACGCGTCGCGGGTCCTGCAAGCACTAAGAATGACTGAAATTTACAAAATGATGTCGATAATCACAAAAGAATCTTTATTTTGGATCTTCATAGAAGGTCGCTTAAAGGTAAACTTCCAAGAAAATGTCCGACTAGTTGGTGAAATTCTAGGGTCACGATTCCATGAACGATGGAGGATTGTTAGTAGATGGGGAAAAATATGGTGTAATGTTGTAATTTCCATGCCGTGCGAACCATACCATTAATTACTTAGCCTCATTTGTGAATCCGCTTTCGCCGTAAGATTCTTTTCACTTTTTCCTCTTGCTGTTGCACCTTTGCTTGCGCAAAAATTTCGCTTAGCTTGCAATCATTGTGTTAGATTATTTGAACTAACGTGCTCTCGCGCATTACAGTCAGAATCTGTCATCGTAGTTATTATCAATATCATCATTGCTTATTCGTGCTTCATTGCTCCTGGCACATTGTAGATTCGTTTGATTGCAGAGGTAAAATCCTCTCCTTTTTGATGTGTGCTTTAAACCGAGTGCGAGCAATCCACTTTTTTTTAGGTTTCAAGCGGAAATCAAAAGATTGAGGGTATACTTACGAGGGAAGTACTTCCAATGGCCGTGGCTGTTTGATATGAGATGCATATCATTTGAAGCAGCTTCGAACGCTGATTTCAATCAGCTTTCCGTTTCTGCGGAACGCTCTTTTGAAGAAAGTTATGGAAGTTTGAACATCCCGTTTGGCGGCACTCCTTGAGTTTGAGGACGCTGCTATGTGCGTTGGTGGTGCAGTAATGTGATGATTACTTGCTGACAATGAATGCGAAAGGTTGATGGTCCAAATCCGGGGAAGAGCGAGCCATTTTGCATTTTGAAGAGTTTAAGCACTCTAAATCGTCTGCAGACACTTACTGTAATGCCTTAGCACAAACAGGAGAGAACATCTTTTCGACTAATGACAGTGTGCACTTTTTGAGCTTTATGTGGTGACGAACGTGCTAGGCCATGTTTGATCCTGTTTTATTAGTAAGGAAGTCAAATAGAATTTCAGACTTTCATTACAAGCAGTTTTGCCAGAAGATTCATTTTCTAGGTCACTTGTGCCAAAGGCATTACAATAAGTGTCTGCAGGCGATTTAGAGTGCTTTCAAACTCACATTCAATGAGCAAGTTCGCTCTCCACTGGATTTGAACCATCAACCTCTTGCCTTAATGTCAGCAGCTAACCACTACATCACTGCACCACCAATGCACATAGCAGCGCCCTCAGACTTGAGGAGCGCCCCCAAAATAGAATGTTTAGGCTTCCATAACTTTCTTCAGGAGAGAATTCCGCAGAAACGGAAAGCAGATTTGAAATCAGCGTTCGAAGGTGCTTCAGATGACACGCATCCCATATCAAAAGGCCACGGCCATTGATAGTACTTCTCTTGTTAGTCATTTCTTCGTAAAACCGTTTCCGCATAAATTCAGTCTTTTTGATCACTTTTCGGGTCGAAGCAGGGCCCGGCACGAGTCGGTTTCTAGGATTTCTAAAAACGAAGTCTCTCCTAACTTTCGGAAGTTTTACGAAGTCCCCTTTGACCTACCTGCTTAGGAGAAGGTGAAAACAAGAAAGATTTACTAGTCTGAAAGAAAAGACGTAATGTGCAGGCTATGCACCATGTCTCACATTTAATGCACTTACTAGTCATGTGTTCTTTTCCGTCGTTGTCCAACGAGCGGGTATAAATAGAAGGGCGCAGGGTCTCGGACGTTCAGTCACCCCGCCCCATGCTGGGCTGCGGCTGGAGCTGAGGAATGCAGCTCGCTCCTGAGTTTTTAGCGCTTTGCATTGCCTAGCCATGCTACTGCTTACTGTTTATTGTCTTGTTGTCGTGCTTTCCCTTATCTAATGCTTTGTACTGAGCCGGTTCAGTTTGATAAATCTAGTTAATAATGATCATGATGTTCAAGGTTGAGGTTCGGTTTGGAAGGTAACAAAAGACAGAACTCGCATATTTTCCCGAACCTTACATGGAGGTTCCGGCGAGATTCAGATCAGTTCAGGTAGCCGAGATAAGATCAAGTAGGCGAAATTAGCTTAGCCAGGTGAGATTGCTTTCAAACTAGAAAAAAATAAGACTTTTTGATTTTCAGATATTTCTTTTACTCTCTTCCATCAAACATAAATTTTATTCCTTTTTCATTCGACTGATCACTTATTCTCAAAAGTTTAGCGTTACGTGGAGGAGAAAAAAAAAGTGCACAGCCGGAATTTTGGTGGTATTTTGTAAAGGGCTCAGTTTCGCTATCTTCTTTCTCTGCTCCACTTAATAAACAAATAAAAATATAAATATATAAATATGTAGGAGTCACACCCGCTTCATTATCTGCCGTGAAGTAATAAGATTATAAAAGGAGGCGCCGGTAAGTGTGACATTAGTATTAAACACGGGTAATATACGAAGCGAGAAAATCCTGGCCAGGTACACTCGGTCTTCGCGGCGCGTAATAATACTAACCGAGCGTTGTGTTAAAACAAAAAGAAACAAAGAAAATATTGGCTTCCTTAACAGTTTTAATTTTATGTATTCTTCTCCCCCCCCCCCCCCCCTGTCAATTTTAGCAACTCAGCCCTTTCGAGTCTCTTTTATTCTTAGTTGTTTCCCACCATATAAGCTAGCGGAATATAAGTTGGAGGTCCAAGGTACGCTACATTTTTAAGGAAAGTAGACAGGAAATGCATTTGGCCTTCATTTGTTCCTGCTTAAATCGTACAATAATGAATCATTCTGCAAGGCCTTGCAAGGTTGCAGTACTGAAATGTGCACTTGTGCTTGCAAACCAAAAGGACAAGGTCGTGCGCGTAGAGTCATCGCGTGCGTAGAATGGGTAATCCGCCGTACTCATTAATTTCCTCGCTACGCTATTAATGGTGTTTCCTCCGGGCGTTGCAAACAAAAGGTCAAGAGCGGGCGGGGCTGGTGGAGATTTTAAGTTCATTACAGGACTCAGTGCATAATTTGGAGGGTGGGGTTGGGGCTACGGTGTACTTGAGGGGTCTACTACCCAACACTACCAAAATCGGACGTGGGTCTATTCTGCCTGTCCACTGCCTTTAAGAGTTTCCTGTGGAAATCATGTCTTGCAGTTTCATTCTTCCTCGAGCTATCTCAACGGCTGGTTTGCGTTCAAAATGGATGTGGGAAATGCGAATTGGGATCGAATTGAAAATGGAAAAGCTTTCGCACGAGATTCTCATACAAGCTTTTTTGATAGTAGAAGACTTGTTTGATTAGGCTACCCTCGTATTTGAGAATGTTGCTATCTGATGAGTAAGGCCTCAGGCAGAGTTCACGCGATTGGATCGTCGCAGTTGATCGCGGCAAGACAACTGTAACAATATCGTTGCATACCGATTTTCTTGCATTTCGGTTGTGATAGTTTTCCAACACGACTAATCGTGACTAACTATCACAACCGAAATACAAGAAGATCGACATGCAATGAACTCGTAACACTTGTCTTGTAGCGATTGAATCGCGACGATCAAAGCGTATGAACCTGTCCGATGCGTAATGCGTATTAGGTGTCGAACTCGGAGCCTCCGCGATTAGTGAGTAGAAGACCTACCCATGAGAGGTTCTCAGATATTGAAGACTGCCTATTTCAAACGAGTCTTCTAGTTTCCAAAAACTTTGTATGAGGATTTCTTGCATGCAAAAGCATTTCCCATCCATTTCAGCTTCACTTCTCATTTCCCATTTCTGAAGGTATTCACTAGCCGGTGAGGTCGCTTGAGGAAGAATGACTGCAAAACTAATAGTTTCAGCATTCAACACTTTCAATACTTTCAACACCGGCAACACTGGGAAACTCTGACCGATCCCTTAGGCCCCGGTCAGACTTCACGCGACTTAATCGTCGCGACCAAATCGCCAAGACTTCCATTCATTTTCATTTCACATTCAAAAATTTCGGTCCGGAAAAGTATCACAACCGAATGCAAGTTGATCTGCATGGAATGATGTTGTAACAGTTGTCTCCTCGCGATTCAGTCGCGACGATCAAATCGCGTGAAGTCTGCCCGGGGCCTTACTCAGACACTCGCACCTGCCGGCGATCGGCCAATGACGGCCTTGCGATCGGCGGCCGTCCGATATACAGGGTGTCCCAAAAAGATGTGCACACTGTTTGATCGTTAATAACTCTCTTGCTTTCATGTCTTTTGCCGAGCTTGAGGTACCATTCTGTAGAGCGAGGATAAGCTTAGATTTACATTATGGAGCGAATCACCAATCACTCTTCGTTACTGTAGGATCACGGTTTGAACTTTCAGCATACAGCTTCACTGTGGAATAAGCATTTTGATGAAATAATTTCGAAAAAATCTAAAAATTTGTGTAGCAAGGTTTTCAGGCGTGCTGATTTCACTACATAACTTTTCACCAGTTTTCCGAGCTTTTTTTGATGACTATTCACATTTCTGACAAACCTTGGAAAATCAGTTGTTAACCTAAACCTGAATTAACTCATGAAAGAAATAGTGCATTGAAGCGCAATTTTCATATTTAGAATCAGCAACTTCGATTAACCCAGTTCAAGAGTTTCTGGCTTGTTTGGCTTTCTTTCTGAGGCAAAATACCGCTTTCAATGGCAAAAAATCCTCCTCGAAATTCCTATTGTAATCCTACAGTAATGAAGAGCTGCTGATAAGTCGCTCCATACTGTAAATCTAAGTTGAACCTCGCTCTAGAAATTGGCACCATAAGCTCGGCAAAAGGCATGGAAGCAAGAGAGTTATTAACAATCAAATGCACATCTTTTTGGGACGGGGGTGGGGTTGGGGCTACGGTGTACTTGAGGGGTCTACTAACCAATGCTACCGAAATTGGACAGGGGTCCATTCTGCCTGTCCACTGCCTTTAATACCGGCAACAATTCAATGCTTTCAACAACGGCAACGCTAGCAGATCTGACCGATTCCAAAATCGGTAGCTATGGAAGGAAGAAATCTCAATGCAGAAAATTACCTACTAGGTACTTGTGAATTTCGATCATTCACTAAATTTATGAGAGCTTCAAATTCACCATAGGCAATGAACACCTTAGATTACATGTCTGTGTGAAAACTTCCTTAGTTTATGTAGTAGAACCTTGACAAAAACGATGATAAACGCTATCAACTTTTCTTTTCAACGCCCTTTTCACATAACTTCGACCTTTTGATCACTTTGAGGTCTTTAATCCATAGCTTGCCCCAACACAGACAAAAAGAATATGCCCTTGCCGCTTTATCATGAGTCATGATAGCGTGACACTTCTCACGTGGTTAAGTGCTGTTGAAAAGTTATGATGTGAGCGGTTTTTTGGTGACTGAAACGGGAGGGAAGTATGCGCAGTCAACTTCAATCAGTTTAGACGGAAAGGCTGACGCGTGACCTCTGCGCAACAGTCTGCGCCGTAACGTTACGACTACAATGTTTCGTGCTCAGAACCCTTGTTTGGTTTTCTCTTCTCCTTGTCTTTGCTTTGCAAAATACCAGCGCTGTGCGCTCGCAAAGTATCCAGCGATGCAGATGCTTCTTATGGATGGTTGGGCCTGCTACGGGTTAAAAGAAACTTTGAAATATTGACTTCCTTCATATAACCCTCGTTGAAGCTGATATGCATTGGAACTATGTTTTTTCGGCAGTTAAGGATACCCCTATCATATATTCTAACAACAAGCAAGTCTGCAACGTGTCCCGGCTAACACTACAACCACACATCGAACCTGGAGCATATTGTCAGCATCCTGATCCATCAAAGCGCCATGAAAGTAGGGTAGATTGGTGTCTTCTTGCATTTTTTGCCTGAAATAAGAGTTTTTAGATAGTACGTTTTGATCCGTATAGCCTCAGCTCGATGCCATATTGCTCTGTCGTCACAATGTTTCTATTGTGGTCAAGTTTGAGACACTAGTTTCGAACAGTGAAGACCAAAAAAATTGCCGCAGAGCAGTGCAGCCACTTCCTCGTTTGCACATGCCGCACACGCAGATGCTGTCATTCTGGTGTAGTCCAAAATGAACACACCTTCCAAGTGGCTGGATACAATGGATGTGAGTACAACAATGAACTTCACTGTGCAAATTGTGACTGGGTCAGTCATTTACGAATGTTTATCGTTAAAACAATTGCAACGTTAATTAGTCAAGGGGTTCGCTGTTCTCCACATGGATTTCATGCTACTTATGCTTAGGCAAGCAGTGTACTCCTTAAGATTATCAGGCTGCTGCATAAGTTCTGTCCGAATTAAATTCACAATATCATAACTTCGTTTGAAATTTTCATCTTTTTGATAAACTTTCAGTATACTGAGCAATTTCTTGGATGTCAGAGGATGTTATTCTCCGAGCCTATGTAGTTATATATATGGCAATGCTCCCCTATAAGATATAGATAGATAAAATGCCGTAGATTATGCTATAGCCAAAAGAGCCCACATAAGGCGCCATTGCCGAGAAATTTATAATGCTTTTACAGGGCAGTGCTGCTTATAGAACACTTACATGCAGAATTGATTTTCGACAACAAATTTCGCTAACAAGACGACTTTCGAGTGAGAATGAATATGTGCATATACTAGTCCATTACATGTTTGATCCATGACCAGTCAGAAGCTTGATTTGAAGGAGTACCAGAAAGAGCAAGAAAAACCCTTTATAAAAATGCAAATGCTATTCGAGGCGGAAATTTGAAACAGCTGTTTCGCACGCAATTGAGCAAAAATTGGACAGGACTTATGCAGCAAGCTAGTATAGCACGCCCCGTCGTCGCTCGCTGCAACTGGCGATCGCCCGTCGTCGGGTAGAGTAACGAACGCCTCAATTCGGCACCGTCGCCGCGGACTGCTGGTCCTTCCATCCTACTGTTGTGCATCGTGTTAGGACCAGTGGTCCGCGGAGGCGGTGTCTAATTGAGGCGTTCGTTCCTCCACCCCCCGTCGTCGACATTGGGATCGCAAGAGCTGATGTTGGCGACTGCACTCTAGAGAGCTATCGATTGCTGGCAAGTCTTTACTTGTCCAGTCGATAATATCCAATGCGTAATCGCCAAAACTGTCGGTCACCCATCGTCGATATTGGCGATCGCCAGTCGCAAATGTTAGCGTCTTTGTTTTCAATGTGTATCGATAGCTGACAAGCACCACACCTTAAACCGATACGCATTCAACGTGTAGTCGCCGATACTGGTGATCGCCAGTCGTCAGAGTTAACAATCGCCAGTCGCCGACATCATATTGCTAGCAAATAACATCGCCGTTGGATTGTAAAAGTATGGTAGGGGTCATCCACTGATAACGTAGCAACAGCGGCGCCTTCCTCTGTGACGAATTCCACGCAGTCAATCTAGAAACAGGAAAACAGGATTACTGAGTTTTGCAAAGGCTTCCCATTTTCTCTGCTCCTCATTAATAGGTGACTGCGTGGATTGTGCTTTTCCAGCTGCTTCAGTTTTGAAGAGAATTTCTTTCAAGGATGTCGTCCATGCTGGATAATATTGAAACAGTGGTTCCGGGGCTTACGTGCACCCACACCACGCTCCCTTCAACAGCAGGCGGTTCCAGGTGTTTGACGAGTACTTATTATCTCATGATCTGGCGACGTTCTGTGCTCGCACACGATTGATGCCAAACAAATTTGAAGATTCGTACACTTGTGTTAAGCTCGAACTTTTGCCGACTCACGCAGCTCTGATAGAGGGGCGTAAAGGAATTTTCATCGATCCAAGGTGAAACTCATCGGATTTGTAGAAGAGGTCTTCTCATGCAAAATTCATAGTCACTCAAAGTATATAGACCAGGGTTAGGGATGGGAACTTTATTACAGTGTTTTGACAGGGCCGAGCGGAGCCGGGTAAGCAAGTTAGTATACTAAATAGAGATGGGCTTGTTTACCAATTTCAGGTAAAACCGGAAATGGCGGCGATGGTAGTAAAATCAATTTTGTAAGCAAGGCAAAAGCAAAAGTTATGTGGTTTGAGTTTTTACTTCAGACTTTGCATAATCTGCTTGACTTACAAATAGGGGGTGAGCAAACTAGGATACCATTCTGCGGTGAATTGGTTTTGCATCCCTCCAGGTGCTCTCTGGAAGCGATGGACAAGATACTGTGAATCTTCCACGTCAGAGAATGGCTGCGTATTATGGCAATAACAACGCATGTGATCCTCTCTTGTAATAAAAAGCAGGTGTTTATTGCGTCGTGTTTCCTAGAGTCTCAGAAAAAATCATCCTGTGGGGTTCGCAGGCGTCATTGCCAGTGCGAATCCTTTTGGAAACAACATCACCTCTGAAATTGCCCGCATTTTTCCACTGCGTCATCTTTTTGGAGATCTTTGGGAAAACGACAAATGTCCCTGAAATTACGCATAATTGTGCTTAACTCTATTCGATTGGATGTGCACATTTACTGATCGAATAGGGGTGTCCTAAGAGTATATGACTACTGTTTGATTGTTAGTGGCTTTCTTATCACGAAGTCTTTTGAAAAGCTTTGGGTTCGTCCATTCCCCACAGTATAGTATAGATCGAAGCTTTGCCGACCTTTGCCAACGTATGCGGTGGCAGTCTTTGATAGCGAGAGAGCGCAGAAGCTATGCTTCAAAACATAGTTGCGATAGGGGGAGTGATGGATCTTACCCCCTTCACTTTGAGGCCAAACTCCCGATGACCCCCTTCACCTGGGCTGAGATTTGATATTGTACTCTGAGAATACGATGGAAATCGTTATTAAAAGGTTTTGCAGGCTAAGAACCTCAAACAACAAGTACACTCGTAAATTCAAAAAAAACGGTATTTATGTTTATTCATATCATTTATTTATCCTCGTAGCATTCATCTGGAGAGCAGAAAGTGAGGACACAAAAGCAGTTGGTTTTTGGTTTCACATAAAATCCCTCATATCTCGCGGCACAAAAGACCTAGAAAAAAAGATTATGGAGAATCGACGGTCTACGTCGATTCTCCATGATCTCAGCTTTCGAATGGTCTGCAGCATGTTAAGGCTTCTTTGCTTCCCGGCTCTAAAAATCATTTGCTCCGGTAACCGATAAAAGCCAATACATTGGTGGAGCTGGGTGGAGCAAGCTAATAGTAAATATCTCCACCCCATTTTTGAAAACTGGTTAGTATTTTCGCCCAGCAACCTATATACCATTCGAAAGCTCAGGAAAAGGGGATTCGAACTAGGCTATCGCCTTCTTTCTAGCCCCCCTCTACCGAGAGATACACCGCATTTTATCTAAAAACATGGTCATTTTCAACAGCAGATTTCTGCCAAATGAAGACCTAATCACTGCTGATTATCTATCTGTGTTAAAGAGCAAGTCTTCATTAACAAACGTAGACCGTCGACTTTCTCGCAGCATTCATTTGGAGAGCAGAAAGTGAGGACACAAAATCAGTCAATTTTTGAAGCACGTAAATTCCCTCATATCTCGCGGCACAGAAGACCTAGAAAAAAAGTTGGCCTACGTCGATTCTCCATGATCTCAGCTTTCAATGGTTTACAGCATGTTAAGGCTTCTTTGCTTCCCGGCTCTAAAAAGCACTTGCTCCGATGACCCATGGAAGCCAACACATTGTATAGGTCGTCCCGAAAGTTCTTGCGCACGATGTTCAAAAATTCATAACTTCTAATTTTTCCAACCGATTTGAGTGCTTTCACTTTTATGTGAAAGGGTCATGCTCTTCATAATGACATCTCAGTGCTTAGTAATGCTCATCTGTTGCATAGATAGGAGCGATAGAAGAAAATGGTCAAAATTTGAATTTTCTGTGTAGGGTCATGAAAAATCGGAGACTTGCAACAAAAATCGGAGCAGTCAGATCTTAGGTTCTTTGATTAGCTCTTTCTAACAGTGCAAAGTTTGCGCTGATTGAGGGTTTCTATGGAAAGTTATGATTTCCCTGAAAAATGCCAAAATAAAGCAAATTCGCCCTTTTGTATTGCTTGCTCGAAAATCATAACTTTTCACAGAGACCCTCAATCAGCGCAAACTTTGCACTGTTAGAAAGAGCTAATCAAAGAACCTAAGATCTGACTGCTCCTATTTTTGTTGCAAGTCTCCGATTTTTCATGACCCTACACAGAAAATTCAAATTTTGACCATTTTCTTCTATCGCTCCTATCTATGCAACAGATGAGCATTACTAAGCACTGAGATGTCATTATGAAGAGCATGACTTCCCTTTCACATAAAAGTGAAAGCACTCAAATCGGTTGGAAAAATTAGAAGTTATGAATTTTTGAACATCGTGCGCAAGAACTTTCGGGACGACCTATACAATGTGTTGGCTTCCATGGGTCATCGGAGCAAGTGCTTTTTAGAGCCGGGAAGCAAAGAAGCCTTAACATGCTGTAAACCATTGAAAGCTGAGAGGAGAATCGACGTAGGCCAACTTTTTTTCTAGGTCTTCTGTGCCGCGAGATATGAGGGAATTTACGTGCTTCAAAAATTGACTGATTTTGTGTCCTCACTTTCTGCTCTCCAAATGAATGCTGCGAGAAAGTCGACGGTCTACGTTTGTTAATGAAGACTTGCTCTTTCTCGAAAGATCTTTCGATCTCTTGAAAGATCGAAAGGTCTTTCTCCAGACGGGCCGATGTAAAACTTTTTTCGTGAGTCTCCCCGGATTTTTCCATTCTATTCTCATTTCTTATATTAAATCCTTTCTAAGATTGAAATCAAAGGTTACACTTTGTGATCAAGACCGCTCCGTTTATGCCCTTTGTTCAGCATTTTACATTCTCTCCCAGCATTTCGTATTTCTGCTCGTCACTCAAAAACATTCAGACTTTGTTTCCCAAAGCTCCCTTTTTACTCCATCAATACGTTAAAGATGAAACGAAATTTGTGAGTGCAAACTAGATTAAAATCTCAAACTTAGCATGAGCAAACTCACTCAGCCTGCTGATCGCCATATGGTTATGTAGTGTAGTATATATCAGGTAATTCCAAAAATGATTTCTCTTTTTTGGCGATTGCCAAATATGTCAGAATAATGACTTCAAGATAATCGGGTCGTGTTCAATGTAGTGATCCGCTTTTCAATGGCTGCGCTGGCAAATGAAAATCATCATATGCTATCCAACAAAGTGTAACAATAAATGCCAATTTTTTGTAGGCTTCTGGATAACCATTATCCATAGTTTCTGCTTGCTAATCACTCTTCGCAAAGTGTCAGTTTAAGAAAAAAGATTTTTCAGAATGAATAATTAATGAAGGAATGTAATAAGTTCTTTGTTACGGTTTCCTCTATTTTATTGTGGCTTAGACGCTTTCAATTTGGGTTCTCTTCAGAACTTGACCATGTCAGAAACTATGGATTGCAAACTTTGATGTTCTTTTGACAGTGGAACGGAACTTACATACACAATAAGGTTGCCGACGCCTAATTAGCGGAGTTCATGAGAGGTCATTAACTGGCAGCAACGCTAATTTGCACTCATTTTGCACCGAAGATGAGCTGATCCTGCTCACGGTATCTCCGTCATCATCCTGCAGCCTATGAAACCGGAATTTCTTTGAAATTTGAACTCAAAGTTCAGTAGTGAAATCAGTCCAATTAGGGCAAAAATTGTATTTAGGGGTTTCTATCACGCTGATTCCGAATATGCTAATCATTTTACTTGAAACCTAGGATTTTTTCTTTTTTGAATTAACTGTTTGCACAAATTTTCCAACAAAAATTTCAAAAATTCTATGTAAGGGTTTCCTGACATGCTGTTTCCGAAAAAGCTGATGTTTCTGCTTGAAACCTCAAAAATTTTGTACTTCTCAAGCTCTTTTTCGGAAATTTCACTGCAAATTTGATAAACGTGGAAAACAAACGGAAAAAATCTGCTGTGTTTAAGAAAATAAAATGAATCCGATTTCGATTGAACTATCTTGCTCAAATAATACCTTAGATCGAAAAACCAAAATCGTATCGATGTCAAAAATTTCTTAAATCCGAAATGGACTCCAACATCGAATAAGAATCTGCTTATTTAGAAAGACCACCTTGAACCAATCCAAGTGTCTCGGTCTATGCTGTTTTAAACCCCAAAGATAAAATTCCAAGATTACCAAGCTACATAGATCTAAAATATTCTGAATACATAATTTAACAAAATTCGTTTACCTGCAATTAGTCATGGTTGCCATGCACGTGATAGCCAACTTGTCAACGACAGATGACTGATGTGTGAACAAACCGCCGACGAGTATGCCCAGAGCAATGAAATGACCAGAAATGTCTTTGGGCAAGGAAAGGCCGAGTGAACAATTCCAGACCAAAAATTTCCTAATAAATAGGAGAAAAAATGTCAGACAGTCCACTAGTCGTGTACTCGATATTATATCATGTCATTCTACGATTTTTACAATGTGCAAATGCTGCAAGCAATGCAGCAATTTTACGCAACGTCGGATCTTAACTCTCAACAGACATTGTTAGGACCACAGGTAAATAAATTTTAATATAAACTTTTCACCATGCTCTTAAAAAAATTCAGCAATTGTTTACGTCGAATAACACTAATACTCCAAATGAACTTTATCTGCAAAACAGCGACTTGTATGTGGAAAACAGCGAGAGCAACAACGAAGCTGTGGCGTTGCAAGCTCCTGGGTAAGCAAGCAGTTTGCATTTCAGCTATGTAAAAAATAAACTTCACACATCTACGCCTGTGGTGATTCACACATCTACAAATGAAGAAATTATTCCTGAAGCCCAGCCCATCTATCGCGCTGAAAAAAGAGATGAGTTAAAGAGGATCAAATTTTGTTTTAGTATATCGTCGAGTCATTTCTAACTTAATATGCGTAGTGCACACTAAGCACGCTGAGTGACGAACTGCAAAACTAGAACCGGCTCATTTGCAGTGATTTCTCCTTGTTTCCTTGTCTCTTTTGCTTTTATTAATCATACGTTAGTCAATAGAACACATTTCTACATTTTGTCAGGCTAGAAAATGCTTAATTGAGAAGTTACCAGTGAGGGTGCCATCGCTAATAGTGTTTAGTGTGCATTTTCACATATTAAGTTAGAAATGACTCGAGGTTATGATATCTCAAATTCTCCGTTATGTTATACTTTTTCCCACCACAGAAAAACTAAACGAGACAGCACGATCATACTATCGTTGCCGCGGATGCCAGCAACAAAACGATTGCTACACTTCAGTCAAGGTAAGTAAAATTTCCTAAAGGCCAATTTACTTAGAATTCTAGCTCATAAAAACAAATAAAAATTTAAAGGTGCAAGACGATGTTTTGAAAGTGATCCATGCATGTTACCCCACGATTGCATTCCTCTGGATCGCTATCGTGATAAGGCAAATCGTCATGGTTATCAGGTAGCTTTTTTACAATAAATTCAGCTATTTCAAAGAAAATATTTTTGCAGGCATGCCAATTTATGAGGAAAGACAAAAGGCTTACAAAACAACACCTTACAGGCATTTCTCGGAGACCGCCCATGCTATATTAACCGACACATGGAGAAGTGAATTTTTTGTAAAAACAAACAGCTTAGCTTATTTGCAATTTTTCAGCACTCAAAGAAAGAGAAAAGTGCTTGGTAAATTTTATGGAAAGAGTTACGAGCAAAGAAGGAAAAGCTCGCCAAGTTAGTATATTTTACATCTTCTAATTATTTGCTACTATCTCTAATGCTTTTTCAGGGCAGCAAACGCTCACAAAAGGACTGTAGATCCGAACAATATTCCAGAAGATCTTCGTAAGTTCCCGGTGGCGAGGTATTTTTGCAGCTTCAAACGGATGATCTGCACATATACTTCAGCAGAAAAATTGTTGAGGTAAGTTTGCGAATATTAACTGAAGACGAGTCGAGGAGTCGAGACGAAAAAGAAATTTAGTTGGCTCGAGACCATGGATTGCATGCACTAATTGAGGATGGAGTGCACAAATTGAATCCTGTTACAATTCCAAATAGAATGGATAAAGGCCAGGTTTATGTCGTGCACTCGGCAATCCAAGGAGGCATAGGGGTGAGTTTTTACAGAAAAAAATCGAAAAAAAATTCCCTTAATTTTTTCAAGGTGCCGTTACTCTATGCTGTCACCAGATTCAAGACCGTGGGAACATACAAAATAGTTTTTCTTCCTCTCTTGTTGAAACCTCGGCATAATTCAAACTGTGTCAGTATAATGTAGCCAGCACGAGGTTTGGGCGAAGCAATTTATTACATCAGTGGCCTAACGCATTTCGACTACTCGTCGTCTTCGGAGGCCTAAAGTGGTGCGGGATTAGTGATCTTATGTCTGCCCCACCAAGTGCTTCGTCAACCCTCGGTCAGCTTCTCGATCCCTTCTCAAGTTTTACATGCAAAAGTCGCTAGATGGGAGAAGACGAACAAACCTTTGCTCCACCGCCGGTCACTTGATGATATAGTGCAACCGCTTCCTTGGTGAAAGTAGTGTCAATGAGTCACATTAAGCGGCTCATTGTAGATGTAATCATCGCACTACTCTATCATAGCTCACACAGTGATAAAAATGGCACGAAGTTATTCGTAACGGCTAGGCACTCGTTTCTGTTGTTCATAAGCGGCTTTTTGCGTGTGATCCAGAACGCATCGAGAGCTTTCCGCGCAGACGTATCTTTTTCGTAAGCCAAAATTGTACATTTGATCTCGTAGTCTTGATCGCGGTGATATTCATGTTTATGTCTATCGAGCGGCGAAACTAGACTACCTCTTCGTTTATTGGCAAGGTGTTCTTTAACTCTTACGCCAAGTGGTCTTTCGGTTTCTCCTATATGGCTAGCACCACAAACTAAACATTCTATCTGATATATTACCCCTGTTTTCGCGCAATCACCAATGCTGCTATGTGGGCAAACTACGCACTCTTTCGAGATGCAGTATTTGTTGTTGTTTGTTTTGAGATCTCAAAAGACGACTTGTACGGAACAGGCTTTATGGCAAAAGATTGAAAGATTTGTAGTCGATTTTGAAAAGGTGAGTTTTTCTAATGATTACCAGTCCAAATAAAATTATCTACAGGCGGCCATTCGAGCAGTTAGGGAGACTTTTCCTGATGCGGATGTCCAAGGATGCGCTTTTCATTTAGCGCAGGCGTGGAATAGGGCTTTTGTTAATTTGGGGCTAAGAAAGTTCATAAGGGGACCTAAAGCTGCTCTAGAGGTAAAAAATTGTTGGGAGATTTTGAAGGGGGTTATTTTTTTGCCGGAGGAACTCATAAGCAGAGTTTCAGCCCTTTCAACGCCACCGGTAAGTGAATCACATGTAGCACATGCGCCATGCAATGAATTTTTAAAGTATTTAAATACTGTTTATTTTAATGGTACTTTTAAAGGAATGTGGTGCAAATGGGGTATGCAGGATTATGAGACAACGAACGCAGCGGAAACATTTCACAAGTAAATAATCATCCAAATTTATGCTGACATCAAACTCCTGATTTCAGCAAATTGTGCGGAATGCTTTCAAAGCGAATTAATCCCCCGTTTGAAGAGCTGTTGGAATGCTTACACTCCATCAACTCATTAGCACTAGAAATGTTGATGTCCAAGAGGTTAGAATTTGTAATTAATAGTATTTTTATAACACTAATAATTTGTAAATCAGAATGCACGCGCTTCGAGAGCTCTTCGCAATAAAGATCAAGAGCGTCGTGACAAGAGCAATAACGCAAACGATGAGTTTAAAGAAATGCTTCGTTTGAATGATGATTTAGAGATAGATGTCATTAATAACTATTGCAGGAAGATGTCACAGTTTTTTACAGAGAAGACTATATAGATGGACTCAAAATTTCTTCGAAAAAATGAGTATATAATATTAGGTCGGTGCAAAAGTTTTGTCAGTTTTTTCAATCCATCGGCGATCACGCTAGAATGAAAATAAACAAACACTTTGAAATGTGTCCGATGCAAAATTTCTTCCTCTTTCCAGCTGCTCAACTCTCGTTGTTTCGCTGCGAGAGTGACGAGATATATGCTGGGAATTATAACTGCTCGTTTTTACGATGTCCAATTTTGACTAATTTTTAAAATTTTTGTATGGGACTTTCGAAGGGGCACTAATAACCAGCAGATGGGGCAAACCTTTTGCCAATCTATGCAATTTTTTTTCCAACTGCGTTTTCAGATTTTTGCTAAATAATTTTCTAAAAGTCTTGTCTTGTGAAAAAATCGCATAACCTGCTATTGCACCAAACACTGCAAAATCTATAGAATACTGAGGTTTCAACACGTGATTATTACTACCGCTACCATTGCAAAGTAAATGAGCGATTTTCGCTTCAAATTATGAAGATTTTGAAACATAGGTTACGTGAGTGCGTACGCCTGAAAAATTGAGAATTACTGCGATTTTCCTCCCAAATTTCGCCTATCTCGAAAAAAAGACAAGCGTTAGAAGGAGGAGAAAAAGTTGCATCGACTGATGACTGAAGTGTTCAACATTTTATGTTCTACGAAGTTAAAATAGGCTAAATGTAAAATTTGGTCACTTTAAAAAATAAATCATAGAAATTCGGAAAGACAAGCCGTAGGGCTATAATAAAAGCTTCTGTTGCAAAAGGTTTGCCCTATCTGCTGGTTATTAGTGCTCCTCCGAAAGTCTCATATAAAAATTTTGATAAAAAGCGAAGTTTGAACGTGGTAAAAACGATTGGTTGTAATTTCCAGCAAATATCTCGTCACATTCGCAACGGAACACAATGGTAGTTTAGCAGCTGAAACGAGGGAGAAATTTCGCATCGGATACATTTCGAAGTGTTAGTTTATCTTCATTCTGATGGGTATGCCGATGAATTAAAAAAACTGACAAGACTTTGCACCAACCTAATATAGATATATAGATATATATAAATTGTATTTTGTCTTTGTGTACAACGATCGATTGAGGGAAATGGCCCTCATGGCCTTCTGTTATCGCCAGATTTTCAGGGCATGCCTGTGGCTGTTATCACCAAATCCGAAAAAAGTAGAAAATAGAAATAGAAAAATTTCGATTATTCATGCAAAATCATCAGCTTTTTTAAACAGCATGTCAAGAAACCCTAATTGTGAAATTTGCCAAATTTACAGAGAATGAAATAAATAAAATTTCCAAGGAAGAAATATTCAATTTGGAGCGTAACTATTAGCTTTTTAGGAAACATCATGTCAGAAAACCCTTACATAAAACTTTTGAAATTTTTATTTGTGAAAACAAGTTTTAATATAAAGAGAAAAAAATTTTAGGTTTCAAGTAAAATGATTAACATATTCGGAATCAGCGTGATAGGATACCCCTAAATACAAGTTTTTGCCCTAATTGGACTGATTTTACTACTGAACTTTGAGTTCAAATTTCAAAGAAATTCCGGTTTCATAGGCTGCAGGATGATGACGGAGTTACCGTGAGCAGGATCAGCTCATCTTCGGTGCAAAATGAGTGCGAATTACGTTGCTGCCAGTTCATGACCTCTCATGAACCCCGCTAATTAGGCGGCGGCAACGTTATTGTGCATGTAAGTTCCCTCACCCCTTTTGACAACACGTTGATTAAAATTGCAACGACGTTATGCGCTGAAAGCCGATAAAATGCTGCACTCAGTGACAATGGAAACTTTGATGATCTTTGCTCTGTCGGACGTGGCACTCGTTCAAGGAAAAGACAACAGTTTCAGAACGACCTAATATCAAGCTGATACTTGAATCTCAAAGACAGTGTCCTGGCAGATTCTGCATTTTCACCAGTCGCATGTTCAAGGCCTTCTCGACATGTAGAGCCCGAATTTGAGCTTTGAGCCTGGTGAGAAGACGTTTTTGGGACCTTCCCAATTTCCAAAGAGTTTGCAATGAAAAGTTGAGAGGCCCCAGCACGAAGACCATGCCACCTGTAATTTTTGCTTTGGATAGTAGCGTGCACAAAGCTAGAGGGGTCGTGGGTCTCGCGCCGAACAGTAAGCAAAGCCGTCGTGCGCGCGCTGGTGGGCCATTTTCTCGGCGCAGAGGTAACATCAACCAGCCGGACCGAGCCTGAAGGTTAGTGAGGTGACCAGGAACGCCACCACAACTGTATCTACGGGCGCAGCTTGCCGGAGACTGCCTTCGAGGGCCGCATGCACTAACATCCCCGCTGGGGAGGGAGATCGCAGCTCAAAAGAAAGCTGCATTGAAGATTCAGATATTATCTGGATGTCCCATTATCTACCTCTCCGTGAGTATTCCTGACACTCTTCACCATGAACATATTGAACGGGAGCAAGAAGCTGTACAAGCCGCATTTTCCAGCTTTTGTATGATTCCTGATGATCCCCCGCTGCCAAATGTCTTTTCTTCAAAGTCATGTTTTTTCTCCAGAGTTGACGAAAACCTTCCAGAGTTGTACTGAACATCTAACACAACAGTGCTAAATATCAGTTAATTCGAATTTCTCGATAAACAACTTTCGACTTGTGGTGCATCGCAAATTTCATACTTCAGTACATTATTTGTTCTTATCAGCAACATGGTTAGCATGTTGGGTTAGGTAATCTGTACGACATTGAAGCCTTTTGTTAGCTTCGAAGAAAGAAAAATGATTTCGAAGAAAAGACGGCCGCCGGTCATCAGAAAATCATAAAAAAGACTGAAAAATACTGTTTGCACAGCTTCTCGGGGGGGGGGGGAATTTTAATGCATACGGCCTTAAGAAAGATGCAGCCTTAGCAAATACATTGAATGCAATGGTGCACTACTTAAACTACAACCTTAACTGCAAATTTAAGCTTAGGCTTTGGCCATATTTTGCCCGTGTTGCCGATGTTTCCAGTGTTACTTGTGTTGTCGATGTTTCCAGTGTTACTCGTGTTTCTAGTGTTACCGCCTTTATGTTGTTGATTCTTAAAATGATCGCCAGTAGAGTTTCATTTTCTCGGTAACATTGATAATATCGGCAACACGAGTAACACGAGTGACACTGGAAACATCGGCAACACGAGTAACACTGGTAACATCGGCAACACCGGTAACACGAGTAACACTGGAAACATTGGCAACACGGGCAAAGTATGGCCAAAGCCTTAGAGGATGCAGTCATTCATTTCTTTAAATAAAAATCGCGTTTTTATACAACGATTTCATAGCCGCTAAACATCCATATAATTCGATTTTTGAGATTTTATAGAGATCCTCAAAAACTAGAAATCTTCCTCTAAAAACCATATAAACTAAACCCATGTTTCTGTCATTTTTCGTAAAATATGACATTAATGTTCGAGAGCGCAAAAAGCGAAAAACTTTCCGAATGACGTAATAACGTAAAATGAGAATCCAACCTGTCACATGAGTTTGGTCTAGTTAAACTATTCCTGATTTTTTCTCGTTTTGTTTCTTTTGTAGTTGTAAAACAATTGATGATAACAAGAGAGCACATTCTGAAATTAGCCGTAATGTGTGTTCATCTGTGTCAAGCCAAGATACGTGAGATATTAGGTCATTCCGAAAGTAATTTCGCTTTTTTCAAACGGGCGCCACATTTGATAGAACAAAGGTTTCTGAGAGATTTTGGAAGCATTCGAAACAGCATTTCATTCTCTTTCTAATGGTTATGAAATCGTTGCAAAACAATCAATGAGCTTTCAGAAAATAACCAAAATGTGCGACCCATGCTTTTTGAGATAGTCAAGTTTCACAATTTTTTGAAAATTTCATATCAATTCTCAGAAGAAGGCCAAATGACGGTTCGATAGAGCAAACCTCATAGAATACAGTGCAACTTTTTTCTCTTTTCCTTAGCTTGTCATACATTTTTAACAGAATTTTAACTGATGCTACCGATTTCCATACTTGGACAGCTAAATCCTAGTAGAACATCAAACCTTGAGCAGCTCGAGTGTCATTCGATGCAGCTTTTTCTCCTCTTTCTAAGGGGTGTTTTTGTTTCCGATTCATTTAGTTTCCGGGGATAAAATCATCATAACTCATTTTTTTAGCGAGCCCCAGGCTGCACCCGAAAAACTCGAAATTTGATACTTCGAACCCGTGAACCCTCGCTTGCTTTGTAAAATTAATGCTAACTCATAGTACCATCTTGGTAGTCTCAAATTCCGAAAAATATGATGTTTGATGCGATTATGGTTGAGGTGGGCCTGCCAAAATCCGATGGTTCTTTTAAAAAATCTTTAAAAAATTACGGCGAGCTCCGAGAAAGACAAGAAAGTAGCGCTGTATTCTATAAGGTTTACTCTATCGAATCTTTACTTGAGCTCCTTCTGAAGATTGATATGAAAGGTTTAAAAAATCGTGAAACTTGACTATTTCAAAAAGCATAGGTCGCAGATTTTGGTTATTTTCTTGAAGCTCATTGGCTGTTTTGCAACAGTTTCATAACCATTAGAAAGAGAATGAAATGCTGCATCGAATGCTTCCAAGTTCTCTTAGAAATCTTTGTTCCTTCAGAAGTGGCGCCCGTTTGAAAAAAGCGAAATTACTTTCGGAATGATCTAATATAATGATTTGTAGGAAAAATAAGGTTTTGTTCTTTGTACTTCCGAAAAACCTTTGAACCCCCTACACAGCCGAAATCATAAAATTTGAAAAGTAAAAAAATCCAGATCTTGCATTGAGTTTATAAGCCCAACATGATTATTCCCCAACATGATTATTGAAGTTATAAACAATGCTGCATTTTGTAAAAGTTTAAGATACTTGCCATTGCCATGCAGTTTTGAGATACTTGTCCTTGCATGCAGTAGTGGTTTCCGAAAGAAAAATTTTGTGATTAAGTCTTTTTATGAAGCTATTTAGAGGAATTCTAATATGGACATGTCAAAATACCGGTCCATTCTTGGACAGTTTCATTATTGGAAATTCATGTTGTGCCACCAGAATTTGCAATATTACGAATTTCACCAAGAACACACATTATCATCATTATCATACATTACATTAAGCTTTATTTAGACTCTTCAAAACTTACAAATAATCCGAACAATTTTGATTACAGACGCTAATGACAAACAGCTTACCAAGAGAACATAAAAGTGGGACCAACGTTCAAAAAAAGTAAGAAAAGCTAATCAAAAAAGGTGATGAATTCCTCCAAATCGGCGACTGGCGATAGCCAACATTGACGAATGCGATCGCCAGTAGTAAAGACTGGCCGCTAGTTCGGTGGCTATACGTTTGGTATGTACCTATTGGACTTGTGGAAATTTGTTAGCGATCAATAGCTATAAATAAACTAGTAATAAAATTGAAATGATAATAGTTATATAGTGTAGTCCTAGTTAAAATTAAAGAGATTTGGATCTTTTTCTAGAACACTGAATTATTACTCCGTTTCGTTCCTTCCCTTAGACGGAGTTTGAAATGAGTTCTAGGTCTTCCCCGGAACTCCTCAGTAAGGAAGGAAGACCTAGAATCATGTATTATTCAAACATATTTGTTATCACTGTAAATCTTCAAAGTTTATTTGATTATCCCATTGAGCGCTCCGCCACTAATATTTAGGTATTTAGATGAATTGTAGAGTACTTACCCTAATCTTCTTGCGGTTTAGTAGTGTTCGTATCGAATATATTATATAATACAATACTATAATGTTGAATTGACTAGACTCATAGATATATATATGACCGTATGATTTTGTATATACGATCAAATGAAGTAAAGTACAGTCGCCGAAATTAGCTACTGGCAATCGCCAATATTGGCGACCAAACTCCGGTTTTACACTTTGATGCATATTGATTTGAAGGTGTGCTATACCCCTCGAAGAGTTCAGCGCCCGCTTGATGAACATAAAGCAAAGTAGTGGACAGAGCGGGACCTTATTAGATGCTGTCGCTAAGTTTAGCGATTTCTTTCCAGCTGTTGAACTCCCGTTGTGTTTCTTTGCGAGAGTGACGAGATATTTGCTGTAAATTACAACCACTCGTTTTTACCATGTCCAATTTTTGCTAATTTTCAAAATATCTGTATGAGACTTTTGGAGGAGGTCTAATAACAAGCAGATAGGGCAAACCTTTTGCCAACTCATGCAATTTTTTCTTTTTTTTTTGAGCTGCTTTTTCAGAATTTTGCTAAACAATATTCCAAAAGTCTTGTGTTTTGGAAAAATCGCATAACCTGTTATTGCATCAAACACTGCAAAAACTACAGAAAACTGAGGTTTCAACACTCGGTTATTACTATCGCTACCATTACAAAGTGACTGAGCAATTTTCGCTTCAAAACATGAAGATTTTGAAACATAGTTTACGTCAGTGCGCACTCTTGAAATTGAGAAATACTGCGATTTTCCCCACAAATTTCGCCTGTCTCGGCAAAAAAGACAAGTGTTAGAAAGAGGAGAAAAAGTTGCATCAATGGTGACTGAAGTGTTCAATATTTTATGTTCTATGAGGTTAAAATAGACTGAATATGAAATTTGGTCACTTCAAAAAATAAATCGTAGAAACTCTGGAAGACAAGCCGTAAGGCTACAAAAATTGATTCTATTGGCAAAAGGTTTGCCTATCTGCTGGTTATTAGAGCTCCTCCAGAAGTCTCATAAAAATTTTGAAAATTAGCGAAAGTTGGACATGGTAAAAACGAGTGGTTATAATTTCCAGCAAATATCTCGTCACTCTCGCAACGAAATGCAACGGGAGTTTAGCAGCTAGAAAGAGGAAAAAATCTACATAGGATACATTTTAAAGCATTTGTTTATCTCCATTCTAACGTGTTTGCCGATGGATTGAAAAAACCGACAAAACTTTTGCACCGACCTAATATATACATATACAGGGTGTCCCAAAAGTAAGTACACACTTTTCAATCGCCAATATCTTTCTTCCCAATTCTTTTTTTGCCAGTTAAGTACCATTCTGTAGAGGAGGCTCCAGCTTAGATTTTCAGTATCGAGCGAATCAATCTGTCGCCCTCATTACTGTATTATTACTATAGGAACTTCGACAAGGATTTTAGGCCAATGGAAGCCATATTCTGCTTTGGACAAAACCAAACAAGCCAAAAACTCTCACACTATGCTAATGGAAGCCGCTGATTCCGAATATGAAAGTTCCACTTAGCTGTGATGCTTTTTTCCGAAGTTATTTCAAGTAACCGTAATAACCGCATTCCCAGTATTTGTCAGAAACGTAATTACATCGTCAAAAAAGCTGAAAACACTCATAAAAAGTTGTGTAGTGGAATCAGCGTGCGCGAGAATTTTAGTAGACTATTTTCTCAGATTTTTTGAAAAAAATTTTGTCAGATGGCATATTTCACAATGGTTTCACATGCTGGAAGTTCTTACCGTAATCCTACAGTAACGAAAAGCGCTCGGTGATTCGCTTGATAATGCAAATCTAAGTTGAAGCCTCCTTTATAAAATGGTACTTAAATGGCAAGAAAAGTCCCATTGGGAAGAGAGATATTGACGATTGAAAAGTGTGTACTTACTTTTGGGACACCCTGTATATATTAGGTTGTCCCAAAAGTTTTGTCGGTTTTTTCAAATCACTGTAAAACCACGCACATTAGAGAGCTGAGTGAATTTCAACCTGTAATCGATGCAGCTTTTCCTTCTCTTTCTTAAGGATACATTTTCGTCCCACAATCTTGTACGCTTTTTTCGATAATTGTCAAAATTCTCTACCCGTCAATTTTACCTGCTCAAAGATAGGCTAATTTTCAAAAATTTCAAATTGAAGTTTCGAAGAGTGTTGAGAATGTACCAAATAAAGCAATTCTCGGACTACAAGGTGGTATTTTTAGATTCTCCTAATCTGCTGATTTTAGCTTCAAAAAATTATTTCTCCGGAGGTCTCGATTTTTGGCAAAGTCATGAAACATGGAACTGCATAAAACACATGAAAGCTTCTGAATTTTCTGCGTATTGAAACATTTTTCTCACTAAACATCATTTATGCAACATAACCAGCTTTGATTCTCTTCGAAAAAGCAGCTTTTTGGAATTTTCGGTACTTTTACGTGTTGAACTTAATCAAAAAGCCGCGGTTTTTATTGAATAAATAATTATAACGACTTGGTAAACTGCGGCTCATGTAATCTAAATTAGGTACAATGTAGCCAAAGGTTTGCTCTATATAATAGCTACCATCGCTCTTTGAAAACATCAGAACAAAAATTTTAAAAACTCGGGAAATATTTGGCGTTGTTGCTGAGCTGCTTAAAAAGCCATGGCGATAACATCGCTAAGACAGGACAGGTTAGAGAGCAAGTATAACTGTAAGAAGGAGGATAAAAAACTGAATCAAATGATGCATGAGCCGTTTATGAATTGGTGTCCTGTGAGTTTTAGTGAGCGATGAAAGAAACCGACAAAACTTTCGGTACAACCTAATAATATAACATTATTAATATAATACATACATCACATTCGTCTTGCATCTCTCACACTGAGTAGTTTGATTGCACTTTGCTGTTTACAATAGTATCCCAGCGCCGCACGGTTCAATCCAAGAAAGTAAAAGAAGCTGGTTTGACTACTTTGGAATCCACTATGTCTCCTGTGGATATTCCTAAAGCATCGGAAAAGGACGAAGATAAGTTGCTTTCACAACTTCAATCGATTTTGGCCAATAAGACTCCAGAGGCTCTGCCATTGTTGGAACAATTGATTAGTTTGATCAGGCCCCCCACTAGGGAATCCATCGGAGAAGAAAAAAGATCTCGCTCCATCGTGATTTCGGGAGTTCCTGAACTTGAGGATGCGATTGCATCTGAGCGTCAGTTACATACCGAAAATGCTGTAATGTCCATCTTAGATAAACTGGACATCGAGACCAGGCCTGTTGAAGTTTTTCGAATGGGAAGACCTAGTGGGGATAAATCGCGACTAATCAAATGCGTTTTTTCTTCTCAACAATTTTACTCCACTGCTCTCAAGAGAGCGCCTCTTTTGCGGAACAAGCCCGGCTGTGAACATATCTTTATCCGAAGTTCCATGACCCGTGAAGAGCGAGATCATGACCGGGCCCTACGTCAGCAGGCACGCGATCTTAATAATAAAGAGCATGGCGGCAACAGGGTCTTCGTAGTATACAGGGGACAAGTTGTGAGAGCTGTAGACATACCCAACATCAAGTCGTCTCTTCAAAAAAAACTAATTTTTGGCCTGGATAATCCTCTAATATCCTGTTTTCTCCTTAATGCAAGAAGTTTGGTAAACAAATTTGTAGAATTTCACCATTTCGTTCATTCTTACAAGCCAGCACTTGTTTTTATCACCGAGTCTTGGCTTAATAGCAATATCACTGACGCAGAAGTACTGGGCAACCTACCGTACAATATTTTACGTAGTGATCGGAAAAGTTAAAGGGGAGGGGGTGTCTGCATACTAATCCGATTCGATCTTTTGTTTCAAAATATTGATGTAAGACATTTTCTATCTACCGATCTACTCGCCTTTGATCTGATCGTTAATGGCTCTCATGACATCAGATTTGTGCTCATTTATCGACCACCCAATCAAACATCCACACAAGATGAAGAATTTATCCATTTTCTAGAAAACCTGGCAACTTCCACAAATAATAAGAGCCTCATTTTTCTGGGTGATTTCAATCTTGCTGGTGTGGATTGGTTTAAAATGAAAACTTTCTCTGTTTCTCCTTCCCGCTTTGCTTCCTTTTTTGTGTGTTTGGGGCTCTCACAACTTGTCACAAATCCTACCAGAAGTGCTTCAATCTTAGATTTGATATTTGCAAAAAGGGATACCGTTTACAACGTGCGAAACTATCCCCCCTTAGGTAATGCAGATCATAACACCGTAGCTTTCGATATCGCCTTGTCTGCTGGTCTAGTTGATATCAATGAACATTCGTCTATACGTGACTACTCCAAAGCTGATACCATTTCTATAAAGGCAATCTTATCCAATACTGATTGGCTAAATGTGTTTGATGGGTACTCTTCTATTGATGATCTTTACGATCGATTCTGCAAGATAGTCCGCAATCTGATCTTTCTATATGTACCTTTCAAACAAAGAATTGCCCCTTTCTCGCGATATCCTAAACACATAAGAAACCTCTATGCCCACAGAATTAGACTGTTTTTAAACAGCCATAATCCCTTGAATAATGCACAGTATAAGTCAGCCTCTGAAAAGTTATCTTTCCATTTAAAACGTTATCTAAAGCAAAAAGAAAAGGAAATGGCCAGTAAAATTACCGCACGTCATCTCTGGACATACCTGAAAAAACATACAAAGGAAAACAAATTTTTTGGTCCATTGCAAGACTCTAGTGGCAATGTTTTCTACATTTCCATTTCTAAAGCTGAAGGGCTTGCAGATTACTTTTCGAATGTATCCAACGACCCATCCCTCTCAAGTCCTATACTGCCGATCAAATCCTCTGAGGAATTTCCTTCACCGTAGATAGATCCCTATAATGTTAGACAACTTTTGAAGAAAGTTAGTCCCGCACTATCAATTACATCTGATGACATCCCAGCAATTTTCTACAACATGTTTGCCGATGAATTGGCACTCCCATTAACCCATATTTTCAATATAAGCTTGATGAATGCAGAAGTGCCCCGTCTGTGGAAATCCGCCATCGTCACTCTTCTACCCAAGATCTCTGTCAGTCCTAAGCTCTCCGACTTTAGACCAATAAGTATCCTTCCGACACCTTGTAAGATACTTGAAAAAATTGTTAACTTATTGAAATGGCTAGACAAGATACAATGTCTCCCTCAGCAACAGCATGGATTTTTGCAGGGTAGATCTACTGTCACTCAGCTTCTGGATTGCCAATTTGACTGGACAGAAGCGTTGAGTCGAAACCAGTCTGTTAGCGTGTGTATTTCGATCTAAGTAAAGCATTCGATACAGTAGATCATACTCTCTTATTATCTAGACTAGAGAGCTTAGGAATTAGAGGTCTGCAGTTACGATGGTTCGAATCTTATCTGCAAGATAGAACAATTGCAGTCAGAGTGCATGATAGGATTTCGAAGGCAAGATTCTGCAGGTCTGGAGTTCCACAAGGCAGCATCTTATCCCCAATTCTGTTCAATATATATACACTTGACCTTCCAACTGCTCTTGTTACAGACCCTCGCATTGGAGTAGCTGCGAATGCTGATGATGTAAAGATCTATATCGCTTATGACCAACATGATAAGGAGAACGCCATCATGGCACTGCGCAATTCCATCTCTCAGATGTTTGTTTGAGCAGACAGGTGGAAAATCAAAGTAAATCTCTTTAAGAGCTGCATTGTTCCTATTGGCAAAACTCCTATTTATCCGAAAATAGATGATTTTCTTGAATGCAGGTTTATGGTCAAGGATATGGGCGTTTATGTCGAATCTGGTTTGAATTATTCAAAACATATAGAAGAGATTACTTCACGTGCCACTCGAATAATGTATACGTTGCTTCGCGCTATTCAGTCATCTGACCCTAATTTTCTGCTCAGAATATATAAAACCTTTGTTCTTCCAGTAGTAGAATACTGCAGCCACGTCTGGAACCCAACTTTGAAAAAAGATATCGAAAAAATTGAGAAAATTCAAAAAGCTTCTACAAAAATTGTGTTTTATCGCGCTTTTCCAAACCCTGACTACCTTCTTGCCCTACCTGACTATAAAACCAGATTGCGCAAGCTCGGTCTCAAAACTCTTTTTTATAGAAGATTTTTAGCTGATATATTTATGGCCTTTAAAATATTGCGAGCTGAGGTAGGTTTGAAACCCAGCAAATACTGGGTCTTTCGGCCTATCAGTGAACGTCGAGCCTCTTTTAATTTGACTATTTCTAGATTTGGACGATACAATGTTTCGTTACAGCGCAACAACTTTTTTATCGAGCAATCTCTATTTTGAACAAGCTACCGGCTTCTTTCTTATCTTTAAATTCAAGTGCTCAACTGAAGAATGCTTTGAAAAAATGGATATTCTACAACTATTAGGAATGGAGGACGTTGTATGATAATAACTTTGTACCATGTTTTGGAGATGAAATGCAAATAATTCTAGTTGCTATTCCCTGCTTTCAAATTGTATCGCCTTAGCTAGAGCTTTTTATTCCTGAAACTAAACGATCTTGAAATAGCTCCTATCTTAGTTGTACAAGAAAAATATACAACCAAGTCATCAGTCATGCACTAATTCATTCCTGCGTGTATACCTAACTATAATATTAGGTTGTTACATAAGTTTTGTTACACTCAACTGAAAAAATGCCCATAACTTTCTCAAATGATCTTTCCTTGCCCCCAAACTATGTGTAATGTTGCAGATTTTTGATATATACATGCCACACATAAAATCAAATTTTGGATTTTTTTGAAATTTTTTCGAATTATTTTTGGCATATTTCCATTTTTGGTTGATGAAAAGTTTGATCTTCTAAACTGCTTTCGTATTACTACCGATGGTCCCCAAAATCCATAAAAAATTTAAAAATGTGGAAAAGAAGAATAAGAGAATTTTTAGGAAACAAAGAAAAAAATGAAGGTTGGGGTGCCCCTATAGTGTTGCCTTTATATGCACTGTAAGTCATGTGGTGAGGGCATAAGTGGCGCCAGCAGATAGCCCTTTATCCCTTCCCCATATATGCCGGATATGAGGTCTTGCCGAATTTTCTAGAGTATTCCAGAGGAAGGCGAATAAAGTGTAACGAAACTTATGTAACAACCTAATACATTGTTGGAGACTTCGATCTTACATCTAGTTGGTAGTTTGTTTGCACAAACACGAAGAAAATGGAGTATAATTTAACACATGTATGTATGTATGTATGTATGTACGAGGACAATGGATCGATGGATTGATGGATCAATGATTTGGCCGATGGATTGCTGCATCACGTACCACACGAAAGTGGTCTTTTACACCAACTACTTCATATGTCTCCGTTGCTCTTGTGTAATATGATCTATTAACTATATCCTCAACCCTGAGATCAAAGTTTCTAATAATGTGTTGAACCTCTGCAATTGAGCGCAATTCTTACCACCTATCAAAGCAAACATACATTCTATACCATATGTCTCAATATCATCTTATCAACTAACATATAAGAGTGATACAGTGCGAAAGCTAGAGCCAAACTTAACTTTGCCCTTTCTCTCCCAGTCGTTGAACTTTGCCTTTTCTCTCCCAGTCGTTTTATTGTATGCAGTATTTTGGTTTATGACTATGATTGTGTAATAGCACATCGTTCCTACGATGTATTCTATATAAATAAGTAAATAAATAAATAAATAAATAAATAAACACTTTCAATGTATGAGCAACTTCAGCAGCACTCAGAAGTGTACTATGCATTTCCCAAGTATTCGCACACAGCACATTTGTGAAGGTTCACTACTAGCATAAGTCTCAGAAAGAATGTAAGCAAATCGAGAGATTGATACCCGACAATGGGTATAATATTGCATAATTTTTGTGATATATTCCTCTTCTATCAGAAACAGTACCAAGCTTTCTAGCACTTCTCGTTTCAGTGCCAAACTACTCATCTATGGAAATGTGGAAATTCAAAGAAGTGCAGTATAGGTACTCAGTGTGTTCAGGCATATGGTAGAACCTTTATTATTGGTAGATCCAGCCATTTATCACATCAGGTATTAGTTGTCACGGCTTAGCAACCATCTAATGACTGTAATCAGATAAAATTAGGGCCTTTTTTTTAGAAGTAGTCAAAAATTTACTTAGACAGAACAGGAAATGAGCCACGCCTAGAATCGTCTCAGAATTGGGATATAAAATGCAGAGAAAAGCGGAAAAAGCGCCGAGGTAATGTATTTGGAAAACATCGGAATCTGCGTTCAAACCAAATCTGCTAAAACCAAGATTTTCAAGCAAGTTTCCGGAAATTTGCAATAGCCCATATTGAGTCCTAATCTCAAGTTAGCTGTTAAGTCTGAAACTTAGAGCAACTATAGATCGAAGAAGCATAAGGACGGATAAATAATCGATTGTGTTCAAGGATATAAATTTCAAGTAGTAGAATCATTTGCGAAAATTCTCAAAGACGAAAATCGTACACACGACAATGATGTGCATAATAAGGTGAAAAGAACTATAAGCAGAAACATTGCATGATAAAATTTATATGATGACAGCTCTGGGAGCAGACACAACTGTAACTATCACACTCCCGCTAGCGACTTTTTTGACGAATGAGGGATGTGTGACGTAGAATACCCAAGTAGGACCAAATACCATAAGATCCTGGATAAATCCCCTTACAAGAAACGATATCGCAGTAAGAATATAATAGTAGAAAAAGAACTGAAACTGATATAATAGCCAGACCAACTAAGCTCATAACAGATTCAAAATTTTTGGAAACAATTTGGAATATTAGTGCCTGTGAAAACTGTAGAAGCTGTAGAAGCATCAAATTATATTCGGCAACCCCCGCATATTAAATACACTTTCATAGTAATGGGCAAAGTTCCATTCTATTTGAAGAATTTTTTTGCGATCGCTAAGGTCTTTTCTGCCAACTGACCTGAAGAAGGCAGAATAGGCAAAGAGATAAACATAATGAGCAGACGGTCAAAAGTAATGACATTTCCGATTTATTCCATGCCAAGGTGCGCCTTCTGAAAAATCAAAAATTTACCACTTTCGCTTAGCTGAAAACAACTCAATACTTACCCGGATAGTGTACGCCATCTTATAATTGTAATTGTGAAGCAAAGGAGTACGATCACACAAGTGATAATGGACACAAAGAGCAATGCAAGACTGCTCCTCCACTACAATTACAACATTGTAATGATACTTGAAAACATTTTTATGTAGTTGTTCAAAAACAGGATAATGTGCGTCCCATACTTGCTGCTATCTCTGCTTTGCGTCTCTGACTTGCTTCATGTATGGCTGTTGAGAAACCATGTTAGCTGTTAGCGTCAGCACCAACATAGTTTGCATGTTGCAACATGTTAGCCTGGCATGCCGTGGCCAGAGAAGCAGAGCAAGGTAGCAGCAGTGGAAGGAAAGATATGTGCAAACATAGAGTGAAATCGTCAAGGAATTTGCTAATGAAAACGTGCAGCAGTTTACTTGCGAAATTGGAAAGTGGTGTCAGGAAGGAAATTCTTGAGATAGTAGTTTTTATTTTATAGCTCCCACTGATATTAAAGAGCAATGTTTCTTGCTGAGTACTGTTAACGTCCGCTGACTATATGCACTTCTAGCAAGTTAATCTTCTCGCGCCTTTTCAAAGTACAGCAAGTGGCTTTCTTACTTTGAGAAAGACAATGACGAAAGGAGGACTACGTCGCTATAGCGTTTTATATGCGCATACAGGAGAAACTAGACTTTATGTTAGAGTGAAAATCAGTGCAAGATTTCTTATTGTTAGAGTTATTCCTCTGTAATGTATTGCTGAGATGAATAGCAAGATCACAATCCTTTGGAAGCAGTAAAACATCGCGGTTTCACGAAAATGCTCCATTCTACTCCAACAGGTAAAGGAAGCGGCGACAGTAAACAGCATTTAACAGCAAAGACAAACCAACCGCTGGATATACCCTGTCATACGCCATCGTTAATGAAGCAGTCTCGTCTAGTGGAGCAAAGAATGATCTAGCCGGAAAAAGAAACCAAGTAGTCACCAATGGCAACAAATATATTGCAGGAAGTAGAAATAAGGCAAGGCGCAGTTGAACCTAAATTGCATAGAGTCTAATCGAATCATTCCATAAATTCGAGATTCTTACCTTAGCTGCGTCGATTGGAATTATAACTACAGCTACCCTCACAATAGATACGGCAATGGACGAGTAGAGGCTAATATATAGAAGGTAGTACGACAAAACATAAAGAATGGTGAAGTAAAATCCTGGCCATATTTTACATACTAGAGAAGTCAATAGCCCTGTTAGTGGAACCCGTAAGATAACGTCAACCACAAAGAATAGTAGAAACTGCAAAAATGCATCTCATCAAGATAAATACGTAAACGTAATCAGTTCTTCCTTATCCCTAGTCTCTCTTTATCTTTCTTATTTGCTAATACTTAATAAAAATAAAATAATACTTTGCTGCGGTGACAGCTCAATTTTAGACCAGAGAATGCGCAAAAAACAATCATTTTTGCAGATTCTCAAATTACAATCATCACACAAAATTTTCGATAATTATGCAATTCATGGCTTGTTCTAAAGCTAGCACTTGGAAATGACTGGGTCTCCTAGAACTAGAGATTACTAAGGTTTCAGCATTGATTGTTTTCTTTTCAGTCTGTATTAACCTTTTACTAGAAGCAAAGCCTTCATTTCACTTACGACAAGGCGATCGTGCAGAAATATCTTGTAGAATACGCTTGAAAACGATTTTGGGCATTTCAACATTCTCGAGACAATTCTATAAGTGATGACAGTGGAAGGAATAGAGTATATGACGGTGACGGAAAGCGCCCCCATGGTTAGATATCCATTCAATTTGATATCAAGCGTTTCTGCGTAAGAGCAGTTTCCATTAATAGTATCAATCCTATCCATCCTTGAACCAATAATTACTACATTTATCAGGCAGTATCGACTCAAGTAAAGACATGAATGCTTATCGAACAACACATCTTGAGCAAAAGTCAACTGGTAAATTGCAATTGAGCTTCAAATAAGACTTTAATATGAGCTTTAATCACCGAATTATGGTGATTCCTCGCTTGGTGCGTGCCGCTATTCAGCGTATCTGAGAGCTAAAACATATATAATTGATATCAAGTGTTATATAATTGATATCAAGCCTTTTTGTGCCCTTACTCAATGTTGGTAGCGATGATCATTTATTCGGGCTAACGTTTCGGCGACATTGATTTAGGCTTGGGAGCACAGAAACTTTGTAGCTTTACAAGCACTCTCTTCTGACAGAGATGAACAGCAGAAACCGAGATTGAGTTCACACCCTTCTTGAAATAGTGTCAGTTATGCACTTTTTTGCAAAAGATATGATATCAAATAATATAGAATGCTAACATTGTTCTAAATTTCTTAGAAGGCTAAATGATTGTGTAAATTCCCATAATTCTTCGCTATGAGTGTTCCTGATTAGCAGTATTTTCAAATATGTGCGCATGATGGTCGAACAGTAACAACTCTTGTCTCCTAGACTGTTTTATTCTTTTCTCACTGTATGCGAGCTGCAAATGTCGCTGAAATTTTGAATGCCAATAGAAATTTTTGCAGATATACGCCTAAAAGTATCCTGCGCGTTGCGCATAACATCGTTTTTGTATTGCTGTCTCGAATGATTAGCTATGAGAATAGCGTCGAATCTTTTGGTCATCTTGCCTGGTAATGCGGCACCAGCACGGCTATAATTCTAGGGCACTACAGGGTGCGCCACAATTATTTGCGCGTGTATCATTGAGCATACGAACATAAGACCGGCTCAGCCAGCGGTCAAGCTTGATATTATTTTCTTGGTTCTACAATACTGTATCCTAGTTGAAAGAGGTAAAATTGCCTGTATTTCTCTGACTTTGCGCGTACTGCCGCGGGTAGAGGCCCACAAACTTGCCCAGTATGTACCTTTTAGTGATCGCTTCTCTCATAGATCTAATCTTTAACTTTAAGATCACTGAGGTTCGGAATCTTTAGGAGCATTCAAAACAAAAATTTTGACTATTTAATAATTTGCGTCATCTTGCGTTTTTTCTGTCAGGAACATTGCTTTTTGCAATTCTTACTTCTCTAAATAAAGACCGATTTGGGATCTTGATAGTGCTTTTTGTATAATATGCTTACGGCATTCTGTGGCATTAAATGCAGACCAAATTTCTCATTGCCATTGTTGTGGCATTACTTTAAAAATTTTAGCGCAAATAATTTTGGCGCACCCTGTATGTAGTTATGAGCAGTCTACTTACTTCTCCCAAAAAGGATCAAGATAGCCACTCACCGTCTGCTAATTCTTACCATTTTAAACTAATGGGCATCATCTGGTGAAATGAGGAAACTGGAACTACCCATCCCCACAGTCAAGGAGTTGGAAAAGTGCTTCAAGTATTCAAAGATTGTCAAAATTTAGTTAAGCATACATAAGAGAAAAAGATACAGCATTTCTAAATGTGTCTTTCTGTTCTGTCTTGGGTTATTAAAAGTTTTATAAGATTGCATGCAATCAAATGTACCAAAATTAACACTTTGACAAAATCTTGTATAATGTTACTATAAGTGTTTAGATTTTCTCAATGATAGGATATGCAGAATATTTCGCATTTTAACAACCACTCACATTCTTGAACAAAACCTACTCCAGCAAATTTTCTTTTTAGTTTCTGATCATCTATTCCAGTAGTTGTTGAAGAGTGGAAAAAAGAGGACATTCTTTCTGCTGATTGGCAGACTTTGTGTAAAGCATTTATTGGAATAGCTAAAGCAAGGTAATGAAGTAACAAAGTTGCGTTTGGCTCTGTAATGGAAGAAAACAGCTCCGCATTTGACAGAAGTACAACACAAAGGTCCCAAGCATATACGTAAAATGACTTCGTCTTTTTATCAAATGGGTGATAATTGGTCTTAGGTGCAATCACTTAGAATGTAGAAGCTAATATCATTTATGCTCCATTATGCAGATCTCTAGGGAATTCAGCGCAATAATTGTTCAGTATGCTGCATGTTCTGGTAATTGCAGGATGCATGCAGAGTGATAGCAGTCATTGAAGTAATTTTCATAAACTCTAATCTCAACAGTTTGCAGCCTGCTGTTCTAGGCAGCTGAAACGATAATGAAAGACCGAATGAAATGCACAGCTTAATCAAGAACGTACCAATAAGGCATTATACTTTCTGTAGTTTTTCTCTCATAAGTGACCCGGATATTGTAACAGGAAGTTACGAAGTATTTAGGAAGTAAGTCTAATTAGTCTAATTATTTTTGTCCTTCATAGCCCATAGCTGTCCTCATACAAGTAAATATCAGTTTTGAATTCCTTGAAACATCTTAATTTGAACTAATTTGCATCTGACTGTATTTCTGGAAGTTTTAACATATCGCTGTTTGTTTTTCAAAAGAGAGTCCAAGTTCTACACAAATCATCAGCGTTGATCCGTCAATTTGGAAACTTGGCGTAGCGTCATCCAAGCATTTCATTTCTTTATTTCCACCCTCCCGCACACATTCCCTCGTACTTTGTCTAGCTTTGTGTGCAGGCTCTCTAAAATTGATGTCGGACCCAAAAAGGTATTAAAGAAATTTACAAAAAGAACGAAAGAGGAAACAGATATGTTCTAGGCCGCAGATTACAGAATACCTGCACGAGTGAGATAAGTAAACTGACACTGCAAAACTTAAAATGGGGTTAAACAAAAAAGGGAGACGAAGAAAAGAGGAACACCTACTGTAACCTCGGTTACTAAGCTGTGGTAGCTTAGAAAATTAATATCTGATCGAGGCCATAAAGGTAGCTTAGAAATAAGCACACTAATTCTCCATATGAAATGAAAGAGGTTTGGTTTTGAAATCATTGCAGCAGTGGCATATCACGGAAGGGGGAGCCCCCCCCCCCCCGAAAACGGGTCGCGAAACTTTCAGATGTTACTTACAAGAGTTACAAAAAGATGCAAGTACTTGTTCTTGACTTGTTGATAATTAAAATAGTTTTTAACATTAAAATTCTAGCCTTACAAAAACAAGTTTTTGGAGAGGGGGAGGGGAGGGTGACTGGCGCCACGCACCCTGTTCCTGAGATTTCGGGGTTGGGAGCCCGCGAAAATTTTGGGAAGCATACCAAAAATTTTTCAAAGAGAGTGGCCCACACCATGCACTTTTGTTAAAAGAAAATTTTTTCGCTCCTCCCACGAGCAGAACTCCTGGGTACGCCACTGCATTGCGCATATCCCACGTAGTTTTATATTTGTTTCCTTTATTTTCTTCACACGCAACACTAACCTGCAATTATTTTTTTTGCTTGTGAAGGGTCGCAGCATTGATTTTCAACATTCTGTTGATTGCTAGCCTTTAAAGCAATATTTCTCACCTTCCTACCACTAGTTTGCTCTCAACTTTGCTTAGGAGGGTTATTCAGCCCTCTCAACAGGATATCATGCTGATTTCTCAAAATACACCATTTTCTTAGATTAAAATGGGTGTATAGATGGGTAAATGTTTCAGATTTGCTCAACAACTTCCTTAGAAGTTTCAAACATGCTGATTATAAATATTAAGTTGTCCCATAGGTCTTTTTATATTTGGACTTTCAATTCGATATTTCAGAACTAGGGCATCTGGTAGGCTGCAAATTTGTGGCAGTAATTTTAACAAGGGAACGATCCCAACTTAAAGGTGGCGAATTGGAATGAGCTGTATATCATTGGATCCGTCTTGATGAGCTGATTCGAGATCTACCTTTTATATCTGCGATGCCGCTATCTGCAAAAAGTTATGAGAGGTTAAAAATGTGAAGTTTTTGGGATTACAATGCATAATGTGCTTCAAAATCCAATTAGGGAGTGTATGACCAGCATGATATTAAGTGTACTGATTTCAATGAATGCTTACATTCAAAAGAAACACAAATAATGTGTTTTTGAGTAAATAAAAAGCAACTGAAGTTCTTTGGTAAAAGTTTGAGCAATGAAAAGTTCAAATTCGGCGAATATATAGGGCCACAACTCGAGAATTAGTTGTTCCAAAACACTTACTTATTATTTGGAGTTTTTTTTGAAGGTGAGCATTTCTTAAAATCAGTACACTCGATTTCATGCTAGTCATACAGTTCTAAGTTGGATTTTGAAGCACATTATGCTGAAACCCCAAAAACTTCACATTTGCAACCGCTCATAACTTTTTGCAGAGAACGGCATCGCAGATATAAAAGGTAGATTTGGAATCAGCTCATCGAGACGCATCTAATGGTATGCGGTTTATTCCAATTCGCCACCTTAAGTGGGGATCGTTCCCTTGTAAACGAATAAGCTATACAGTCACCTATTTTCGGGGAACACAGAACTGATACGCAAAGTTTGGAAACTGAGCGCATTCTTTCTTTCTTGGTTTCTAGCCATCAGAAAAATGCAGCAAGCGCATGTATAAATATGCGATGAGGGGAGTATATGCATGAGAAAGTGGGAACTTTGCAGAGTGTTTTGAACTGACATATGACAATTTCGTTTTTTTAGAAATTCGGAAATTTTTTTGTTTTGGCTTGGAACTTGTTGCGACTAAGATTTGTGCGAAATTTCAAAAGTCATCATGTAAGGCTTGCTTCGATCTGTCGAACGTACCCCACAACCTATTGGAAGTTAGAAGAATTTACTTATGTTGCTGAAAAGTCAGGTATGAAAAGACTTATGGGACAACCTAATATTAAGTTGATGCAAAAATAATGAGCGTTTTCTAAGGACTTCAGGACAATTTTTCTCCATCAAACTTCTTCTTTGTAAAGGTTTCAGCACACTGTTAGAAAGCTCCTTTCATGCTCTATCTAATATTTTTCGGAAGGGAATTCTAGCCCACTCTGTCAAGAATTTATAGAGCTTCAAATAATCGCACTCAAAATCAGATTTTCGTTGCATTCATTCTTCTGGCCAGAATTTGAGCGCGAATGAGAGTGGTTTATCGAAGATATAGCTTCTATATGTAATGGAAATTGTCTACATTATGCATATTTGAACATATTTTTCGAAGTTATCGAAAGTGAGATATCGGCGCCTTAACATGGGTAATGGTTGTGGTCATTTTAGAGCCCATAACTTTCTTTTGTAGAATGCAGTCGCTCAAACTTTGCTCATCTCCGTAAGCGTGAGGGTAGGAATCCTATTAGCAGTTTATGCAAAAACATCCAGCTGTTCAGTACGCAGAAAGTAGAAAATTCTATACTTTGGGGTTTTGAGGCCTACTGAAAAAATGCTGAAAAAGTTTTTCCCTCTTCACTAATCTTTTTTCTCCAAGCCCTTTCCATGTATGCTTGTACTACTGGCTTGCGGCTACAAGAATGGCTGCTCAAAAATTGTAATAACAAAGTGTGAAAGGAGTTATGTTTTGTCAAAAACAACACTTCAGAAAAAAAACTCTTTTTGTTTTTCAACCCATATTTTTCTGCCCATATGAGATATGAGTATAGCTCAATGTGCACTGTACTGTGAAAAGTTCGCTGCATCTGATGGTCCTTATCACATTTCAAAATGTAGATTTTATGAGAAGTTATAGCAAGTTAAAGTGAAAAATGGGAAAACGCTCATTATTTTTGCATCAACCTAATGTTAGGTCATTCCGAAAGTAATTTCGCTTTTTTCAAACGGACGCCACATGTAATGGAACAACGATCTCTAAGAGGTCCTGGCAGCATTCGATGCAGAATTTCATCCAATTTCTGATGGTAATGAAATCTGTCAAGTTACGGTACTTTGCAGCGCAAGAATGGACATTATAGCATTTAATCAAAAAAAAATCACCCAAAGGCTTTATCATACGAAATGAGCACGTTATTCGTGATCAACACGTCAGTTAACCAATGCACCATTTTCAAGCAGGTCTATGGTTTTGACCCCCCTGCCATATATCTACGGTAACCTCGAGGTGAGTATGATATTTATGATCAGCATGTGTACTAACCTCTTTAGACTATATTTCACCCAAATTCTTTTGCCTCTTAGTAAACCCTATTGGCGCAACTCCTTTGGGGGCCCTATTTTAAAGTAAAGCGCCCCAATCCGCCGTCCGGTGAGCTATTGATCAGAATGCGGATCGCTTTCTTGGCCTAAAGATTTTGTGCGTTCCCCAAAAAGAGGTACGTGAGCGGGATTGGTCGAACAGCCAAGTGGTTATTATCCATCGCGCATGGCCATGAGTCGAGGCTGGCGCTCGTCGAGCAATCTTTGATGGCCGCTATCGAAAAAATCGATGGAGACCACTACCAAGGAATGCAACTAGCAAATAAATGATTAAAAGAAAACTAGTAGTTTTTAACGAAAATTTCTTGAAAAAACGAAAATGTTGGAATATAAGTCGAATAAAACAAATCAAGTTTGAAAGAAAAACATAAGCAACTCTGAAAAAAAAGTTTTTTTCCGTTCCTTCATCGTCATCATCTTCTCCCATTAAGGCTCCCGAAATTGTGCAGTTTGGGGGGGGGGGGTGGTGCACCGCAACAATACGTCAACTAAGTTGTCCCGTAAGTTACTCACGAGCAAGTTACGGGAATTTTGTGTGATTCTCTTCTTTTGCACACTATCTTCCTCGATTCACCCTGGAATCTGCCCTCGGCTAAGTGGCATTCTGTTAAACTGACCTGGCACTTAGCCGGGCAGTCTTTTGACTGTTCAGTCGCTATCTTAAAGCACGAGGAGGTGGGCGGTCTTAAGTTCACCCTAGGAAGTTCTTTCAAATGACTGATCTCAGGTCAGCTGACAAGGGAACTATACTTAAGGTCGTGGCCTTTTGAGATGAATGTATATTACTATACTCGCCTCGAAACGCCGATTCCGGATCTGACTTCCGTTTTCTGCTAATAGTTTTTCTGAAAGGAGTTATGGAGAATTTTTGAGCCAAGTTTGGCCGCGCGAGGGAAATATGATCGGAGTTCCACAAACCTCTGGTAGGGTGTGGTGTAGCGGTTAGAGCGATAGGCTTTATAAGTTGATACAGGTGTAGGTTTGAGTTTTTTTGTGCTTTTCAGTTTTGCATTGCCTCAATTACTCTTCTTTTTGGAAGTTAGGCATCTCGAGGTAAATGCATGCCCTTGCTCAAAGAAAGCAACGAAGAGTCATTTTTATATGAGTGTTTCCTATATTTATTTTGAAAGGTGCTTACAAAGATGAAAATGAATGGAAAATTATGTTGAACACGCTGATGGAAATCTATGACAAAATGATTAAAGCATAGGAGATGCTCGCAGGGAGCGCATTGGATAAAGAATAAGTCATTGCAGTTGGCTTTCTCGAAGCAGTATTGTACAAGGGTTTGGAATTGGCCAGGATGCTCATCAAGGAAGCCTGCGGCATACCACGTTTCGAATGAATTTACTCGAATGATGATTAATAGATACATTTTAGGCAAACAGTAATTATTTCTCCGAATTTCGCATATTTTTTGAAGAGGAAGTGCATGTATTTAGATGCCTCGAGGACGCCTAACTTTCAAAAAAATTAATTGAGGCAATGCAAAACTGGAAAGCACAAAAGGGCGCGAACCTACACCTGCATCAACTTATGAGCCTATCGCTCTAACCACTACACCACAGCCTACTAGAGTTATCCGGCACTTCGATCGTATTTCCTTCAGGCGGCCAAACTTTGCTCGAAAATTCCCTTTTAACTTCTTTCAGGGAAACGATCAGCAAATATGGAAGTCAAATCGTTATCAGCGTTTTGGGTCAAGTATTAGGTGGATCCGAAAGTTCTGTCGTATCATTTTCAAAGACTTGTAACTTCGAGGAATTCCAACGGATTTGCTCGCTTGTAATTTCATTAGAAAAAGTAAGTCTTTCGCTTTTGAACGCTGTTTTGTGGAGCTTCTGTATCATATTAGGTGTGGAGACAAAAATGGAAAATTAACACCATGTAAGCATTGACCATTTTAAGTTGGGTCACCAAAATTCTGGAATGCTGCAGAAAAATCTGAAATCGTCAGTACATATGTTTTTTTGGCCTACTCTTCGCAACTGTGAAAAGTTTGTGCTGTTTGGATGTCTCTGTGAGAAGTTATAAATATTGAGTTTACTATGGAAAACGCCAAAATAAATTAATTTGTCAATTTTCACGAATCATAACTTCTCACAGAAACTCCAAACAGCACAAACTTTTCAAAGTTGCAAAGGGTAGGCCAAAAAAATAAAATACGTACTGACGATTTCAGTTTTTTTCGCAGCGTTTTAGATTTTTAGTGACCTAACTTAAAATGGTCAAGGCTTATATGGTCTCCCTTTTACATTTTTATCTCCGCATTTAGCGCGGAACAGAAGGTCGGCAAGACGTTATCTGAAAATGAAGGACTTTTTCTTTCTAACAAAATTAAAAGCAAGCAAATCCGGTGAAATTTCGCGGTTAAAATTTTTGAAAATGAAACAACAGAACTTTCGGACCCACCTAATATAATGGTATACATCTCATCTCGAAAGACTACGGACACTAAGTATCATTCCCTTGTGAGATGAATGGGGTTTACTACGAGCTTTTGTCCCCCTCCCTTTACCGTACCTTAAGAAAAGGCCCCATAATGCAGAAAGAATATGGTATATGTGATCAGCATGTCGAATAGCACCCCTAGGTCAAGTTCCAGCGAGGTTTGTGATTTTGACCCCTTACGTACCATTTGATTCAACTGGCTTGGTTTTGGGAAGGCGGGGCTCCGTGACCTAATTAAGGCTAGCTAGTGATCAGAGAGCACTCGCGCGAGAGAGACGCAGGTGCGTCGCGGGCGCGAACGGCATTAATTATCACAGAGCCCCGTCTTCTCGAAGCCAAGCCCGTTGATGCAAAGGTTATAAACACCGTAACCCCAGAAAATGGTGCTAGCACGCAAAACGACTATTCTGATAACAGCATTTATATCGTCCACAATGCAAGCTATCCTTATAGCAACTTGAAGTTTTCAAGGCAAAGAAATTACTTTCTGTTCTAAGCAAAAGAGAAGTTTTTGCACAAACTCCAAGCGCTCTTTCATTAGTTTGCGTAAATGTGATTGCAATTATGGAGTTAGAGCTTCTCTAGTCCAATATTTTTGTCGTGGAGTTCTATGAAGACTTTCTTCTTGTCCAAGAACTACTGACAAATTTTAAAACGCCTACTTCAAGCCATGATTCACCTCGTAATCCGGTCGTAACTCTTTCTATTGTATCAAACTATGATTGCTCTGGTTTTTTGCTACAAATCACAAACTAGCCACAAGAACATTTTGTTTTCCTTCAAAAACTTTAGCCCAAAATTCTTGGCTAAACATGATAGGCAATCCGTAGCACAGTCCCACACAACAATCCTCGCTTATGAAGGCTAAAGCCGAGATTCTCTTTGGGAGTCCCAAACCTGCTTTAGCACGTCGACACAGGAAAGCCGTGTCTTCTGTTAGAAAAGAGATTGTAGATGCAGTTCCTAAAGTCATTATTGATCATCGACCGAACTCGATTGATGTAAAACATTAGGTAAAAATAATGCAAAATAATGCAAATAATGCATTTTTTACAAGGACTGGTTGTAGTCTGTAAAAGCAAACTTTCCAAACAGTTTTGAAGCAGTGTCTCGTTCAACAAATCATCAGATCGAACTCCACTTGGTGAGTCAACTCTTGGACAAAAGAGACTACGGCATTCTTATCAGAATATGTCATGACTGCCGCCTTCTACCATCTAGCGTAAATATCAGTTTTCAAGTCCTTTAGTCTCCCCTCCAGTTGGGAGCCAAAAAACCAGAAGGTTGGCAACAATAAAAGCTTCTAAAAGCTCCTTCAGGTCTGAGACCGTAACGCTCTTTGCACGTGACACAAATTACTTTGCAGGTGAAGTTCAACCTCGAGCTGTGAAAAAGTAAAAAGTGCAGAAAAAACTTCTGCAGCAGCAACAAGCATGTCATTGTCAAATTATAACTTGACTTTCCTAATTTACCAAAAACACAAGCTGTAAATTTTCAATGGCACTCGCAACCGCTAACTCGCAACCCATATGAGTGGAAATGTATGGCTCTCAAAAAATCTCAATAGCAAGTCCAGGTGTCCATGTTTGCAAATGACTGCCGACATTCCGATTGCGATCATATGAATCGTCATTCAACTTCAAACCATAGATACCGCAATTCCGTGGATATCTACATAAGCTTCTGAGTAATTCAGGAATGTTAGAGCATAGTCATATGAAAATTGACGACAGTACAGTTCTTACTCACTCGCGAATGATGTGTGCGATTCAAGGCAATTATTGCCCAAATCGATAGTAACTGTCTCGATGCCTTCATCAAAAGAACAAAGATGAATATTTCTTTTAGTGACGCCGCTTTTATTAGGTTATCCCATAAGTTTTTTCATATTCGGACCTTCAATTCGATTTTTCTCAGGAACTACAGCACCTAGTAGACTGCAAATTTTTGGCAGTAATACTGAGCGAATAAGCTATATAATCACCTACTTGCGGGAATACGGAAGTGATACAGGCAAAGTTTGAAAATTGAGCGCATTATTTTTTTCTTGGTTTCTAGCCATCAGAAAAATGCAGCAAATGCATTTATAAATATCCGATGAGGAGAGTATATGCATGAAAAAATAGGAAATTTGCAGAGCTGTTTTGAACTGAGATATGATGATTTTCGTTTTTTCGGAGATTCGGGAAAATTTTTTTATTTTGGTTTGGAGCATGTTGCGGATTGGACTTGGTGCGAACTTTTGAACGCCATCTTGTAGAGCTTACTTTGATCTGTCGAATTGTACCCTGCAATTTATCAGGAGTTCAAGAAGAACTGATTTATGTCGTCGGAAAGTCAGGTATGAAAAGACTTATGGGACAACCTAATACATGCAACGGGCGTCAATTATGTGACGTCTCTACGACACGACCATTTTTTCGCGTCTAAATGATTGTGGGACAGCCGGACGATGTTGAAGAAGTATCACACTGTGCCGTGGGCACAGCACCCGATGTGATTTCAGAACTTCTCATCGTAGACGGTTAGATTCCTCAAGTGGACTTACCCTTATTACTCCAAACCTCGGGGCTAGAAACAACCTGTTGAATCTGATTGCTATGCTAAAATTTGCTGTGTATAAGTAGACTATTTCAAAGAAGATGCACTCACTGCTTAAACATTGATTTTTCCTGGAAAAAAAACAGGTGCTGAAAGCCTAAATTCAATTCTGTTTCGGTTTTTTGGAAAGGTGGCCGGCTATCTCCTCAACCGGCTAACTCCTCAATCAAATGTTTGCACAAAAGCCTGACCTGTCAATGAACCAACAGAAATCAAATAACAAGTGCAGGCCAATGCTATCTAATCGTCAACAATAATGATCGACTGTTTATTATGCCAAAAACTGCTAGTGGTCCGGTCTTGGCCTGCTGTCATCACAGAAGCCACAGAGCGTCTGACACGGAGCCAGTTCTTGGGTGATGGCGAAGCAATCATCTTTTCTACTTAATTTTGGTTCGTAAGCTAAGATTGTAAGCCCCATGCTTATTTCTGCATCATTGTGGCGCTGTCGGCGGTGTATGCCCAATAGGATAATAGGATTCGATCTTCTAAGTCCGTCTAAGTGTTCTTTAATACGTGTGCACAATGGGCGTCCAGTTTCACCTAGATATGATTCTCTGCATGAGTGACAGGTAATATGGTACACTACACTAGACACCATACAGTCGCCTTGCTTCCCGAAAGGGCAAATAATACAGCTGGGAGTCGTGCATAGTCTGTCATAGACTCGATTGCGAACAAGTTGATTTTTGAGATTACGGGTGGCATGTCAACGACTCGTACCCGTTCCTGCAATTCTGCTCGGTTCATCAACTTTCTGACAGTCATACTTACTTCTTTTGACACGAATGGTAAGCAGAATGTAGTTTTTGTTTGGATTTCTGCAGTTCTGTGGCCGGAATCATCGACGAACCCAATGGGTTCCGTAACCCAGTGGGTTCGCGATTTCGTAATTTTGCGAATTCACAGGCTAAGATCGATATTCATCATAAGAACTGCTGGGTTCGCTAACCCACTAGCTTCGTGAATACCGGTTTCCTGGGTTAAGCCTACCCAGTGGGTTTCGGAACCCACTGAGTTCATTGATGAATACGGCCACTAATTGCCCTTACACTTGCGTATTCTATGGGTGCGCCTAGCGTCATTGAATTCTCGTGGACACGGTTGTGAGCTGTCCGTACTTGCGCTTGGAGGGAAGTGTAAGTTGTAATACTTGTAGAGGAATGCGTAGCGGTTGCATAGCGTCATGTATTTCTCCTTGATCACGCTTGCACTGAGATGCAGCCTGCTGGCAATCGACTTCTTTTTTATGAGGATCTTCTTGGAGGTTCAATTCTTCTTTCAGATGATTGTAATCATTTCTGATCGCTAGAGTCGCCTCGACTCGTCTTCCCATGGCTTGGCTTCCTCTGTGAGCTGCAGATATTGCTTGATGGAAGTCCTTGTGTTATCCTTTATTATGATCGTGAGGCAGCGGATTTCCTTGTGAACGTTCGCGAATGCCATCCTGAAATCAAAGTTTTGAATTCTATGCGTGTCCCACTTGTGATGATGAATTTTATCCTGCTAATATTGATTCTGTCGTTTTTGATTTTGGTTAAAATTAATATCTGGTTTTCATTGAGGTAGATGCGGAGGAAGTCCAATCTCTAACTGGGTCTGTTGCGACAGTCCACATAAGCTTAGAATAGCAATGACTAAGGATAGATAATAGATGAAAGTAAGAGATATTCATGCTTTCTCCGCTGTACTTAATTGTTTTTCGTGACCCCACTTTGGCTTGCACGGTTCTTCGGATGAGTAATTTATATTAGGTTGTTACATAAGTTTTGTTACACTTTCTTCGCCTTCCTCTAAAAAACTCTGGAAAATTCGGCAAGACCTCATATCCGGCGTATATGGGGAAGGGATAAAGGGCTATCTGCTGGCACCACTTATGCCCTCACCACATGACTTACAGTGAATATAAAGGCGACACTATAGGGGCACCCCAACCTTCATTTTTCTTTGTTTCCTAAAAATTCTCTTATTCTTCTTTTCCACATTTTTAAATTTTTTATGGATTTTGGGGACCATTGGTAGTAATACGAAAGCAGTTTAGAAGATCAAACTTTTCATCAACCAAAAATGGAAATATGCCAAAAATAATTCGAAAAAATTTCAAAAAAATCCAAAATTTGATTTTTCATGTGTGGCATGTATATATCAAAAATCTGCAACATTACACATAGTTTGGGGGCAAGGAAAAATCATTTGAGAAAGTTATGGGCATTTTTTCAGTTGAGTGTAACAAAACTTTTGTAACAACCTAATACTTTTCCTTTTGACAGTTCTGTTTTCTAGCTCGAGAGGACCAAAAGATTTACTGGCTTGCGTACTTGTTTCCTGGACGGCAGATTTGCAACAGCCTCTTATTTCTCCGCCTTCGTTTTTCACAAGCTTTGTTATACGACCCATTCTCCAAGAATGGTGGGTTGCTCGACGTTCGTAATGAGAACGCAGTCGTCTACTCGTGGGAGCGCTTTGGATTTGTTGTGTCCTACTTCCAACTTGTGTTTCTCTCGCAGAGCTGTGAGGTATCGTTTCCCAAATTTTCCAGAACTTGTCGGTAGATTTGCAGGAGCTTTCCAGGGCTTGAATAGTTTGCAGCTTTGTGCTGAGTACCATTTGTTCCTCGGCTGGCAGATATGGCGGGTCTTGCGCATTTGATATAGTAGTTTCGATTGAATATTCGAGAATGATTTTATTCTGCACGAAATCAATGGGTCTAATGATGGTTTCGCTGCACGAATCTGAGCTCATGTGGACTAGAGGCCTTGTGTTGAGTAGAGCATCAATCTCAACAATGTAGTCGACATTTCTTCAAACTCGTATGTTGATCCTCCAAAGTCTTGTACAGCGCTTGTTTGACTGACCTTATCAGCCTCTCACTGAATCCTCCCTGCCATGGTGCAGTTGGTGGTGTGCTTCCATACAATTTCGCGATCCCTTATATTCCTGGTGATTGCTACCTCGTGTTGCAGATTTTTGATACCACTATCCGCTAGGATTTTTCTCGCAAGAGAAATGTGGGAGCATTGTCACTTGTGATAGATTTTGGAACTCCTCTTCTTCCGAAAAATCTTCGAAGCATGTATGCAGTAGGAATGCAATGCTATGGTGGAAAGGTCTGTTCATACTCTAGGTAGATAAGTCTAGTCATCATGCAAGTGATAATCGCTCCACAAAAAAGTTCGCCCAGCTTCGACCCATAGGAAGTTTGCATCCGGAATGTGAGTCGCACAGAAGGCTCAAGAATTAGGGAAAAGTTCATATTTACGTTCAAAAAAATTCTCCGTATCTCCAACTTGTTTACACAGATTGCACACTACATCAAACACTCACATATACAAGGTTGGAAAGTACGTGGCCTAAAGTACTTCCGGTTTGAATTTTGAAGCGCTATTGTTTTATTGTGCTCATCAGACCTAGATAACATAATTTCAGTGAAAATCAGATTTCTTTGCGGTTTCTTTGATTTTTTTTTGAGATTAAAACACATCAATATAGCTTTTCATCTTTCCCTGCAATGCTTGTTACAAAAAAGGAAACATAATTCACAGAAAGCTCGGTACAATTTTTGAAAGCCCGTTCTTGATATTCCTTACATGTGCTTTTAATTGCGTAGAAGTAAGTTCGTTTGAAATATCGTACCTTGAATAACAAGAGATTCAATTTCAGGATTATTTCGTCTAAAAATTCAGCACCTGACTTTTTATATTTTATTCTCAAAATCACAACAAACGTGCAAAATTTTTGAAAACGAATATATTATACAACGAAGGTCAGAGAGTATGCTACAAATACACGTTCAAATAAGACTCGCAAAGTTATATAAAATTTTCTTTATCCCGAAACTAGGTTGATTGGTGGAACTTTATTGACTCAACGTTTCGAACAATTCGTCTTCTTCGGGAGTCTGAAAAGGATCGTAGCATTCGCATTCGTATTTCACTACACGGCCAAACGTCTCGTCAACGCTGCACGTCTAAACCTCCTCTAGTGCAATGTACTGGAAAGCTAAACCAGAGTGTTCACCTTCAGTCCACCATAAGACCAGTAGCCCGCACAACTGTGACGAACGCAGCTGAGTTTATACTCAGTGTGTCAAACTATATATTGTGTGGGATGTGAGCTTGCATAATGATAGCAGAGGCAAGAGATCATTCGTAAAGGCAAGACATTCATTTTTATTATTCATAGCAGGACTCTTGAAAGATATCTATGCTGCCTCTAGTGTTTTTCGTGCGCAAATCTCATTCTCAAAAGCCAGTGTTATACATTTCACGTCGAATGAGGTGCCATCGTGCGCTTCAAATCTATGTTTGGCTAAAGGTGATGCTTGAGTTCCTCGTCTCATACTAGCCAAGTGTTCTTCAATTCTAATGCTCAAAGGTCTACCCGTTTCGCCTATGTACAATGCTCCGCAATTTAGACACTCTGATTGGTATATAACTCCCGATTTTGCACAATCTCCTGGCTTGCCGTAGGGGCAAACAATGCAGTCCTTTGATACACATTGTATATCGTAGCATCTGTTTCTGATTAGCCGCTTTTTGATGTTGTCGCTGGGTATATCAACCAGTCTAACATCGTTTTGCAGCTGGGCTCGAAGAATGCACTGTTTAATCGCTCTGCTGACTTTATCGCAAATGAAAGGTATGCATAGCGAAAGTTTAGTGTCATTGCGCTGTCCATTGCCACTTTACCTTTATTAGATTTTCGTATTCGTAAGCGCGAGGCAGTGTTGTATCCGTTACTGAGCGCAATCTTCGTAGCCAATTCTCGAGATTCCAGTCGCTCGCTCTCGCCCGTGCATACTACATACTACAGCAGTTTTGTACATGTTACGAATTATGGCATGTTTAAGTGCTGTTGGATGAGCTGAGGATGTACTAATATATTTTTGGAGCTTCCCTTTCGATACCATTTAACATGAATGGTATTGTCAGATAAGTGTATCTGGGTGTTTAAATAGGAAAGCCAACCACTGCGAGGGGCTTCTCGTGTAAGCTTAATGTACCGCGATTGCTGGTTCAGGATGTTAAAACACTCGTCCATTTCGGACTGTGTTGAGGTTATGACGCAGCAATCATCGATGTATCGGCAGTACATTAAAGGTAGGCGTGCAATTACTCAATTACACTTTCAGACTCCCGACGAAGACGAACTGTTCGAAACGTTGAGTCAATAAAGTTCCACCAATCAACCTGATTTCGGCATAAAGAAAAAATCTTATATAACGATTGAAAAGAACATGCCCAGGTTCAAAGAAGAGAACACTGGAAATTACTCCCAAAGTTTTTTAAACGGAAGAAACTTCAACGCAACCTTGTGCCGCAATTGTCTGCTGTAATTTGGGAGATGAGAAATTGTTTTGCAAGTTACTGAAAAACTTTTGTTATTAGGTTGTAACAAAATTAATGCAGGTTTTGAATTCCGACCGCAATAAGTCATACACTTTTCATTCCTGAATAGCTTTCAAGGTATCATTTGATAGAGCAAAGCAATCTCTACAAGAAGGCCATCTTGCTTTAGCAACAACTTTGATCCACCACGAGTTTCGAGCCAAAAATAAAAAGATTCAATTGCCCGAAAAATTGAGAAAAATCGTAACTCAGTTCATAAAAAACCTACAAAAATTCTAACTTGCTCACGTAAACACTATCCGCATAAGACATCTATATACGCCTTTGCCGTATTTTTTTCTCTGTTAGAAATCAAGTAAACGGAAATTTTCGTGCATTTGCCAAAGTGTTGCTGTGCCGTTCCCACATAAGTAATTGTATACTACAAATCTGTAGAAGTGCAAACGTGAATTTCCAGCTCTCTACAAGCTTTAGTTCTCGAGAAATTTGAATTTTAGCTTGGACCACATGACTAGCGAAAACTGTATTCGATATTTTTCGAGAACTAAAGCTTGTAGAGAGCTGGAAATTCACGTTTGCACTTCTACAGATTTGTAGTATACAATTACTTATGTGGGAACGGCACAGCAACACTTTGGCAAATGCACGAAAATTTCCGTTTACTTGATTTCTAACAGAGAAAAAAATACGGCAAAGGCGTATATAGATGTCTTATGCGGATAGTGTTTACGTGAGCAAGTTAGAATTTTTGTAGGTTTTTTATGAACTGAGTTACGATTTTTCTCAATTTTTCGGGCAATTGAATCTTTTTATTTTTGGCTCGAAACTCGTGGTGGATCAAAGTTGTTGCTAAAGCAAGATGGCCTTCTTGTAGAGATTGCTTTGCTCTATCAAATGATACCTTGAAAGCTATTCAGGAATGAAAAGTGTATGACTTATTGCGGTCGGAATTCAAAACCTGCATTAATTTTGTTACAACCTAATATATAAAGAAAGTCTAGACCTAGGACTACCTGTAAAAAAGCGGGACCTGTTTTCGTTTTTTGACGTGGAAAAAAAAGTCAGATAACGCACTCTTCCTCTCCTCAAGGAAGATGAAAAAATTGTTTACTTCCAAGTTTCTTAGGGTTCTCAAAGCACAAAATAATTTTCCTTGTTAATTCAACGTTTTCTAGGTTCGACGAACACATATAGCAGAAATCGGGTCAGGATTCGCAGTTGAAGTACTTGAGGCCACAAACTTTTCAAATACCCTGTACCTTTCCTGTATTTTTTCCTCATTTACAAATCGAAAAAGGTTATGCTGTTTCTATCCATGTAGTTGCATACCAAAAGCCGTTGAAAGTATGCCGTAAATTTTCAGCTTTCCACAAGCTCTAGTTTTCGAAAAATTGATTTAGCTTTTCTCACTTTGATGTTCAATGCTAAATTCGGTATTTTTCGAAAACTAGGGCTGTGGAAAGCAGAATATTTACCGTTATACTTCAGGGCTTGGACTATTACACAAGTGGAAACAGCATAGCTTTGTTTTTGTAAAAACAAAATTATCGTCTCGATTTTTAGATGAGGAAGAAATACAGGAATGTTACATGTGAGTGTCTGATGTAGTGTGCAATCTGTGTGAACAAGTTGGAAATACGGAGGATTTTTTTGAACGTAGATATGAATTTTTTCTAATTTTTAGCCTTCATTGCGACTCACATTCCAGATGCAAACTTATGGTGGGTCGAAGCTGGCGCAAACTTTACATGCCATCTTATAGAGCTTGCTTTGCTCTGACGAATGGTACCCTGGAGCGTTATTAAAATTATGAAGTTTGCGACTTATTGCTGTAAGAATTTAAGGTGTAACAAGAGTTATGTAACTATTTAATATAACAACCTTTCCCGCTAGTGCAGTTTCTTCTCCATCAAGGTACACATTGTGGTGTTCATTGAATTTTTCCAAGCAATGGGGAAAGACGGATGTTGTCCTCTAGTCGTTGATTGACTCTGTTGACTACAATCTTTATAAAGCTAACATTCTTGATGTGATCCTTTTGGTGGTAGAGAATGGGGTAGCCTCTTGAGTCTTTAAGAATGCCAGAGTGTTACAGATCGACTGCCTCCGACACAGCTTGGCTGACGAGTGCCATCTCGGCTGGCAAAGTTGTGTCGTTGGTCTCCTTAGCCATTCGAAATAATTTGTAACTTGTTACCAGTTTTCCGGTGAATCTCTCAAGAAGAGTGGTCCTGTCCACCAGAATGGTCCTTTAGTTGGCCTTCATTCAATCCTCTTGCTCCGCAATCTGCTGGGTTTTGTTCAGTGCAAACATAACCGCAGTAGATCCTTAGGCGTAGGTGATCGTTTATCTCGGTAGACTCTCCCAGTCTATTGAGGACCATCACTCTGCATCCTTGAGTGGTTTTTTTTCTTTACCCAGTTATGAACGATTTCGGAGTCTGAAAAAGATATACCTTCTCGATTGCGGTAATAACTTGAAGTTGCGTCACTACCGAATTTATCACTTGTTTGGCTATAGTAGCGGCATTTAGCTTCTTGTTCGGTATTGTAGCCTCGTATATGATTGATGGCAGTTTCCCCTATGCTAACAAGGGACTAGTTGCAGTTTCTGACTTTGGATAGACGCACATGGCTATAGCTTTAGCACTGACATCCGCGAATGCAGCTAGTTCTACCTTTGCATGTTTTTCGGTAAAAAATCTGGGTATCTCTTTGCTAAATCCTCGCATACTGCCCCATATTTGTTGCCATTTATGTGCTCGGCCTCTGTCTAACGTGGTGTCCCACTCAATCTTGACCTTCCAAAGTGGCTGGAGAAACACTTTTGACCTGTGGGTCAATGATTGCTTCCAACCCATAGGGCTAGTAACTGTCCGTTTGGTAAGCAGTTTCGGTGCGATCATATTGCGTGAGACTTCAAGTCGGTCTGTCGAGAGTTCCAGCGTATTTCCAAAACCTTAGATGATACTTCCGACGATCTACCTCTACTCAGATAATCGCCGTGGGCAGGCGGTCCGCAAATCCGCGCTTTTCTGCAGGCGGTCAGCAGAATTTTGGGGCGTGCCCAAATCTTCAGCGGGCGGAACTTCCTTTACGGTCGTATATTCTGCCAGCGGGCAGCAATGCAGTATTTTCTAGCGCTCGTTAAGTAATTTCTTTCAGCGAGCGCTGGCCAAGCTTTCAGCAAGCGCTCGGACTTTTTTTACCCAGGGACGCCGAGAAAAGGTGAGACTCTATGTGGCGGAGGTGCCATCGATGGTTTTATTATCCAGATTTGGAGTACCTTTTTTCAGTGGAGGGTACCAAGGTCTCCAAGCGTTGGTCTAAAAACTGGCCAAAATTATCCCAAATTTCTGCAAGCGGACCGCAAGAAATCAGCGAACTACTTTTCCGGTGCCCGCTTGCTCAGAATTCGCATGGCCGCCTGCCCCCGACGATTATCTGAGTACTTGTAATTCTGTTCATCGTTTGTTCTCCATTGCTCACGAATTCGCGGATTTCTCTTGAGCACGTCGAACATTTGTTTCATTTTCCGGTAACAAGTTGAAGCTTCTTCAACCCTATCTAACGTCACTACTAAGTTATCTACATAATATCTACATAAATGTTGTCTTTGATTTCGTTTAGCATCTTCTCAGGTAATCGCCGGGGGCAGGCGGTCCGCAAACTCGCGCTTTTCTGCAAGCGGTCAGCAGAATTTTGGGGCGTGGCCAAACCTTTAGCGGGCGGCACTTTCTTTACAGTCGCAAATTCTGCCAGCGGGCAGCAATACAGCATTTTTTGCAAGCGCTCGGCAAATAATTTCTTTCAGCGAGCGCTGGCCAAACTTTCAGCAAGCGCTCGGACTCTTTTTACGCATTATCGGGCGTACGTCGAGCACAGGTAAGACTCTGTGTGAGGTGTCACCGTTGGTTTAATTACTCAAGTTTGAGGTACTTTCTCTCAGCGGAAAGCACCTGGGGACTGCGCGGTCCTTCACAAAGGACCGCGCGGCCCCCGAAAATTTTGCATATTCTCGCGGAAAGTCCGCGAGAATGCGGCCACTGCGCCGCAGCTAATCTATAAGAAAACCGCGATTGTTTTCCACACATTCGTCTAAAATTTCGCTAATTTCGCTAAAATTATTCCAAATTTCTGCAAGCGGGCCACAACAAATCAGCGAACTATTTTTCCGGTGCGCGCTTGCTCAAAATTCGCATGGCCGCCTGCCCCCGGCGATTATCTGAGTAAGACTCTGTGTGGCAGAGGTGTCACCGTTGGTTTAATTACTCAAGTTTGAGGTACTTTCTCTCAACGAAAAGTACCTGGGAGTTGCGCGGTCCTCCACAAAGGACCGTGCGGCCCTCGAAATTTTTGCATATTTTCGCGGAAAGTCCGCGAGAATGCGGCCACTGCGCCGCAGCTAATTTATAAAGAAACCGCGATTGTTCTCCAAGCATTCATCTTTGATTTCGCCAACTTTCTTCCAAATCTCTGCAAGCGGGCCGCAAAAAATCAACGAACTATTTTTCCGGTGCGCGCTTGCTCAAAATTCGCATGGCCGCCTGCCCTCGGCGATTATCTGAGTATTGGTCCGAGTGGTAGTGCATGGTTGCCGCAAACAGTGCAAAGGCTTGCTAGTGTAATTTGGCCTCGGTTTCAACTAACCTAGTACAATTGCTAAAAATACTGCTTTCGTTGAGCCGATGCACCAAACTCGTAGAAAATCTTGTTCTGAGTTTATGCCACGCGGTTGCAAATGTAGTGTATGTGGGTATTACCGGTATGTGGGTATGTGTATGTGGGTATTATTGTGGGTATGTGGGTACCTCAAACCGAAACCGAAAAAAACCGTATTATTCACTCTCTGGATCAAACCGAAAAAAAAGGTATTACCGTAATTAAACTTCATTTATGAACAAAACACAGTATTTGATGACAAAGAAGATGAGAGAGGAGTGCCACCAGGGACTTGTCAACTCAAACTATCTTCTCAAGATACTTATGACTGATCCCTCTAAGACTTCTTACAAGGGAAGTTCGCCGAATCGAAGTGGCCGATTGACATGTGGTGTATACCCGGGCTCGGGGCTCGGGAGGTTAGTATCAAATGTGCACCCATTAGCTGCGACGCGTTATTGTGAAGCAAGTTATGGGCCTCTGAAGTTTTTGTCCTGTGCATGTGTAGCGAACGCATAAACACTCCAATCGTGGTCGTGTGGTGTAGTGGAAGTGTCTCGGACTCACAGGTGACCGGTGAGGGTTCGAATCCTGTTGCTGTCCACGTTTTTTGCGTTCTTCCCAAATTTCATTTTTTACCTGTTTTATGTACTATTGAGTTAAAAAATGACACACGCGGCTTACGGGATGATTTTTCTCACGAACATTCGATCAAAGTTTCATATGTAAAATTTTCGGGCAAACTTCTTGCTTTGACCAATCAAACTTTATCCAAAGCCTATATAATATTAGATTGCTCACAAATAATCAACTATTGAGATCATATGTGATAAGCTATGACAAAATGGTTGAAGCACAGGTACTTCTCGCAATGTGCACAACGAATAAATATAATGTCATTGCATTCTTCTATCTCACAGCAAGCATTTGAGTTCAGATTATAAGAAAAACAAAACTGTAGCGGCGTTTCAAAGGATTCAGGGTGCTCATCCACATACCCTGCGGCATGCCATGAGTATGCGAGAAAACCCTTGAAACGCGGCGAACAGAACTGGAAATAGACAAGTGAAATTATCTTTAAAATCGAGTCTCTATGATGCAGCGGGAATTCAATTTCGTGAGTGTGAACAAATGAAACAAAAGGCTTATAGACCGATTTAAATGGCAGGAAAAAATAAACATCAAGTGGTTGCACCATTGATGTGGTTCCCGCAGGAATATTCATAATTTTAAGACTTTTGCCCTCTGGCAATGCGGACATAATTGAATCATGATCTTTGAATGAAGACACGAATCAACAAGTAAGAGAGTTGCTGCCGGAGAGTTTGGTGAAGCTACACATGAACGCACCCAGTCCAGTAAAAGTTGCTTGTTCATCATGTACGTAGTATTGGCACGGATTTCAAGATTATGTGCTTCAAAGTGCCCTCTAGCGGGGAAATGCCCTTGTTTTTCCTAGAGAATTAAAATCAGGCATATAAAATTGTATTAATTCAAAGTACCTGCATCACCACATAGAGTTTCGCTCCAAGGTGGCCGTCTGCATACAGAATCGGCATAATGGTAAATGAGTGAGTCGTTGCGGATACCGACTGCACTACCCTTTCAACCTTTTTCGAGCCTTTCTCTGCCAACGACCGAGCGGAGTGAATTTCTTTTACAAACCCACTTGATCGGCGTTGCAGATCAACGCAAGCGGCCATCTTTCCATTTCTGGAATTATCTCCTTGACTTATGCCTCAATGGAAGTAGCACAATTACCTTCTTTCACTTTGCTCACGAATGCTTGAGCATTTCTTGTAAGGGTTTCTTTGTCCAAAAAGTTTTTTTTGGATATAAAAGTTGTTACCCTTCGCGAAACGATGTTGTTCCTTTTCTTGAACGTATTTATCCAGGTATGACCAGCATGGAAATTGTCTATGTGAAGCTCGTCTCTATTGATTTGCAGAGCGAAATCTCTCAAATCGTGATCGTGGAGAGAAATTCCCAACATTAATTTCGATGTTACAACTTCCTTCAGCCTTTCGACCAGTGATCGGAGCCGTATACGGCGGTCAGCAAGTCTCTCACCTAGATATTCAACATATTTCTTCCAAATAATATGTCGAACACTTCAACTCACGATCTTTTTCAATCTCCCTCAATTTCACCAAATGATACGGGGTTTTGATGAATCGAAACTTATTAGTCATGCAGGATAGCGGACGACTTCCCTTTTCCGTTGAACGGTAGAAGGCAATTGCCTTTTCAACCTACAGTAGCACATTAAAATGGCAGCGGAAACACGCCAAATTTACACACCATTTCGCCGGATACTTCTGTGTCTCCGAATAGGACCGATCCGCATCTGCTTGATGTGGGCTGCTCATTTTCATCGTCACCAGACCATTCTTCGCCCTCGTTGGCCTCTTCTATCACATCGTCTTCGTCCGATTCGATATCGAGGGCATCAGTAGCTGCTTCACGCAAGATGTATGCGAACTTGTCGATTACTTTTTGTTCATTCCTAGTCGGTTTACGCATATTGTCGCAGGAGCCAAAATCCTTTGACAAATATGCTAAAACCAATTTTGGGCAGAACATAGCAACGACTTTTGAGCGACGGCTTGTCAATTGACTTTGAAGGCTTGCCAAATTCTCACTCCCACATACTATCTTCGGTTGCACGTAATATTTACGTGACAATTTCCAAGTTGTATCACGTCGTACTATTGATTCTTGCTAATGGGCTACTTGTGAGAATGACACGGCAGGATGTATAATTAGTAGAGTTTAACCAACCGTGTGTGTCATTTTTTAACTCAATAATACATAAAACAGGTAAAAAATGAAATTTGGGAAGAACGCAAAAAACGTGGACAGCAACAGGATTCGAACCCTCACCGGTCACCTGTGAGTCCGAGGCACTATCCACTACACCACACGACCACGATTGGAGTGTTTATGCGTTCGCTACACATGCACAGGACAAAAACTTCAGAGGCCCATAACTTGCTTCACAATAACGCGTCGCAGCTAATGGGTGCACATTTGATACTAACCTCCCGAGCCCCGAGCCCGGGTATACACCACATGTCAATCGGCCACTTCGATTCGGCGAACTTCCCTTGTTAGTAAGCTGGGTACTTGTCGTGTGGATCTAATCCTACCCCTAGAAGAGTTGTGAAGAGAGACTTGTTAGTGTCGGAGACTATTGTTTTCACCCCAGGAGCTAATCCTACCTCCACTTGTGGAGAGACTTGTGGAAAACTGCTCGACCTTACTCATCCATGAGTATTATTCACCCTCTGGATAATATGCCACGTCATCATTGTTAACTGATCTAGTGATGAGCCTGGATAATTTAAATGTGTAATCAGGTCAAAGCTAGGGCAATGATAAACTGATAGGGCGTTAGCATTCACTTGTCCTTAGTTGTCTGGTCACCTACTTCCGTTGCGGGGTACTGTTTCAAAATTAGAGGTCTATCAACAGAATCAACACTAACAAGAATAAATATGAACAATAAAATAAACACAACGATCAACATGGTATCACTTCACTGGCATTGAATTCAATACATATACCATTGAATTCGCCTTTCGCGACAAGTACGTGAAGGCGACACCTTGTTCGAAGCTGCTCACTACCGCGCTGCAGTGGTGCATGCAGTCACTCGACTGAGATGAGAAGGGAATACAAGTGGATAAACGATACTTTTCAATACTTTCAATACTTTTTTTGCAAACGATGTCGTTATCCGAAACGTTAGCGAAGCCGAGGAGATGTTGCATGAGTTGAATGAAAACTGAAGCAGGTTGGCATTTCTTGAGAAACACTTGACGCAGTGAAGGCCAGTTACATTTGTATGAATCACCGATGGAAGAGACCACATCCTACGTTAACTAGGGCGTGTGTTTTCTATGTTGTAAAACATGATAAACCCTAGCACTTTGCTTTTTTCATTTCTTATCTTGTCCTATATTTCTCTACGTTGTACGTTCTATACGTCCGTAAATTATATTGTAAGATCTATATAGCTCTGCGTGACTTTTTGACGGCTTGATGAAAAGCAAAGAAGAGAAAGTGTTCAAAAAGACGCATTTTCTAGTGCACGCTTACTTCACGTCACGCATTTAAATGTTGTAAACATGTGATTGTCCTTTACGCAACGTTCCTAAAGGCATAATATCCTTTGAGGACCTTTTCTTGTTCAATTGTTCATCGGATCGTCAAAGAATGTAATTGTTACATGTTTGTAGAGTACAGTTGGATGATACGAGAAGAACACGATAAGTTAAAAGAAGTAACATTGAGAGTGTTCAGGAAATTGTTATTCCACACCCGGTTTATTTTAAACTGTTTTGGCGGACACCATAATAACTGTATTTGTAGGTTTTGCTTCAAAGGCAGGATGTGTAAGGTAAAAAACCCAGGTTGGCACAAAAACCAGCACATCGTAGCAGAATCCTCTCACTAGAAAAGACAGCTCGTAAAGTATGGCAAAGTAGAAAAACATCTGCAAACAACTTTTATTCATAAAACTGAAACCGTTCCCTCACCACGAAACTGGAGAGAGAGCAAGCATCCAACACTTACGTCAAGAATGCAGTTGAAGCACAACGAAACGCATAATGAGCATGTAAGTAGTAGCAACGACTTTTCTGTTCGATTCCACGTCATCGATGTCCTTCTGCAACCCAATTTATGTGCTCGCTACATTTTCAATCGTCAGCCTTACTTTTGTAAAATCCGCCATCTAATGATCGTAATTGAAAGACAAGTGAGATCCAAGAAACATGATACGCATGAGGCGATGAGCAAAGCAAAACTGCTCCTCCACTGAATAATCGAATTTTGTTATGGCCTACTAACCTTGGAAAAAAGAGTACTGCCATTGAACCCTACTTCTAAGTGCTGGTCCTCAATATGTCATATGAGTAGCAAACATTTATCAGGGGATGCGCTACCAATGCTGCTCTCTCCAAGTACCGGGATGATCTCGGCTTGACAATGCTGGCGCATTTTTCTCGGATTCTACCCTATTCTTATTAGAATTTTTTCGAGTGTTGCTCATGCTCATGTACACCTAAATCCACTTCTTCTCTCGTGTATCACAAAAGGGGGGGGGGAGAGGAACTGGGTTATCAAGGGAAAGGTCAGGATCCGAAGTGACCAACCCAAACAAGATGCATACCATTTGATGCAACATAAAACACAGGCTCCAAATCCGTCTCGCTTATTTGGCGGACCAAGATATGAGCCACTGTATTGCAAAAAAAGGGCATGCAACGTTCAAATTTAGATATAACCCATGTTTGGCTTAGAAGCACCATACGCTCTGAGTTAGGGGTTCTGAGCTTTTGGCATAGGAGTCTTGAGCTTCTGGTAGGACAAGATAGTAAGGCCCCTTATCAAGCCAGTGTCCGAATAGCGGCGCAAAATGTTACTTCGGAATCGAGAAAATCGCTCCGGAATAACACAGAGAGCAGAGAACACCTAGGCGGATCCACCTCTTTTTGTAGTCGTTCCGGCAAACCCGCCCTGCGGATTTTTTTTCGGGACCGGGTTGTCGAGGTTTATGCCTATATTCGACTTCACGTTCGTTCCGAAGCCTTCTCATATCAGGGACATGAAAAGGTTTCGGAACGAAAAAAAACAGAGGACTCGAGGATCTGTGTGGACGGCAGAGGCAGACCGAGAGGGTAGAACGTTCCTCCTCCGAGCCATATCCTCACTCCTAAGGGTGTGCTTGCCAGGCACATTCGGACTAGCTGAGACTATGAGCTCTTCAGTATATCAAGACATTGCAAGCCCTCCCCCCCCTTTGCGTCGCTTCAGATGGTGAAACCGGAATTTTAAAAAAGTTTTGAAATTTCAAAACCACATTTCGGACTTAGGGGTTTCGAGGTTGCTCTTTCGGTAATGAGATGGGCATTATCAGCCCCCGACGTATTCTCAAACTGAATATAGAGAAAAACAATACGGAATTACATACGTATTTCTGCATTTGTCATTTTTTTCTTAGGGAAATAATTGGTTTTGTAGAACTAGCACTTTTTGTTTCCAAAAAATTTAAAAAATCAAATCGCGGATGATGTTGCAAAAAACATATAGGCTTCTGCATGACGAAGGCGCAAAACCTTTAGGCGCGAGCGGCTTTATTAGCCGCAGAACGCATGAGGCACAGGATTTACAAGTGAAGATACGCGCGCCGCATTCTCGCCCGCTCAACTGTAATTGCTTCTGCGCCTTCGTCATGCAGTAGCGTTTACATCGTTATCGAAAAAGCAATTTCAAAAACCTGTAAGCCTGAACTTCGGTTTTGTTATGAAACGGAAATCGTAATCCTCTAAATTCGAAATTCTGATGTTGGCTGGGTATTATCGGTGGAAACCTTGACTCTGCAATAACAAATCTCGGCGCTATTCCACTATTTGGGCCCCAAAATTTCAAAATCGTGAATGTCGCTGTAACTCGTCGATGGGGATTATTCGATATGCTGGCTACGGTTGCCACATTCTTTTTGTACGAAAATGTCATTCGGTGGGGCTACGGTGAGCATACGGCAGGGAGACAAAAAAAATTTGGCTGACTTCGGTCTAGGGGGGTTTTCTGACGTGCTAATCCACGAATATTAAATTCTTTATGCATTCTGCGGCTTTTTTCATAAAGTTACGGTAGTTATACGACATGAGGTCAAAACTCACAATTTAGCTCCAAACTTCGCCTAGCGTGTTATTTAGCCCGCTGAACATGACTATCCACGTTAAGTTCTCAAAAAAGCGCCATTTTCTTGAACTACGATGGGTATACAGTAGATAGGTCGAAGTTCGGAATTTGTTTACAACTTTGCCTAGAAAGGTTGTTGAGCATGCTGATTACGGATAGCTTGCTCGCTGCAGTAACGCATTATTGTCGAGTTACGGTAGTTTTCAGCCTATGGATTAGAAATTTCTTCGTCTTTCGGACCAGTTTAGATCACATAAATCTCAAAGGGCTTTGCCATATGGAATGTGCATGACTAGCGAGTCGAATAGCCCCCTGCACACATTTCAAGCAGGTCTATGATTTTGAGCCTTCTACCATATACCCACCGTAGGTCCGCAAAAAGGTTCTAAAATGCAAGGGGAGTATGATATTTGTGAACAGCATGTAAAATATCTCCTTTGGACCGAATTCAGCCAAATTTGAGAGTTTGACTCTCTACCGTAAACCTACCGAAATCTCGCGACAAGGTCATGAAATGCAGAAAGAATATGGCCCGTAGTAAAGCTCGGTCAGGAGAGATGATCTCCGCTGAGGCCCTTAGGCGAGGTTCCGTCAGGTGAAATGACGACAGCCCACTTCCCCATACTGAAAGAATGCAATGTCACCTGACATGTGAGCCTCAGGTCAGGTTCGGCAGGGAGATCATCTCTCTCCGAGTCATCGGAGATGATCCGAGCGATGATCTCCCGAAATAGTGTGCGAATGAGGAAATATTAGGTTGTCAAGAAAATAATGTCCGTTTTTATTTGCTTGCTTTAACAAAACAACCAAACTCAATCCAACAAAGGATAAGGGGTACTGTTCGATAGAGCAAAGCAAGCTCTACAAGATGGCACTCATGTCTTTGCGCCATGCTCGATCCACGGAGAGTTCGAACTCAAAATCTAAAGATTTCCAAATGCCCAAAAAATCGAAAAAAATCAGATCTTTGTCCAAATAATTTCTACGGACCTCCCACTCGCTCACATCAATACTATCGATATCTGATATCCATATGTGCGATTGCCGTATTTTTCCCTTGACTAGAAACTGAGAAAACGAAAATTTCCCTGATTTTCAAGCAATGCTGAGCCGTTTTTGCATATGCAGTTCTATACTACAAGCGTAGGTAAGTATATCTGTAGATTTTTAGCCCATTCCAAGCGGTAGTTTTCGAGAAATGTCGATTTTAGCACTGAAACTGAAGCGAAAAAGTCCGAATTCGTTATTTTTCCAAAACTACCGCTTGGAATGGGCTGAAAATCTACAGTTATGCTTACTTAGGCTTGTAGTATAGAACTACGTATGCAAAAACGGCTCAGCATTGCTTTGAGAAAATCAGGGAAATTTTCGTTTTCTCAGTTTCTAGTCAAGGAAAAAATACGGCAATCGCACATATGGATATCAGATGTCGATAATATTGATGTGAGCGAGTGGGAGGTCCGTAGAAATTATTTGGACGAAGATCTGATTTTTTCGATTTTTTGGGCATTTGGAAATCTTTAGATTTTGAGTTTGAACTCTCCGTGGATCGAGCATGGCGCAAAGAAATGAATGCCATCTTGTTGAGCTTGCTTTGCTCTATCGAACAGTACCCCTTATCCTTTGTTGGATTGAGTTTGGTTGTTTTGTTAAAGCAAGCAAATAAAAACGGACATTATTTTCTTGACAACCTAATACAAAGAGAATTTACTCCAACAAGGAGAGGATACTTAGTCGAAAGCACCAATCCGGATGAGACACGTATCATCTCAAACGCTTGACACGCTGATTGTAAATCTGTAGTTTTTAGCAGCGGAGCGGTTTTGTAGAAGGAGTTATGAGGGGTATTTCCATTTGGGGTTGAGGCGCCCTCCAGCAGGTCTCCCCTTACCCTACTGCTACCAACTGGTAGCAACTGGCTAGTGGTAATTTGAATGAAGATTACATTAAGAATTTTATTACTCGTATTACTTTGATTCTTTAACACTTCCAATTTCATTTAGCATCAATATCGTCCGAAATTTCAGGCTAGGGCTCTGGAGCCATTTAAAAGCTCAAAAACTGCGATAAAGTTGCATGCGAAGGGGATTAAAACCTTGACACTCTCTTTATCAAGCAAGGCACTTACCACTAGGCCACTTGCCACCAGTTGGTACTCCTCTACAGTGCTCATAGATAAGGGGAAACCTGCTGGAGGGCGCCTCAACCCGAAAAGGAAACACCCCTCATAACTCCTTCTACAAAACCGCTCCGCTGCTAAAAACTGCAGATTTGGAGTCACGTTTCATGCGCTTTAAGATGATATGTGTCTCATCCGGATTGGTGCTTTCGACTAACAAGGAAAGGATACTTGGTGACCGTGGCCTTTCGAAATTAAACGTACACCATTGAATGCATCTTGAAGCGCTGATTCCAAATCTGTTTTCTTTATCTGCTGTGCGCTCTTCCGAAAGAAGTTATGAACATTTCTTGTCACCAAAATTTGCACTGTTTTTGATGCAGGATTCACCAATATCGTTGGAATGTTCGCTTACGCACTACCAAAAAGCGTACAAATAAAGTAAAGCTTCACGTTAAGCTCAGGAAAACTATCACCGATACATAAGAGTCTAAAAAGCTGGGATACTGACGATTTTGACTGCCTAAATCTCGCAAAATCAATATGGAAAAAAGTCCATAACTTCGTTCAGGGAGTCGCACAGCAGGCAATGAACATAGATTTAGAATCAGCGTTCCAAGACGCACCTACTGGTATACATCTCATTGCAAAAGGTCACGGTCACCGAGTATCCTTCCCTCGTAAGTATCCTCTCCTTGTAAGTAACTTACTCTTGAGTATCGTCTATTCCCCACAATATAGCAGGCGGAGCTTTGCCAACGTTTGCCAACGCGGCAGTTTTTGACACAAGGTAGTACAAAAACTAATGCTTTAAAATGGAGATTAAACAAATTTTCCAACGTGTCAAAATGTCTGCAGGGCCACGCCCGCTATATGCATTGGAATCGCCTATAACTTACGGTGCACGTCATTCAACATGTCGAACATCTGAATAAGGAGCCACAGTGCAGGCTGACAACTTTGACAAGATGTAACAAGTGCGGCCACATCTTCTCCGCTAGGACCAAACACAAAGATGTGAATACTTTATGAACGGATTTTGACTTGTATACTTGCATATAAACATGGCGTATCCAATCATATCAATGTGGATGGCTGGAATCATCGATCGATGGCTCAAATGAGGCGGAGCTGACTCGTCGAAGCCTCAACTGAAGCTTTCCTCAGTTGAGATCGAATGAGGCAGCTTTACTACGGGCCTATGATATCAATGATCAGCATGGCAAACAACCCCTCTAAATTTTGACGGAAACGATTTTGACCCCCTAGCGTATACCCACCGTAACCCCGGAAAACGGCGCTACCGCGCAAAACTAATATGATATCCAGCATCAGCGGGTCGAATGACCTCTTCAGACCGAGTTTAAACAAGATCGAAGGCTTCGAAATTTTGGGGCCCAGGTACTGGAATAGCGCCCAAATCTCATTTCAGAAAGAGCAACCTCGAATTTTCCTAAACCCAAAATTTGGTCTTGATTGAAGCGATTTCGCCTGAAATCCCGGCTTCAGCATCTGAAGCAACACTGAATGCAGGAGCGGGGCTTGCAATGTCTTGGTATTCCGAAGAGCTCGTTATAATAGCTAGTCCGAATGTGCCTGGCAGGCATATCACTTATGTGCGAGGCAGTGGCGTACCCAGGATTTCCGCTCGGGGGGGGGGGAGCGCGACAAAAATTTTTTTCAAATGAAGGTGCGTGGCGCCAGCCACGCACTCCGAAAAAATTTTTGGGGTTCTTCTAAGAATTTTTGCGGGTCCCCAACCCCTAAAATCTGGGAAAAGAGGGCGTGGCGTGAGCCACGCCCACGAAAAAAATTTTTATATAGGGCTAATTTGAATTTTTAAAATTTTTTCAAAATTATTTTAATTATTTACAAAAACAAACAAGTCACTTGCACATTTTCATGACCCATATAAGTAACTTTCAAAAATTTCGAAACCCATTCTCGGGAGGGGGGGCGCCCCCCTCCCCCGCCCCCCCCCCCCCACCCTCGGTACGCCACTGGTGCGAGGATATGGCTAGAGCGAGAAACATCCGCCCTCCGGACCGAGGGGGGGGGGAGGAGGGCGACCCCCACCCCCCGAGAATAGGCTGTGAAATTTTTGAAAGTTACTTTTCACTTGAAAATGTGCAAGTGACATATTTATACTTCTCATTGATAATAGCCTTGCCCGTATTAGCCTTTGTAAAAAAAAATCCGCCCCTTTTTCTAAAAACTTGAGGTCATGAGCCCGCAAAAATTTTGGGAAGCATCCCAAAATTTCGGAATGCGTAGCCAACGCTACGCATCTTTATTAACAAAAAGCTTTGTCCCCCGCCCCCCCCCCCCGGAGGGGAATCCTGGGACCGCCACTGGTGGACGGTGCCTACTTGAACCTGGGTGTTCTATATATTCCATACCCATAGGTGAGCTATAAAGCCAAAAATGCATTCAAATTTGCAACTTATAACTGCGATTTTTTCTTGCAATAAAGCTTCCTACTTCGTCCACAAAGGCGTTCTGCAATGAAAGACAGATTTGAGGTGCTCGGAACGGCACTTCGATTACTGACGATTACCGTAAGATTCAAATCAAGCGTAATAACTCTTCCTTATTTTCTCTCCATGCAAATCATCACTCAACCTAGCATGCAGTTTCTCATCTCACATACAAGTTACGATGAAACGTTCACATATCCAGTGACACGTATGCATCACTCGCGCGTAAATTCGTAAATAAAACCGGTAAATCATTTCTCCTTTCTTCTGTCTCTGCTTTTTTGTACACACACGTGGGGAGCATTTACTGATGTTGTGTTTGATACGATAAGACCATTATTAGTATTTTCATAATAACAAATGATAATTGGTATGTAAAACAAAACACATCAGACTACTACGTGACGCAAATTAACAACCTGCTTCACTCATTCAGAGTCAAAGGAATAGAGGCAAGAAAGAAGAGCGTTGAAAATATGAGTTTGCATATGCATGTTATGATGGGTTCAACAGGCAATTCTTTTATGAGCAATTCATGTGTGTTTTGAAAATTTATATTCATTTTCTTTCTAAAACCTAACTAGTCCATGCCGTATCTTGGCAAAGCTACAGCAGAGCCCACCACCAAGAGAGAACCCAACTTAATTTCTAGTGCCAAATTAGGGACATTCGGACCTACATCTCTGTAGTTCAGAGCAGTAACTGATTATCACAATTGAAACCCACTCCTTTGAAAATTCTTGTGTAGTCCACCGTCACTCCAGCAGACTCGTTCAGTGGCGTGTAAAAGGCCCTAGTTGGGATGATAAACCATATTGTAAAAAATGGAAGTAAATACACCAAAGGAAGAATAGTGCGAACAAGCCAAAGTTGAAGCTGTAAAACAAACTTGAGGTGGAGAGTATCGAAAAATCCATGTACTTTGTCCGCCTGGACCGGTCTGATCACCACAGCTGCTCTGATAATGGAAACGAGTACTGACGAATATATGCTGGCATACATAAGGTGGTAATTCAGAACATAGAAGAAGGTCATGATGGCTCCAACCGGAAATTTACAAAGTGTTGTAGTGACCAGTCCCGTCATAGGTATCCGTAAGTCCAAAACATCAACGACGAAAAACGTGAGGGTCTGTAAACAAATTATCAGTGACAAATGGCTGGACTGATCACCGCACTTGCTTACAATCTATGTTTTTGAGAGGCAGTGGCGAAACGGGAAGAGAGGCGCCCCCCCCCCCCCCCAAAAAGTGTCGCGAAATTTTTACTTACGAGCGTTTCCAAAATGTGCAAGTTAGTAGTTTATTCTTGTGTCTGAATGAAATAATTTTTGAAAGCTTCTAAAAATCCTAGATCTTCTAAAAAAGTTCTTTCGGGGGCTTTATTGCCACCACGTTCCTTTTTTTCAAGATTTCAAAGGTATAGGCCTGCGAAAATATTGATAATCCTCCCAAAAAAGTTTTTTGTGGTGCATGGCTGTCCCCCCCCCCCTCTCTCCTCCATCGCCTACTTATGAGAGTACAAGGATAGAATTTTAGCATCTTCAGAGCACCCTCACCACATCATTATCACGTTATACTTTGCATAATGAAGATGACGCAAAAAAGGAGAGAGGGAGCGCCAGTGGAGTATAGACGAATGAGTACGCTACCCATCTGGCAAAGCATCTTTGTTTAAAGTGTCCATAGTGAATGTTTTTAGACTAGCCAGTGTAACAGATCCTAATCTTTGAAGCTAATTGCAAGATCAGAATAGTTTTTCCGTGCTTGACTCATTTCTCTGTTTAAGGGATTCCAAGTGTAACTTCAAGAAATCGCTACCTGTATGCCCTTGTCTTCCGTGACTACTAAGGTGATCAAAGCGTGGTCGTCTTTTTTTTTACATTGTGAACTATTATATGTACGAGACCAATCACACAGCAACGCATTCGAACATCATATAAGTTTCCTCGAATACAGGGGCAGCACCTCGCTGCGCTTCTCTCCCAGTTTCCCAAGCGTAACCGTCGAGTGGACATCTTTTGAAATTCTCACCGTAATGCCGCTAAGCCCTTTAGTTGTAGAATGTTCTGCAAAAACTCGTTTTTTGCCTTTTGTAAGCTGCAGATGAACAGACGCAACTAAAGCCTTTCTGTGGGATGCCAACCAAAAATCTTTGTTAACATTAATACGAGAAAAGTGATAGATAAAGCATAACGCAACAATGTTGTAAACTGATATTATTTGACTTGAAACAGTGGCTTTAGGTGCTAAGCTATTTAGTTTTGACTATTCAGGCTTTTTCACTGTTTGGGTCCGGCTTGTGCTCTCATGTTTTAACCTTTTTTCTCTTGCAACTACTTTTAAAATGTCAAAGAAGCTGCGTTTATTAGCATTGTACGAATCATCACTACACACCAATCAACCTAATTTCTCTTGAAGCCGGTTCAGGCTCCTTAGCCTTCACAAGTTGACAAAAATGCTTGGTCGAAAAGTTAACACTAATCAAACACTACCCAATAAGTTAAACCTATGTCTAAGGCCTAAGGCATACTTCCCGCCATAACGCGATTTGGCGATTTGCCGGATGTCTACAGAGTCACCGTGCGCGGGTCTCAACTGCATAGGCACGCAGCTTTTGTGAGTTATTGCAAAAGCATGAAGTTTGACTTAAGTAAAGCGTCCTTACGCTAGCTATGAAGAGTTGTTGCGGTGCCAATTCGCGCAACGACTGAAATCGCGTGGTATGTCTTAGGCCTGACATTTATTATAAACTGTACAAACTCACGAGAAGTCGATCATGGAGGAAAATATAGTAGAACATGCTTGCTAGTTTCTTCGATTTTCTGAGAATCAGTGATGCAATCCTGTATGTGATGACAATAGAAGGGACTGAATAGAGAATATTGACTAAAAGTGTTGCCATAGGCTTATATTCATTGGGTCCTATTTTCAGCGTGTTAGCATAGGTGCAATTTCCATTGATTGTATCCATACTTTCTTAAAGCTGTGGCACGATATAATAATATTTGATTGTGTTTATTATTTTCATATTCCTAAAAAAAGATTTCGTTGCAAGTAAACCAATTTTCTCAATTTTTGCGCGGTTCTTTCGACTACTGAGCAGATCCACAAATAGAATGTTGCAATATTGTGTGTCAAGTAAGCAATTAAGCTTGCAAGGCCGAACTGATCAGGCGGCGATTGAAATTCAGCATGTTGGTGTCAACAAGCAGCCCAGACAATTCAGTTTTGCCTTTGCGTATTGCAAGAATTGCACCTGAGGCAGAAATAAAATATGTATCAAGGTATGCGTAAACAAGCTGAAAAGCACGCATACTAAATGATTTAGCCCTAAACCTCTCCCAAATAGGGGTGCATTGTTACCAAAGCTGTCGTTAGGGTCAAGGTAAGAGAGTGGATTCGCTGCAGTAGTTTGTCATTTATCCCATAATTGCTTGCAGATTTAACTCTTTATCGCAATAAGCTTAATTTTTACCTTCTCAAAATGTTTCGGGGTCAGGGCTCGGCACGAGCTGGCACTAGGGAAATTTCAAAACGAAGTCCCGTTTGATCTTGAAAATTTCGTACGAAGTCCCCTTTGACCTGTTTTGAGGACCCATCATTATTTTTAGATCATGTAAAAGCATGTAGTAGGTTATTCATGCATGCTGATTTCATGGAACAACTTTTCACAGCTTTCTGACCTTTTTGAGTGGTTGAATCACATGCTGAGAAGCAGAAAAAACCAATTTTTCGGCTGCGGAGCCGACCCAGTAATTTTCAGATGGCTACAAAACGCTGAAAAGAAAACATTATGAAAGTGTTTCTTCTCTGTATGTTAACTTTTAAGGTATAGATACGTTTTATGTAAAAAAGTATAAAAACTTATGTGAGCAAAGTGTCGGTGCCAGCTCAGCTGGCACCCAGCTGGCACCGTGCCAGCTAATTCAGAAAAAAGTTGGGCAAAGCTTTCATTCACATACGTTTTCATAAATTTTTGGGCCATAGTTCGGGTCCCCCAACGCGCATGCACAAAACAAATTTGGTGTCATACTATTGCGTATTGGCTGAAAAAACACATTTGTTTGTTTGATGGACAGCTTGGCGGTGACATGCCGGTGGCATGCCGGCGGCATTCTTGCGGCTCTTCTCCGCCCGGACCCCAGAAAAACGATATCCCCTTTGATTTCGCCCTGAAAACGATATCCAGCTTGACCCGGTGCCAGCTTGCCGAGCCCTGTTCGGGGTACTTTTCAACCTGCCAAATCAAACGAGTGACGATTATTCACACAAGTTTATTCGACATAAGGTTTTGAGCCAAAAATGCTCGAAAAATCCAACCACCTCCGTCCACAAAATCCAGCAAGCCTCACTTGCTCAAACAGTACTTTGGAACTCGGATGTTCATAAACAAATCTTCATAATTGTTTCCACGACTGACATGAAGGATAGACCATAATAGGGCAAATACGAAAATAACGCGTTTTTCGAGGTTTCTGCAAGTTTGTTTCTCGAAAGGGGTTATAGAAGGCTAGACTGATGGTAAACTTTCAAAGACAAACTATGTATTCACCTATGTGAAAGAATTCCAGCAGGTTTACGTTCGCTTAATTTTCTAGCCATTCAAAAATAAAGCAATTGCTTGTATAAATGTGGAAAGTATAGTGGGCAAAGTAGACCACGTAGCACACCTTTGATACATAGAGCAATGTACTCTAATGGCCTTCACACTTGAAGATAAATGAAAGCATAACCTTCACCTGTATGAAATGAGGAAGTATCTAAGCAGCATCCAGGCAAATGTGGACGTATTTGGAAAAATTTGGGGACCTAACTAAGGGTCGCATGCACTAACATCCCCGCTAGGGAGGGGATCGCAGCTTAAAGGAAAGCTTCATATTATGAAGCTGCGGATATGTGAACTTCACGCTGTCTTTCTATCCGTGAGTATTCCCAACATACTTCACCATGAACATATTGAACGGGAGCATGAAGCTGTACAAGCCGGGTCTTCCAGATTTTTGTATGATCCCCTTGTAATTCCCCGCGGCCGCACGTCTTTTCTTCGAAGTCATTTTTTTCAATTCTGATGAAAACCTTCCAGATTTGGACTGATTATCTAACCAACTGTGTTGAGCATGCTGCTGATAGGAACAAAGTTTTTGGAATCGATTTGTTCCGACGAACGTCCCAGAGCCTATACCGTGCTAAAAAGAAGATGTTAGCACGGAATCGGCTTTCTAAGAAATGTTTCAGATGGCACAGTGGCATTCTTTCATAGGTAACCGGTTTGCGATATAAAGAAGTTTCGGAAGTTCGAGAAGACTGATGGATTCCTGTGAAGATCAAAATCTACGCCTAAAACTTGAGCAAATGCTGTACGCTGCTTCATCCCATTGTGAAGTGGTCATCAACTCATTGATGTTGTCAGGTCCAGTCGCCCCATGTTGATATTATAAGAGAATGATATACAATATTGCGGGTTTCGCTAAGAAATCGCGGAGATCGAGCCGAAAACCACGCTGATTCTGCTGCTTCTCCTCTGCTCGTCGCTTTTGATCTCTACAGATACACTGTGATGAACGAGAGATCTAGCAACAACACTGTTTTCAAAATCCTTTTCCTCCTTCAATTCAGCTTTTTTCACCAGTTTTCGTGCTTTCATAGACATCGTCTTTGCCTATAATGTAGTCAAGGTCGCCGAGCTGGTAAACAGCTGCACAAAAATGAGTTTTTCTTCATAGTACTCTATTAAATGAGTACGCAAGCATTTTTTCTATGCATAGGGGTTCCTCACTCAAAATAATGACCAGAACAACGCAGACAACGTCGCCGTAAGCAAAAACACAAAAGTGTTTGAAACTTTAAAAATAATTTTTTCCAATTTTTTTGGAACAACCTTCACTTCTTATGGGGAGTGGGGGGTGGGGAAGAATGGGGGAGGTAAGCTTTCAAAAAAAAACATCAAAAGTATAGCTCTAAATATTTTGCTGGACAGCAATGATATTTTAGCATCGGTAGGAACTTTGAGATTTGGGCTTCAGGCTTTTGTGGAATAAAATTTGCGCGTGTTGTGTGTCTCGTGTCTCGTGTGTAGCTACGTTTGCTCTTTCGAAAGGCACACAAAACGAAGATGTAAGAAGAGTACGACTTATCATGATAAAGACATAAGGTTTCCAAAAAATTTTGGGACAACCTAATAATAATTTGAAAATGTCGGAAACAGCCTAATCACGTAGTAGGTCGTATAATTAGACTACGTCAAAATGTAGCGCTGATATGGTTACGGTGCGCAACACACGAATTGTTCTTCAAGGCGCAAAAGGCGGTCCCATAACCGTTCGTGTGACTCAACTTCAGCGGAAAATTCTTACCCTCAAGCGATTCTACAAAACTCTTCAAAAGAGGAAACAGCGGAGTATGACAGCATAATGCTTCGCGAATTCGTGCAGCTCGAAAGGTTACGAGAGAATTAACCACTAAAAGCAAGTGTTTGCAACATAGGGGCGATTACGTTATGCTGGAGGCTGTATGAAGTAATTTGATAAGCGATTATGGCAGACATTGACATTAACGAAGCGAAACAACATAAACAACGCTGGGTGTGAAAAGCAACAAAGCGGAAGTTCGAAACCTACGGCAACTTTAAAGCAATCCTAATTGATTTTTATAGATAAACCTTTTGAGATCTCTGGTAAGCCAGAAACTTTGCATGTATCGTTTCAACGCAAATAAAAGCCACTCACTGAGCTGTGGGATCCGGCTGTTTAGTTTCATATAACGTCAGCTTACAAGGAAGGATTTTGTCTCTTTTGTTGCAGTATGGTTTGCGCAGTAAGAATTTTTGCAGGTGTCAACTAGAACAATTTCCGATCAGGACCCAGCAGGAGGTGGCATTTGAGAATTTTGGAAACGAAGTCCCCTTTGACGTTGCAGAAGATTACGAAATATCTTTTGTGGTATTTGTGGAAGCACCTCAGATAATCGCCGGGGGCAAGCGGCGATGCGATTTATGGGCAGGCGGGCACCGGAAAAATAGTTCGTTGATTTTTTGCGGCCCGCTTGCAGAAATTTGGAAGAAAGTTGGCGAAATTAAAGACGAAAGCTTGAAGAACAATCGCGGTTTCTTTATGGATTAGCTGCGGCGCAGTGGCCGCATTCTCGCGGACTTTCCGCGAGAATATGCAAAAATTTCGAGGGCCGCACGGTCCTTTGTGGAGGACCGCTTAACCCTCAGGTACTTTCCGCTGAGAAAAGTACCTCAAACTTGAGTAACTAAACCAAAGGTGACACCTCTGCCACACAGAGTCTTACCTGCGCTCGACGTACGCCCGAAAATGCCTAAAAAGAGTCCGAGCGCTTGCTGAAAATTTGGCCAGCGCTCGCTGAAAGAAATTATTTGCGGAGCGCTTGCAGGAAATTTTATATTGCTGCCCGCTGGCAGAAGACGAAAGTACCGCCCGCTGAAGGTTTGGCCACGCCCCAAAATTTTGCTGACCGCCTGCAGAAAAGCGCGAGTTTGCGGACCGCCTGCCCCCGGCGATTATCTGAGCGGCTAATAATCTACAGCAAACGGTGAGTTAACGGAAGTCAAAAACAGGCAAGGAAAATCGCAGATTGAACAGCAACAAGTGAAAAGGCGGTTTTTAAATCAAAGGTCGTAGCAAAACAGAAGTCGAAATTCGGGTTATGGTAAATTTTCGTAGGTAGAGTTCAAACTGAAAATAGACTTATGTGAACGATTTTGAGAAATTATGTGAAGAAGGAAGAAAATTGTGACTTTGTTTGGTTCCGCGCAACATCAGGATGCTCCCAAGTTGCGCGAGAGCAACCTAAATTAGAAAAACTTTGCTGGTTCAATATTGCTTACCGATTTTAAACCGACTGATCATTTATTTTTTGTGCATAATAATTGTGTTTTAACACGTCTAAATCGTGTGCACACGAGTCTAAGCAATTGTCATGTTTGCAACGTGTTGATCTACCTGTTACTGGTGAAACGAAAACGTCGGAATTGAAATAAGGGCTTACTAAGGGTTAAGCCTTGTGCTTGCTAAAATTGTATCAGATCTCCAGGAATCACCTCTGGGAGCATTACATACGAGTTCCCTTTTGCATTTCTCTGGAAAAAACGACATCCAGCCTGTGAAAGCGCCACCTCTGCTGAGCCCTGATCCCGATTGTGGCAGCATCATGAATTCTCCAAAGCACAGAAGAAAATGCGTTTTAGTGTTCCGTATAGAGGAATAAGGTCCGCGATAATAAGAAATTTCCCGACGCACGAAGCGTCGCTGCACCGCGTATTACCCGCATTTTGGAAGTTTCCTTCTTTTCATGAGGTATAACTGGCATAGTGAAAAGTATCTGTTAGTAGGTGACTGAGTGCTTAAAAGAACAGTTTCGAATAGTTTTTGATCTTTCAGGCTCCGAAGAAGGAGTTGTACTCCTAAACGTTAGCTGAGAAATAAAGAATGATACCAGTCTTGGCCACTGCTCAAATAATATATCAAAGTTATAATCGATCTATTGAGTTGATCCATAATTCACTTTTTCGTAGCTTTTCTTTCAAAGGTTGGTTTTCAAAACAGAACCAAATATCTCAAGAACTTCTCATAATATAGAAAGAGCACTTCTTCTCGTTTCTTATGAACGCCTTGACTTTCGCATGTCTTTGTTCTTTGCTCTTCTGAAGTTTTGAGCCTTCAAAATGTGCTGAATCTCAAAACTCCTTTCTTTTTCTTTCCTAAATCCAAGAGTAATCATCGATATCTCAGAAAACGTACATAATGACTACGAAGCCTTGTGCTACAAAATATTTTCTTCGAGAAAAGTTTTGAAAATTAAAGAGTGGGAAATTTTATTGCAAATTTAAGTGTTCGTTAAGCGCTTTCTATGGCTTATATAAATGGTGAGAAGAGCGACTACAAAACTTCCAAATTATACAGCAAGGGTAATAGATATCAAACAATAAAGTGTTACTATTAAGCCTGTTTCGCCTCCTATACAATAAATGAGAACCACTCCCGAGGCTCTTCAGTAGGAAGAGTGGTTAACTAATATTAGTGGTATAGTGCTGGAAATTGAAACCGGTTTGGTAGGGCAAAAGATCAGAAGGATTAGCAATGACCTAGGCTATCAATTACGAATTTAACGAAATGTTTAACAATTTTGTAAGACTGAAGTTCTATATATTCGTATGAAATACATTTGTTGAATGTGAAGCATTTTATGAAAGCATTGGTAATTATACTTTGTGTACAGTCTGAATCCTTGAGTTATAAAAAAATTTCGTATTTAGTACATGTTCTATAAATCCTCAGAATTTCACTATATATAGTGGACCTTTTAACATTAACACTTATAAGTGAAGGTTGAACCATAGAAAAGTTGCATTAATTATGAATCAACCTAATATTAGCGGGTTAGACTTTTGAGGGTTATTGGCCTCTGAATGCAAGTTATGCTATGGAACTCTAGACAAGATCGGTGGTTCAGTGGGTTACTGAATTACTGTAACTGAGAGTGTGAGAATGTTTAGGTGGTCAATGTGTGATCAAGAATAGGCAAAACCTCCCAGATGGGCGCATGGCAGAGATGGCCTGCCCTCGCTATTCATATGGCATGGGTATAAGCATAGGTGCGATAGGGGGAGCAGGTTCCTCTCCAGGTGAAGGGGGGTTTTGGCTACTTCCGATCTAGAAAAGTGAAGAAGGTAACTGAGTCTTAAGATGAATGCTGACGCAGCTTGCATGCCTAACAGTAGCGGAAGTGAAAAGAAGGAAACTAAGCGCTATAGAGGTGTAAAGAAAATTTTCTCGATGCTCAGATCATCGAAGGTCATCTAATAGAGACTTTTTTTGACTTGGGAAAGCTTTGTGTTTCATAAGTCGGCATACCATACGAAAGCTGGAGACATACAGAATCGACGTAGACCGTCTCTTTTTTTCCAGCTCTCTTGTGAATATACATATAAGAAATCAGATCTAGCTTCAGCATCAATTATTTTTATGCAATAACTTTGCGCTCCACTTCTGAGAGGAAGAGGGAAGCTAGAAAAAAAGAGACGGTCTACGTTTACTGGCAAGGTCTTGCTCTATGCTACTATTAGAAAATCAGGCACCTTCACTCATTCTTCACGCAGGAATTTCTTGACAAAAACACACATGTTTTTAGCTAATGCCATGTATCTTCAGGTAGAGGGGAGCTAGAGAAAAAGAGACGGTTCATGTCGAATCCATTTTTCGTGGGCTTTCTAACGGTATACAGGTTGTTGAGTGAAAAAATTTGTGGCTTTTCAAAAATGAGGTGGAGATATTCAATACTAACTTGCCCCACCCTGCTCCGGATTTCTATGGGTAGCCAGAGCAAGAGTTTTTCGGATTGGGAAAGCATTATTCACCAAAACTTTGTATACCATTCGATAGCTAAGAACACGAGGAATCGACGTAGACCGTCTCTTTTTTCCTAGCTTCTCTGTGAAGCGAGATAGGAGCAACTTTATCCAGCTATAATATCAGTCAATTCTGAGTAATTATTTTTTCAGACCAAGAAGTTTTTTTCGAAGTTTATATATGATTCGAAAGCTTGAGAAACGAGTAATCTGAATGCCCTTTTATTTGTAATTATTCTCTCTAGTGAAAGGAGATATAGTACGATTCTTGTTAGTAAACATGCATCCATCACTGGCCAATCCAGATTTTCTACTCATGCTCAACTCTTTCTGTGACAGTGTGTACTGCGTACTGTAAATTTGCAATAAAATTTCCCACTCTTTAATTTTCAAAACTTTTCTCGAAGAAAATATTTTGTAGCACAAGGCTTCGTAGTCATTATGTACGTTTTCTGAGATATCGATGATTACTCTTGGATTTAGGAAAGAAAAAGAAAGGAGTTTTGAGATTCAGCACATTTTGAAGGCTCAAAACTTCAGAAGAGCAAAGAACAAAGACATGCGAAAGTCAAGGCGTTCATAAGAAACGAGAAGAAGTGCTCTTTCTATATTATGAGAAGTTCTTGAGATATTTGGTTCTGTTTTGAAAACCAACCTTTGAAAGAAAAGCTACGAAAAAGTGAATTATGGATCAACTCAATAGATCGATTATAACTTTGATATATTATTTGAGCAGTGGCCAAGACTGGTATCATTCTTTAAGCAGTGGTATCAACGCAGAGTAATACAATGTTGTATTAATCATTAATACAATGTTAATTATTCAAAGAATCAGTCATCCTTTTAATTTTTGATTATGTTTCGTTACTAACGCCAGTGAGTGCGCTGAAAATCTCAAGCATGCGTTTTTTCAACAAAACGCTGCTACTTCGATACTCTCTTGTAGTCGTGATGTCTGAGGAGAAGAGAGCTGGCTTCCCTTTCCGAACACAAAATGCCGTTGTAACAGCTGTTTGATTATGCCGTTATGCCTTGATTCTAGTCTCAACCTCAGGTGAAAGGGGTCAACCAGATGCCGGCCCTAAAGTGAAGGGGGTCAGAGAAATTTCTCCACCTATCGCATCTATGGGTATAAGAAAACATCAATCGGTCGATGATACGATATTTCTAAAAAGTAATATTTTTCTTTTTTTTATTAGAATATTCACCAACTCCCAGCCCCGTAGCACAAACTCTGCATAGAAATCGATGAAAATCAATGAAAATGATATCGATCGATAACGAAAAGTAGCCTACGACATCCGTTCCAAAAGATATTGTGCAAAATTTGTCCAGAGTGATTCAAAAATGAAAGTTTCTGTTCAGAACATGCCTACAACATATATGCAGATACAAACAGATATTCAGCTCATAGATGCGATAGGTGGAGAAATTTCTCTGACCCCCTTCACTTTAGGGCCGGCATCCGGCTGACCCCTTTCACCTGAGGTTGAGACTAATCAAGGCAAACAGCTATTACAACGGAACTTTTTGTTTGGAAAGGAAACACCAGTTGCTCTTCTCCTCAGACATCAAGACTGCAAGAGAGTATCGCATCCAACGTTTCTTTTAAAAACTCATGCTTAAGACCTTCTGCGCGCTCAAAGGGCGTTGATAACGAAACGACAAAATAACAAAATGTAAAAGGATGCTGATTTTTTGAATAACTAACATTCTATCAATGAATGCATACTGTGCAAAAAAGAGTTGAGCAAGAGTAGAAAAATCTGAACCGACTAGCGATGGATGCATGTTTACTGACAAGAAATCATACCATATCTCTTTTCACTAGAGAGAATAATAACAAACAAAAAAGCAGTTAGATTATTCGTTTTTCATACTTTTGATTCATATATAAATGTTCGAAAAAGACCTTCTTGGTTTGAAAATATAATTATCCAAAATTGGCTGATATTGTAGCTAAATAAAACTGCTCGTAACTCGCCTCACAGAGCAGCTACGAAAGAAAAAAAACGGTCTAGGTCGATTCCTCGTGTTCTTAGCTATCGAATGGTTTATAGGGTGTTGGTGCACAAAACTTTCCCAGTCCAAAAAAGTCTTGCTCCGGCAACCCATAGAAAGCCGCAGCGGGGTGGAGCAAGTTACTATTGAATATCTCCACCTCATTTTTGAGAAAACACAAGTTTTTTCACCCGACAACCTCTATACCATTAGAAAGCCCACAAAAAAAGGAATCGAAGTAGACTGTCTCTTTTTCTCTAGCTCGCTTCTACTTAGAGTTACATGGGATTTTAGCCAAAAACATGTATGTTTTTGTCGAGAAATTTCTGCGTGAAGAATGGATAAAGGTGCCTGATTTTCTAACAGCATCACAGATCAAGACCTTGTCAGTAAACGTAGACCGTCTCTTTTTTTAATCTTTGTTCTTTCTTTTAAAAATAAATTACAAATTAATTACATAAAATTAGCTGGTGAGTGGGCGTATAAAATTGCTCGTATCTCGCTCTACAGAAAAGCTATGAAAAAAGAGGCGGCCTACGTCGATTCTCCATGATCTCAGCTTTCGAACGGTGTAAAGCATATTAGGGATTTCTTGCTTCCCGGCTCTAAAAAGCACCTGCTCTGGTGACCGATAAAAGCCAATACATTGAGGGAGCTGGGTGGAGCAAGCTAATAGTAAATACCTCCACACCATTTTCAGAAACTGGCAAGTTTTCTCGCTCAGCATTCTATATACCATTCGAGAGCTCAGGAAAAGGGGACTCGACGTAGACAGTCGAATTCTTTCTAGTCGCCCTTTACCGAGAGATACACTGCATTTTATCTGAAATCATGTTCATTTTCAACAGCAGATTTCTGCCAAACGAAGATCTAATCACTGCTGGTTATCTATCTGCATTACAGAGCAAGTCTTCATTAACAAACGTAGACCGTCTACTTTCTCGTAGCATTCGTTTGGAGAGCAGAAAGTGAGGACAAAAATTAGTTGATATATGAAGTACATAAAATCCGTCATTTCTCGCGGCACAAAAGATCTAGAAAAAAGCCGATGGTCTATGTCGATTCTATATGACCTCAGCTTTCGAATGGTGTGTAACCTGTTGAGGCATTTTGCTTTCAGGGCTCACTTACCCCCTTCGCGTTACAAGGAAGGGAGTAGCAGAGACCCCCTTCACCTGGAGAGGGCCCGACTCCCCCTATCGCACCTATGATTCAGCTCATATACAAGATCAATTCAAAGTAACCCTACTTCATAATCCATCAAAAAAAGAGAACATTAGGTATGCGTCTCATTTTTATTCAAACGATCAGCATAACTTTCACGTATGTCAAAACTGAGGAGAAGTCCTTGAGAGATTCAATCACATTTTGACTCTTCACAGTTAATCTTATACTTACATCCTAGCATTCTGTAACGAGCTGTACCTACCTTTAGGATAGTATTAGGTTGTAACGAAAGTTCCCAAGCACTTGCGAAATCTATTTCTAAACTGGTGTAACTTCAAGAAGGCCGATCTTTTTGAGAACTGCAAACTTTGCTGCAAACGCAATGTTATCTACAAGGTACGCCTACTTTGCTGGTCCTGAGCGCTTTAATTCGGGCCACCAGCATGCTTAGTAGAAAAAAAGGTCGACTTATCTGCCCTGTTAGTGAAGGGATTTCTTAGGCACGAAGGGAACTGGAGAGCTCATATCTGGTGGTTATGTAGAACTGTGCTGGAGCTGTTTATAGACCGTGTCACAATTTTAGAGTACAGCCTGTAACTTTTTTTTTTGAAAATCGAAAAATCGGCCAATTTGCACCGTAAAAATGCCCCATTTCTTGAGTAAATGAGTTTGAAGTTTTCCTTTCTTTCATGGAATGAATCAAACCTGTGATTGCTGCAAATATTGTAGGAGTAATGTCTTGCACATCTTTTGGACCTATCACCGAGGCTTGACGATTTTCACAAAATCGACGCCAAGTGCGAGAAGACGTACGCTTAAACGCAAGTTTGAGAGCTCGCAATTTCTGTGCGCGTAGTGTAAAATCCCAGCACAGCTGCAGTATTGAAGTGGACAGCCTCCTTATTCTGTGTGACCAACTCTTAGATGGTTTTCTTTGTTCAGTGCGAAACAATGGCGACAAAAAAATGTAAAACTTTCATCCTTCCTGTTTTGGTGTGTGGGTCAAATACGGTTGGACATCGATAAAAACTGGATGCAAGTTTGGAAAGCTTAGACTTCAATCGTATAAAATATTTGTCCCTAAGGTTCAACCGAGCGCGAAAAAAAATGAGTTTGAAAATGATATTTCCGAAACTGCCCGGGAATTTCGTTACAACCTGATATTTTTCGTTGTACCTTAGCCAATCTAAAAAACCCACCAACATTATTTCCTTAGGTCTTTTCAGGGCTTCTGACGAAATTCCTCTATTACAAAGAACATACAGTAAAAGATCGAAAGTCTCGGATTTTTGGTACTTTGATGGCGCGTTTGACTACCTGCAAAACAGCTGATCAAACCTTCAACTCTGGAGAAGTACTCATGAGGAGTTTTCAGTCTCTGTATTTCTATTCACGCTATCGATTGGCCTACAACACTGAAAACCTTATCCTACTCAAAACACAGCATACTTCCTTACATAGAGCCATGTACTGGTAGCCTTCATTAAAAGAAAGCACCCCATTAAAAGAAAGCAGATCTATGCTAACCTTTGACATTTCAATTTTCTGGGGTGTAAAATGTTTACACGCTCATTCTTACGTTCTAAACTCGATTGATAGTCAAGTGCTCAAAAGAAAGTTGAAATCAATTGACTGCCCAATGGATTGATGCGTCTTTAATTTCTAAATGTATTAGCTTTCTTTGTTCCCTATCCTCTCATTACATGCTTCTTTGTCTTCTATTATAATGTGTTCACTTAGTGCACTTTTCGAGCGAATAAATTTTAGCAAAATGTGTTTACATGATGACTCGATCCAGCTTACTATGTACCCTTTTTAGCCGCAATTATAACGACAGGAATTGCTTTGAGTTGGTTTTTTTGAATCAAGAAAATTTCGTTTTCTGTGTTGTGTTCGGATAACAAGTGGAAACTTTGTGTATAGCACTGCCCGTGGCTTCAACCGCACAAGGTTTTTCACAATGTTCTCTTGCATCGCCAGCAAAAGAGCGGATGTGCCCATTTGTGGGACACACAAGAAAATTGCTGTGGACAACAGGAATTTTACTTTGTGTCAGCACACAGCTTTACACCATCAATAAGACAGCTTTGTATACATTACCGATTAAATCAGCTTTACAGTACATTTTTGATCCTTCTTACGAGCTTTTTACGTCCCGTCTTGTGCGTCAATTACCTAATCTATGTAGCAATTAACGTTTAAATTGATTTCAATTATCGCCGTAATGACGTCAAAATTTTATGATGTGACCAATGACCACCACTTATCCTGCATGTATGTCCTTACAAAGTGTGAGAAGAAAAATTCCATAATATTGCCATTCTTTTTGAACCAGCGCTATATCATACAGTTATAATCCATAGAGCCTAGAGGCTGATAAAAATTCCCATCACCCGAAATACAGAACTTTTTTCAAAGCAAGAGTTGACTTAGTAGTAACAGAAGAATTTATCATGTCTCTTGTTATGTTCATTAAAACTTCCACTCTCTGGTTTAGAACTTGACTTCAAAAACTCTTCGATTCATCCCAAACAGGAGCATGCTACTAGGGGCTGTCCACGAATTTCCTAGGATGGAGACGGATTCATCCACGAGTGCAGTGGCTTTCGCCAAAAACGATATTTGTGCCGATATAACCGACACCCCTTTATCGCATAGATATATGTTGTACTTGTAATTCATTTCATTGATCTCTTTCCTCCCGCTGGCCGGAGTGTGCCGACATTGTCGGCACTTCCTAACAACCGTATCTTTATCCTCACCGAAGTACCTTACAGATCATGCTATAAGCATGACCTGCTGTGATAGTGTGTTATGTTACTCCATCACGCCTATTATGGTCAGCATTCTACCATTGCACCCACGTGTGCTAGTCGACTGTTCATAAAGCTTCAACAGCTAATGTGTTCTGTATAACACACATCAAGAGGCGCTATTTCGCCTCAGGCTACTGTAAAGCCTACTAACCACCGATACATTTGGTGCATCGGCCAAATAAGACCGATACGTGCTTGCTCAAAAAAGCAGCACAACTACAACAGCGATGAGGATTTCGCCTTTCCTCATAGATGTATTCAGAATATCCACCACGGAACTCGCGGAACTATTGCAGAAGTACGCCTGCCTTGGTGAGAAAATTATTCTTCCAGATGGCAATCGAGAGCGGCAAGAATTATGCGCTCAACATCTGGATTCACTAGCGAGGTGCAAAATGGAAGTTGAAGATGCCACTGAATCGCTAAAAATGGATTACGACATATTGATGGAGAGAATGAGGAAATGAGGAAATGAGGAAATTGAATCCGAAGCTGCGAAGAAGTTAATGGCGGAGCAATGGGATGCGCTGGAAGAAGAGATAAAATTTTTTGAAACCATTTTTGACGCTAAAAGGTTTCTATTCATCTTGCAAGAACGCATAGCAGATGATATGCTAGAGTTAGTAGGAAGCGGAAGGAAGTTTTCTAACGCAAGGCTTATAAATTGCACGGAAAATTCAAACGGACAAACTTTGCTCAAAGGAAACGATGAGGACAACAACCAGCTGGAGGTTTCACACAAAGGACTGAGCAGTGATCTACGGCCCCGACAACGACGAAACAGGTAAAGATGACCTTAACGAAATTCACAGTGAAGAAGATGTCGACAGCACCTCGCCAACTATTGCAAATGAGCATCCGAGGATGGTCATGATACCGAGATTGCCGCAGGCAGACGAGTACAATGATCTAACTAATGGTCTCTCTGTGAAGCAGCTCTCGAATGCAAGGACGACGACAAACGAAACATTGCTCAAAATTCTGCATATTACCCGCCGCCGGAGAAGGATTTTCAAAGACGTCGTCACAATCACATTTTACAGTTGCTTCTCCTTCTATCGCCCCATCAATGCTGCAACGATAATTCTGCCGTTAGCTGCTTCAAAATCACTAGCGATCCTTCACGGCAACGACCATCACGTGATCCTGACAAATGGAGTACGCGATACGGATGTAGATTTGTTCCGTTATTCTCTTCCTTTTCATCATCATGCCCGGCCGGAGTGTGCCGATATAACCGACACCCCTTTATCGCATAGATATATGTTGTACTTGTAATTCATTTCATTGCTCTCTTTCCTCTCGCTGGCCGGAGTGTGCCGACATTGTCGGCACTTCCTAACACCGTATCTTTATCCTCACCGAAGTACCTTACAGGTCATGCCATAAGCATGACCTGCTGTGATAGTGTGTTATGTTACTCCATCACGCCTATTATGGTCAGCATTCTACCATTGCACCCACGTGTGCTAGTCGACTGTTCATAAAGCTTCAACAGCTAATGTGTTCTGTATAACACACATCAAGAGGCGCTATTTCGCCTCAGGCTACTGTAAAGCCTACTAACCACCGATACAATATTGATTGTTTACATGCAAAACAATTCATTTGCGCATTTTCATTACTAGGACTACCATTTCCAAATTTTTCGCGACCCATTCTCGAGAACAAGCGTCGCTGGATCAACCTTCCTTTTCTGCAAAAGCACACGGTTTTTGAGTTATGTGGAGAACAATTTGAACGTCGTTTCATAGCTTCATGCGATTTTTAGTGTTTGAAAGAAACAAAAAATTTGTGAGCAGCATAGGTTATTACATCACCAAAGAAAAAAATATGTTCTTCACAAGTCTAGGCGATTCATAGCACGCAAAGACTGCGAAGTATCGGCGTCTCTCCGATCGAGAGATCTTCCGTTTCTCTTACCATCTACTGTCTCTCCCATGCAAGAACTATCTTGGCCGGACGCAACGGCGCCCAGTCTTTGCGTGTTATGAATCGTGTAGTGCAAATTTGGTAGCGTTAAAAAATTGATTTTAGAAATTTCAAAAAGCAAGTATGGGAGAGGAAAAATATTTTGTACCACGTAAGGGTTCTATTTATTCCTACTTGGACTTCTTCGGAGGATCTCTATAGCAATATAGAGAATGAGCGATTTGGCTTTGGCAAAACCATGGGTCCAAGTCATTTGTAATTTTCTAAGAGCTCGCTGTTTAAAGTAAATGAGAACAGCCATCCGAAAGAGGATGAAAAGCTGCATCGAATGCTTCCAAGATTTCGAGGAGCTTTATTCTTCAAAATGTTATGATCGTTTGAAAAAGCGAAATTGATACCGAAACGACCTGGCACGTGACTCATACTATGACGTAGTCATTTTAGGTCACCATTTCCAAAGTAGAATTCAATGCGAATATTCTCCTACCTGTCAAATATGAAGGATCGTTAGCTCAATTCAAAAAATCCTCCATTGGCGGGAAACCGCGGCGGGTCCCGAAGCGAACGCCAGTAAAAGTTAAGAATTGGTCCTTGCAACTTCCGTTGTGTCACTAAGAGTTCTGATGAACAAAAAAATCTTTCCAAAATGTGACAGGCACAAACTTGGCTTCAAAATGATGCGAAAGTTGTTTTTTGTGACTAAAGAAATGTTGATTGCGCTATAGACAATGTGGAAACTGACAATTCGAGAAGAAAATTATTCATAAAAAGTCAATAACGTACAGTTGAAAGGGTGGTTGCCATAAAAAAGCGTGTATGCACTCACCGTTTACACTTTTTTATATGCTGCAATTAGCACAATGGACTACAATGGGCGCAATGACCAGAGTAATGAACTTCCACTTGAAAATCTTTCAACCGTCGCTCCCGTCGCTTGACCTTACTGGAAATGCCAGAAGCAAGCGAATTTTCAGCGATCCATGAGCACAAAACAAAACAAAGCTCAAAAACTTTTTCTGTTTACGACTAACAGATTAGGCACAGAACATGGGATATGTGTATCCAGGGCCTGGCACCAGCTGGCACGGGGCAAGCTGGATATCGTTTTTGGGGCAAAAAGCAAAGGGAGTTTCGTTTTTGTGGGCGAAGACATACGCAAAATTGGCGGCGACGACCTTTTTTTTTTTTTTTTTTTTTTTTTTTAGTCGACGTTTCGTTTTTGGGGGATTTTGGGGATTTTTTTAGGATTTTAGAGGGGATATCGTTGAGGATCAAAGGGGACTTCGTAAAATTTCCCAAAAGTCAAGGGGGACTTCGTAAAAATTGGCAAATTTCAAAGGGGACTTCGTTTTCAAAATTCCCTGGTGCCAGCTCGTGCCGAGCCCTGTGTGTATCCATTTCTGAGTACTCTTGTACAGTTCATTTCCAATAGGGCATTTCCAATAGAGCAATAGTGCCGTTTTATGGTATTACCTTGTGGATTCCATAGAGAAACATGTGAATCGAGCACCGAGGAGGGCGTTTTTGTCGTACACTCTGCTGAGATTTTCCACGAGCATACCACCCCAACACAGCTCATTTCTGCTTTTGATGTGTTGGTACAGAGTCCGAAGGTTTGATTCTTCAGGAAAGGGACACAGGAAGCGTTGGATATGTCAAAGTCTAACGAGTAAGCTGATCTCGGAACTTGATCTCTACCATTTTATATTGCTTCTTCCTAACTAAACAATTATTGATTAGTTTATCCTTCAACGTATACATATAGAAGGGGATAGAATTGGGAAAGGGACCGCCGGTCACCTGGTGGCACAGCTCATCTGATGTTGCACCACCCATGCGACTGTCACGACGTCTGATGACAGAGTCTGCGTCTCATGAAAAACGGCCACCAAAAATCCTTTTAGGCAAAGTCATTCACGGTACTTTTTCTACATGGGAAAACCTAATTTGGTGGGGCTCACAGTGCTTTTCCCGTTTGAGAAGTTGAAAATTTTATCACTATGGTCTTCTCACTAGTGACAGTTATAGGAAAAAATAGACTCACAGTACTTTTTCCACTTGTGATATGTTTACATATATAATGCCGCCTGTGGCGATAGACTCATTGAGTTATGTGTGTGTGCTTCAAAATCTAGGGTATCCTAGTTGAAAAGAAAGGAAAATATAGAAAATTAATAAATCACAGCTCCGGAATATCACAGCCCCACGAAATCGCGGCTCGCAGAATCTCATTCTAGAGAGTTACACCGCGGGAGATCAGGGCTCGTGAAATAGCAAAAAAGGATAGTTAAATATCAGTAGATAGAACATGTTAATTTGACTAAGATTACCATATGGATACAAAACTTAGACTCATCGCCTGACTAAAAAATAAGAAAGAAAATGAGAAAATGAGATAAGTAAGGGGAAAATAAGAGAAAATAACTACATGGAGCGTAGGAGATGGGAGCTGGTGCCGGAGGTGGGATTAAGCTAAGATTGCAGAATCGAAGCTTTGAAACTTTCCTAGTAAGAAAAATTGTGCAAGAATTTCGTTCGTCCAACCCGAGACCTCCATGTCAAGTCTAACGAGTTAGCTAATCTCGAGACTTGATCCCTCTACCCTATTCTTCTTCTCCACAAAACAGTTCTTGATTAGATTAGTTTATTTTTACAACGAGGCGGTCGCAGGATTGCTGTTCGGGGGCGCGGCAAAAATTCTTCCAGAAATGTAGATGCATGGCGTTAGCCACACACCCACAAAATTTTCTGGGCTGCATCTCAAAATTAATGCGGCATCATAACCTCTAAAATCTAGAAGAAGGGGTCGTAGCTGTCGCCACGTCCCCTTTTTTTAGATTTTAGAGGTTATGATCTGACCCCGTAAAAAAAATTTTTACCAGGCTGATTTATATTCTCAAAAAATTTTAAAAAATATTTTAATTGTTTTAAAAGAATAAACAAGTCACTTGCACATTTCTCTAATCCATGTAAGTAAATTACAAAATTCTCGCTCCCCATTCTCGGGGGGTGGCTCCCCTCGCCCCCTCAGTCAGCCACTGCTATGGGAGAGCGCTTAACAGAGCCTCGAATGCAGTGATCATTGTCAGGGCACTCCGCGCAATAAATACTCTTAATTCAGATATAGCCTCATCCACCGCTGTCTTTTTGAGCCAGAAAAATTTCAGTGAATGTTATCCTAAGTTCATATCCAAGTTGTTGCACCTACAAACCCTTTTTCATCACTCAGAAACGCTACGCAGATAAGGAAGACAAATTTGGAGTCAGCGCCCCTCCATGACGGTGTGCATCTCATCACAAAAGGCCACTTTGACCAAGCATGCTTCCCTTGTGAGTCAAATCCAGCGCAGCGGAATGCGATAGATCGAAGTTCTTATGGGTTGTTTCATACTGCAATCGCGGCAGCAGCTGCAGTCATATTGCGGGCAAAAGGTATCGATCGATTGAATGACTTAATTTTTGATTTTATCGTCTACTCCACAAGTTCTACAACCCCCGCTCTGTGTCTCTGACCTACAGCACGCATGGCAAATATGTTGGCAACATGCAACAAATATTAGCAACAACAGCTTTGAAGTCAACATGTTGCTGCATGTCGCCAACATCTCAGCCCAGGGCTCGGCACAGGTGGCTTACAAGCAAGCTGGATATCGTTTTTGGGCAAAAGCAAAGGGGGTTTCGTTTCTGTGACCGAAAAAACACGAATTTGCGACGTTTTCTTCTGGTTGACGTTTCATTTTTTGGAGATTTTTTTAGGGATTATGGTCTAAGGTCAAAGGGGACTTCGTAAAAATTCGCAAAAGTCGAGGGGACTTCGTTTTTAGCATTCTCAACTAGGCACCTCGTGCCGAGCCCTGTCTCAGCCATCCGTGTGCGTGTCAGAGAATCCAGAGCAGGGGTGGCACAAATCGTGGAGTGGACGAACAGATCTTTGCAAATGACGATTCCTTCAAAATGGAAGCTATTCGAAGCTACTTGATCGCTGCCTAGCTGATATAACATTCACTCTAACTAGGAGACACGAGCACGCTCTGCGTACGTTTGATTAATAAGTTCGTGAGTGGGTTCTGACGCGTTTTTGATTTACTAATAGGTTCTCGAAAAAACATGTTAGAGCTTGCTGAACCAACGCGAGTTGGACATGTTTTCTCAAGAATTTAATAGTAGTGTAAGAAAACGCGTTGAAACGCACCCGTAAACTTGTTGACCAGATGTAGGGAAGCGTGCTCGTGTCTCTTGTTCAGAAAATGAATGAGCTGCATATGATGAGATTGAAGCAGAAGTTTGCTTGAAATGTGTGCACTTTCGCGTGCAGTGTTTTAGCACCACACATTTTTTGAATGTAAATGAACGTTCTAATGCTATTCGGGCTGTCTTTCATCGTTTCTTATTTCTCGTATGGTTCGCTGCACATCTTGTAACTGTATGGGGCATTTCTCAGTCACTTGTTACTTGGTTGCTGTGTTTTAGTACTCTGCGTTGATACCACTGCTT